>JACEFZ010000109.1:45000-357500 GCA_014155875.1 Cepaea nemoralis | reverse complement strand
CGCGGCGTCGTCGACAACACCAGGCAATCAACACTGAGCGATGCTAAGCAGTCGGGGGTCAGCTGGAACACAGCGTGAACATTGGGGGTCACGCAAGCTGACTCGAGCACAACTGCCGCGTGTGCTAAAAGGGGAGTTAGACTGGGCTTGGGCGCCATACTGGACAGACGTGTGAATGCGGCCTGAGAGTTTGTGCATGTATTGATAGCTAGCCTGTATGACCGTTGGAGATGAAACGCCTGTATGTTTGACTTGTAAGTGGAGTGCATTGATGTATTATTATATTGATGTATTGATTGCTTGTATTTATGATCTATTTGATATTGTGAATTGTGATTGCGTGAAGCCTGTATTGTTTCTGATGTGTGCAGTGCGCGAATAAAGAGTGCGAAGTATATCATCGGGTATTCGCGTCGCGTTATTTGATAATCATATTTAGTATCACACTTGTCAAGATACAAGCCACATTTCTTGCTCTACGCAAGACTCTGACAAGTGCGAATGTGGAGGCTCATCCGGGATTTGAACCTGGGTCCTCTCGCACCCCAAGCGAGAATCATACCCCTAGACCAATGTTCACGCTGTGTTCCAGCTGACCCCCGACTGCTTAGCATCTCTCAGTGTTGATTGCCTGGCGTTGTCGACGACGCCGCGTTATAACTGTAGTGTTTATCATAGTTCAGCGTTGCATTGTCGGGCGTTGGTACAGACAACGCGTTGTAACTCCGGGTGAGACTCTGGCAAATATTGCCACAGGAATGGATGAGAACAATATATAGTGTGAACCGCTTAAGGCGATCTCGGATGTGGTGAATTTATGTTGTGAAGAATAATTTGTTTATCTCCAGCAATTTATCTTCTTTGTCTCTTGTCTCTTATAAGAGGAATTTCTGATAAGAAGTATTTCTTGGGTCCCATGTGAGTTTGCCGTATCCGGTATGCACTGTCTATCCACATACCCCAAAAAAGGGCTACATGAAATTATATACTAATTATAGAACACTTTCTTTGACATGCAGCATGTATGAAAAAAAAAAAAAAATGGGAAGACTATATACAAATAAAATAGAAAAAAAAAACTGACTTTGATGAAGTAGAGATACACATGAAAACATATTTAGAATGTAGGCAATTATTTTTAAAAAAAAGCATAGAGTACAATGTAGATCTTTTCTCTTGCTTTAAAAATCTACTCATGTGAATTAACTGTTTAGAACAGGGGTGGCTAACATGAGGCCCGCGGGCCGCATGCGGACCGCCAAGGAGTCATGTTGCGGCCCGCGGGGCTAGGTCAAATGAACATAAATGTTAACTGTATTGTACTTATCACGAGAAGAACATTACATCATGAGTCGTTCGAATCATATATTTTTAACTTATAGCTAAGAGAAATTTGAAATATTTCTCAATGTTGGAAAATTTCATTGGTTTTGAGCTATTTTAAATATCCCGCTTTTTCGGGAAAATTCATAGATTTTAGCTATTTCAAATATCCCGCTGTTTGACACCTAAGGTTACTTAGTTGTTTTTTTTTTTTTGTCCGAAGCTAGGTGTTGATAAAATGTAATATGACACGTCAACTTCTGATATATATGTTCTGTGGTCTTTGGCGTCTTCGGGAAGCTCGCAACGCTATCGGGCTCATACTCATAACTACCTTCAGTCCAGCTTGACAAAGTTCCGTGTTGTTCTGTAGTTTCGTTCTATTATCGCCACTGTGTCTGGAGTGATTGTGCGATAGACGTTAAAATATATATTTATCATATTTATAATAAGAGTTCAAACTACTTTAACTAAGTATCCTGTTTACCATATCGATTCTATAGGTAAGTAAACCCTGAAACATTTTATTTATGTAATTTAAAGTAATTAATTATTATTAATTAGTATTACCCGTGTTGTTTTATTTTGTTCAGTAAAAAACGAAGACTTACCATGGCGTCAGCTAGTAAAGACGTTGGACTAAAGAAGAGAAGAACCACAGAAGAATTAAGAAGTTTTCAAGACAGGTGGACTATAAACTATCTTTTCGTTGAAATTAAAACAAAGCTAGTATGTTTGATATGCAACGAATCTGTTTCTGTTTTGAAAGAGTATAACATCAAAAGGCACTACGAGACTAAACATGCAAATAAGTGTGATAAGTGCAGAGGCAATTTTGACAACACCAAGTAAATGACTTTTAAAAAAAATTCTGCACAACAAAAGATATTTACTAGAGCGGGTTCAGAGTTAACATGCTATGTAAAAGCTAGTTATGCAGTAGCCATGATACTATTTTATAGCAAACAAATCGAAGCCATATTCAGATCGTGAAATAGTCAAATAATGTATGGGCGTATGGACGACATTGGAAAACATATTTAAGATAATTTAAAAAGTCGAGCATCCGAGATTGTATTTTATGCTCTAGCAATGGATGAAAGCATAGATAGGGTAAATACTGCCCAACTGGCAATTTTTATCAGGGGTGTTGATGTCCATTTTAAAAATACAGAAGAATTAGTGGCACTATATCCACTTAAGGACACTACTAAGTCACGAGATTTGTTAGAGGCAGTTACATCGACATTGAATCGCATTTTGTTACAACTTAACAACTTATCGGACTTAACAAGGGACGGTGCTCCAGCAATGATTGGGAAACACGAAGGTTTGGTAAAATTGATTGAAAATGAGGCCTCCAAAGTCGATAATACTTCAATGCTAAATTTCCATTGCATTATTCATCAGGAGAATTTATGTTCGAGTCCCTCAAAATGGACCATGTCATGAAAGTGGTCGACAAAATAGTGATCTTCATTAAGTCGAACGGGTTGAATCACCGTCAGTTCTAAGAATTTATAAAGTCTTTGGACTCATTATAATAACATTACATTTTATGCAGAAATAAGATGGCTGACCCGTGACAAATTGTTGAAAAGTGTGTCTGATTTGCGGAGTGTGTCATTCTTTGCAAGCAAGTCAAAAAGTATCCCAGAGTTTGAAGACAAAGAGTGGGTTTGTTACTCTGCCTTTTTGGTCTATATAACCAGCCACCTAAATGACGTTAATACTCGTCTACAAGGGAAAGATAAATTAATTAATAAGATGTATGATCATATTTCTTCCCTGGTCGAGGGGTTAGCAGCTTTCTTCGTAACCCCGAATACTCTCGTGGTTGACGTGAGCGCATGAGAATTGTAAGCGGTTCGAGTCGTGCCAGTGACTTGTGAGAGTATGGAGCCAGTCGCTCAGAAAGTCGTGGCGTGCTGATGAGCGTAATCTAGCCTAGGAATCAACATACAGCTGAAAGATGCTGATGTTGACCGCAATGTCCTGAAACAGACAGAATGGAAACGCGGAGAAATATAAAATAAATGATCATATTTCTGCATTTCAAATGAATCTTGGTCTTTGGGAACAACAGTTGAGGACAGCAAACTTTACTCACTTTCCTACATTGTTATTGCAACCAGACCTCACACAGGAGGCGGCGGATAAATACGCTTCTTTGATATCTGACTTAAACCTCGAATTTGAAAACCGATTTCAGGATTTTTAAAAACAGCATGTGCTTTTTTGTGCATATGCAACGCCATTCGCGGTATACGTGAATTTATTACCGGGAAGATAAAAAATGGAACATTGTGTTAAAGGAAAAATTCCATCAAGATGGTTTGGAAGAGTTCTATAAAATGTAATTGGACAAGGATAAATATCCTGCGTTTTACAAACATGCTCTGTCGATGGTTTTGCTATTTGGAAACACTTATGCGTGTGAACAGCTTTTAAGTCGCATCAAATCACAAGTGTGAATACGAATAACTGATGTGCATTTGGAAAACTGTTTGCGTGTAGCGACATCAGTCGATATCAGTTTTGATGCACTTAGTTCTGCAAAACAAAGCCAGAAAATATTTACTTTTTTTTTTATTAACTTTTAAATATTTTTACATTGTCTAATAAATATGTTTGATTCTCAGTTATGTTTTATTTTCTTTAAAAAAATATAAATATACATATATTTTGTTTTTATGTATTTTTTTTTTTTTTTTACTTTAAACAAGGCAAGAATTTGACCACGATCTCACCTACTGGGAAGTAACGATGTGGTCGAAGCTGTATTACGCTTGCTTGTTTAATTTAATTAGCAAAAAAAAAATTAGGTGCATAGTCCGGCAGGAAATATTATTTCTGAAATTTGGCCCACCTGCTGAAAAGGTTGGCCACCCCTGGTGTAGAACATGAAGAATTATGGAAATGAAAGAAATGTGCTTCCCATTACATTTAATACAAATTATTAACTGCTGTCATTGAGTATGGTTTGGGACTGCTGACAGTATCAAAGAGCCAGCTTGGAAGGTTGGAGCGCATTCAGAATGCTGCCATGCGATTAATTCTGGGGTACACAAAGGACACACCAATTATATGCATGAGGCATATCCTGGCGCTACCAACAATGACGGATAGGCCAAATGGCACCTGAGAGTTGCTGCAGACGGGGATCACCCGCTGCATGCAGCAATGGACATGATCAAGGGTCATAGACTAAGCCAAGGTAGGTCCTGGACGGCACAGGCAGAACTTTCTATACGTCAGGTGTGTCATCTAGAGACCATCAATCGTGAAAGAGAGTGGATTGAGGTTCCGGAAGACATGACGGACTGGCACAATGTAATAATAACACTGAGTCGTGAGTACAGAGAATGGGCAGCGGGCCGCACTGAGTTTGAAGTGCAACAGCTGATCCAGAGTAACACACATCAAGGTGACATAGTCATCTACACAGATGGGTCAGTGGTGAGAAACAGACGGAGTGGCTGGGGCTTTATTGCAAAGGCTAAAGGACGAGTCTTGCAAAAGGAGAGTCTGGCATATGAGACTACGACCTCCAGCATGAGAATGGAGGTGGAGGCAGTAACAACGGCATTCCGCTAGCTAGAGACGACTACTGCAACACACGTTGTATTCATTACGGATTCAAAGAGTATGCTTAGTATGGTGGAGAAAGGAATGTTTTGTGTGGAATGGCTCTCGTCGCTTCAGAGGTCACAGATATGTGAGAATTGTATGGATATTTTGCCCTGGCCATGCGGGGTACGGGGGAATGAACAGGCTGATAGGCTAGCAGGGAATGCACCTCTTGGTGGTAGTTTGCCTATGGAAAAGGGGGAGGTGGTCGAACGCATGTGGGACCAGGTGGAGAAGGCGGAGGAACAAATTGAGAACCCATATGTGGAAAGAATGAGATTGCGAGGGATCGGCAGGGGTTCTGGAAGAATCTCAAAACTGAGAGGGAAGACCAGGAGAACTTTTAATCAGATAGCGGTGGGAACGATTAGTAGTATGACTCTTCGCTGGCTGTTGAACGAGGGGACGGGGGAATGTCCTGAGTGCAGTTATGTCGGTTCTTAACTCAACTTAACTCAACTCATAATCAGGATAGTGGTATATACATTCACTCACGCTCAGATGGCAGCCTCTACAGTGCTCAGAGATTGAAGGCCAAGACCAAAATTAGGAGGGTACTGATCAGAGAGTTGCTTTTTGTAGATGATACTGCAATTCCGAAACACTCTGAGGAAGAATTAATTGTGTTGCACTCTCCAATGCTTGTTCTGAATTTGGTTTACCAATTAGCAAAAAAAAAAAAAAAAGACACAGATTATGTCACAAGGTGCACATGGGGTACCATCAATCTTTATTGACGACGCCGAACTAGAGATGGTAGACCATTTTACATATCTAGGATCAGAGGTAAATAGCAAATTATCCCTAGATCAGGAAATCAACATCCCGATTGGTAAGGCAACAACAATAATAAACAGGTGAAGAAAAAGAGTGGGAGAACAGGATGCTTACTGCCAAAACAAAAGTCCTTGTCTATCAAGCCTGTGTCCTTAGTCTCTTCTTTTATGACAGTGAAACCTGGACAACTTACTCACACCAAGAGAAACGTTTTAAACCGCTTTCATATGCGATGTCTGCGAAGAATCTTGGGATTAAGGGGCAAGACAAAATCACAAATACTGAAGTATCGGAAAGATCAGGTTGTGTGACGGCATATTACATGCTCAGTCTTCGTAGACTTAGATGGATAGGACACGTTAGGAGGGTGGATGATGGTAGAATACCAAAGGACATCTTTTTGGTGAATTACAGATGGGTAAGAGATCTCAGGGTCGGTCTCTACTACGATACAAAGATGTGTGTAAGCGGGATATGATTGATACAAGCATTGATAATGCACATTGGGAGCAAGTCGCCGCTGAACGTGTTGCATGGAGGGCAAATATCAGAAATCAAATAAAGACAAAGGAGAAAATTATTGAAGATAAGCCACACACCGAGCGTGTGAGACGTAAGATGGTGCATGATGGTGAAAATGACCATATGTTCACATGCATCCACTGTGGACGAACATTTACAGCGCGAATCGGCCTTATCAGTCCCATTCGCCACCAACATGGGTTGTAGTTATTAAGACTTTTTGAAGCACAATGTAACAAACTATCGTCTGTCAAGACGGAAAGGTGCCAATGTATGATGCATCTATGTACGCGCAGCTGTAATAGCATGTCCACACACCGTTGATATAGTGCCAAGCAGGCTGTTGTTGATGTTATTGATGTCTTGGCAATTTTTACGTTCAGAAGTGTGCCATTGCTTTCTAAACGACCGGCTCCCATACCAGCACATTAAAACCCCAGCGTGACACGGTCTGCTGCCAAATTGGTCGCCGCCGCGTTTCAAACGCGTAGTAAGCAAGGAACTGATGTTTAAACATACAACAGAACAAGATCCGTAGCAGGAGCCTTCTGTGGGTATGTGAGGTGTTAGGACTATTATATTTTGTAGACCTGACTGTACAGAGGAACAAGTGGCTAGTCTTTGCCTTCCAAAGCGAACGTCAAGAGATCGATGCCTCGTCCGACCTTGTTCCTGCCAATGTCAGCGAAATATTACAAGCATTAACACCAGCTCACCCGCTTTAAACTGTATGGCAATAACTTAACTGTGCCTATCTTCAGGGTGGTCTCTGGTGGTGAAAAGTAAAGCCGTCTGCTTGACGCCCAGAAGGTCGGGGATTCGTGTCCGGACTCAGCTGTTCGTGTGTACTATATTTTAGAGGGTCGTCGCCTGAGATTCAGAGTTCACACTGTGCCCGACGTTTTCTGGCAGGCGGTTAGCCGATGAGCGGAGACCGAGACAGACAGGATAAAGCGCGATGCAATGAGGTTGATCTTCTTGCCTGTTATATCTAAACGTACAGGTTAGTTCCATGTCCTTTTCACAATGTCGCATTTGTTTATATGGAATATGGTGTCACTATTATCGTGTGATATGGCAAAACATGATCGCCAACCCTAATCGATGATAATGATGAATAAACCCCATCGTTGTTTTGTAGCGATTTTCAAGCTAATTTTTATGGTCAGTAGTTTGCCAGTGATTTCTGAACGGGCGACGCTCTTAACATTGTGAAAATCAACGCAAAGCGGTCTGCTTCCAAATCGCCTGCTGCTGACGTCGAACTTGGTACGTCAGGATTGTGATACTGCAATCACTACCCCCAGGCCAAAGATTGATTGATTGATTGATTGATTGATTTAGGAATCGACATCACAGCATTCGGGGCATTCCCATAAGCGCTCCGTCCCCATACTAAGCAGCCAGCGAAGAGTTCCAACACCAATAGTACCAGCAGCAATCTGATTATATGTCCGTCTGGCCTTTCCTCTAAGCGTCGATTGTCGGCCAGATAGCCTCGTCACCCCTCGCTGTCGCATTCTTGCCAAACCATGGTGATCCATTTGCTCCTCCGAGGTGTACACGTGCTCCCACAAGGCTGCAACGAAGACTGCTCGTCCTCACCCTCGTCAGCATGCTTTTCTGAGTCAGTTACAATCACGATGTGTGTGTGTGTGTGTGTGTGTGTGTGTGTGTGTGTGTGTGTGTGTGTGTGTGTCGTATTCTCCATCCAGCGGAGAGCTGCAGTGACTGCCTCCACCTCCATTCTTAGGCTGGATGTTGTACCAATAGTACCAGCAGCAATCTGATTATATGTCCGTCTGGCCTTTCCTCTGAGCGTCGATTGTCGGCCAGATAGCCTCGTCACCCCTCGCTGTCGCATTCTTGCCAACCATGGTGATCCATTTGCTCCTCCGAGGTGTACACGTGCTCCCACAAGGCTGCAACCACGTCTGCTTGTCATATATCAATACTCCGCCAAGTTCTGCAGAGCCAGCCAATCTGTCCGCCTGTTCATTTCCCAGCACACCAGCATGCCCCGGAGAAAAGATCCAGGCGATGTTTGTCACCCGTGACCTCAGAAGCGAAGCAAGCAACTCTGCACGAAGACTGCTCGTCCTCACCCTCGTCAGCATGCTTTCTGAGTCAGTTACAATCACGATGTGTGTGTGTGTGTGTGTGTGTGTGTGTGTCGTATTATCCATCCAGCGGAGAGCTGCAGTGACTGCCTCCACCTCCATTCTTAAGCTGGATGTTGTGGTATCATACGTCAGGCTCTCCTGCACCAATCGTCGACCATTAGCTTTGGCTATGAACCCCCAGCCACTTCTCTCACCTCTTGGTACCGAACCATCTGTGTAGATAATCACATCACCCGAGTGAGCATTGTCCTGAATTAGTTGCTGGATTTCTACTTCCGTGGCCCCTGCTGGCCACTCCCTGCACTCCCGGCTTAATGTGATTATAACTCTGCACAAGTCTGACTGCTCCGCTGGCACTCTGACCCACTCCTCAACTCGCCTAATGTTCTCCAAGGGGCACACCTGTCTGATAGTATCCTCCGTCTGAGCCGTCCATGATTTCCCTCTTATCAGTCGCTGATCCTTAACTGCGTCCAGCACCTCATGCAGTGGGGCCAGGCCAAAGAGTCTTTGTTTAATGTGAATTTTATTTGCCAAATAGAAAAAAAAATCTTGCACAAAAAAAAAAAAAAAAAGACAGACAAGAAGAGAGAATAATAGTTTTCTGAAGCCAATCGACGGCGATAATTAACGTCACGTGACCAGACGCACCTGGGAATAACGCTGAGTATTATTCACAGACGAATAATCTATCCATATAGTTATAGAGGACGACTAAAAAGTGGAAAGATATTGGTTTTAACTTTCGTCATGGGTATACCACGCAAATACAAACTCAAAACAATCCCTCTGAGCCACACATTAGTCTCTAAACAAATAACGTCACTAGCCTTACACTTATCGGAAAATGTAGACCAAAATAAACAGTGCTTGAGATCTTCTTCTTCTGCGTTCATCCGGAGTTTTTTTTTTTCGGACGTGATTGCGTTGTGCCTGTTTGCAGCAGAGCTGCGTTCTTGCGCCGTTAGGCCGACACATCCGACTTCTGCGGGCATTTGTTGACCAGGTTAACCTTCCCGGGGGTTTCTTAGGACGTTAGACTCTCACTGTTGTGGTGTTATCTCCCATCCCAGCTGGCCCATATAGAACAGCCAAAGACATCCTGGTCAACCCTCAAGAGAAGGCAGGGGCAGACCATGGGCATTCCCCGCCATCCAAGGAGCCTTCCATAATTGCAGATCCAACACACAGCGCTCTGGTAGTGGGCTCACCCAAGGAATCGTCACGTCCTGCACATGGCTGCTTAGCCTCACTTCCGTATATTGGGCCTTCCGTTCACCATAGGACTGTTCTTCCGGAAGCCAGAAGAATGCAGTCTGCAGATGACATCCACATAGTGAGCTTTCAATTCGGACTTTTCACGTAATGGATTTGCTACCCGAGCAATATTCCATTTTGTGCCACTATGACACTTTTTTCCACCTTTTATGAAGCCCACACAGTGAGCTTTCGATTCGGACTTTCCACGTAATGGATTTGCTATCCAAGCAATATTCCATTTCATGCCTCTGGGAGGCTTGTGTAACCGACATGCTTGTGGTATGAAGTGTGGCAGTCTAAATACTTCTTCATGCACCTTTAAATGTCAACCTGAATGTAGTTAAAGTAAGCTGCAGTCAACTTGAGCTTGTTGATATCTCCATAGAGCTTGTCCTCAAATGAAGCAGGTGTGGGCCAAAATATCTTTCTCTGTTCTGCATATATTGGGCACTCTTGCAGCAAATGTTTAGCTGTCATTTTACCAGTTCCACAATTACATTCATCGGTATCTCCTATCTTTAGTTTATTGAACAAGTGGTATTTCAGCCTGTTATGTCCTGTGCGGAGTCTGAAGATTGCTACTTGTTCTCTTCGGTCGAGTTTGTAATATGCATCATCCTTCTGGTGGCCTGGATGCTCTGTTTCCCATTTGGCTCTATAGGTGCTTTTTATAAACCTCTTTGCCTCATTATAGGTTATGTCTATGTCAGGCTGTGGTAGTCGTCCGCCCTCTTTTGCTAGTCTGTCAGCCTCTTCATTTCCAGGTATACTGCAATGTGATGGGATCCACTGTATTACAACTTTATGGATTTCTGGCATAGACCATGGAGTGCTGCTCTTAGGTCAGCTAGTTCTGTGCTGTTTTTGCTCTTCAGTATTGAGACAGCTGACTTTGCATCTGTGAAGATAGCTATTTGCTTCTCTTTATTTTCCTCCATCAAGAGCATTTCTGCTGCAGTTTTCAAAGCCTCCACCTCCGCTTTGAAGTTACTTGAAAATTTTCCAGTTGCCACTGACTGTGTTTTTTTTCCACTCCATTTTTTAAATTTAGGAGAATTCCTCCTCCTCCATTTTCTATTGAATTTTTGGCTGATCCATCTGTATATGCATGGGTCCAATTGCTGCTTGGGTAATGTTCTTTTATGTAATTTAGGGTTATTTCTCTTCTTTCGGTTTCATTCTGAGTGTTCTTTTTCTCAATACCAGGAATGTTTTCTATCATCTCAGGCAGTTGCTGCTGTCTCCAAGCTGGGAAGTTGTGTGCATTGTAAATGGGCTTGACTGTTGATATGTTAAGTATGGGATCTGCCCTAATCTTTCGTTTTGCAGTTTCTACAAAGTTGCTACGCTTCAGTCTTCCCTTTCCAAAACCATTAAACCTGTTATACATAGGGTGGTCTGTCAATCTTCTAAATTTTTCTGCTTGTTGCTGGGCTCTGCTATCTCTTCTATCCTGCATTGGTTGTAAACAAGTGATCTTTTCTAGTTCATTAATAGGCGTTGTCTTCAGGCTTCCAGTTATGATTCGCATTCCTTGATTTTGGACTCTACTTATTTTGTTAAAGTTTGACTTAGCTGCTGTTGCCCAAGCTGCAATGCCATATTCCAGTACTGGCCTCACCCGTCCAGTATATAACTTCTTGAGAACTTTCTCATCTGCTCCCCACGTTGTACCAGCAAGCTTTTTCATGATTGCCATTCTCTGCCTTGCTCTTGTTCGATTTTTCTCAACCTGTGTCTTCCATGTCAGGCGACGATCAAAGGTGACTCCTAGATAGTTTGAATTTTCTTCATGGCGCAATATTTTTCCATTCAATACCAGCTTAGGTTGCTGAGTTTTATTTGAGAGGGAGAACACTGTGCATGTTGTTTTCTCCTCACTTATCTTCACTAGCCATGATTTTGACCAGTCCTCTAGTGCTAATAAGGCTTGCTGTATTCTGCTGTTAGCTGTACTAATATATTCTTCAGATGTTTACATGGATAGGTCATCTGCAAAGGAGGATGTGTGCACTCTGGCTGGAAAATTTTCCGTGATGTCATTTATATATGCTAGGAATAATGTTGGTGAAAGAACTCCTCCTGGTGGACACCTTGCTCCAACAGCATCACTTTGCTTGTTTGTCCTTGTACTTTTGTCCTGGCAATTCTGTTCTTAAGGTAGTGGCTGATCCATTTATACATTTTCCCACAAACATGCATTTTTTGCAGTTTTACTTTCAGTCCTTCCTTCCATACTTTATCAAATGCTTTTTCTAAATCTATCCAGACCGCTAGTGTGTGCTTTTTCTCTTGGAAGGCATCCTCTATTTCCTGAGCTATATAGGTTATTTGATCTTCAGTGGATCTGTACTTTCTGAATCCTGCTTGGTGTGGTGTTAAGAGTTTGTTTTCTTCCAGATGCCATGTTAGCCTGCCGTTGATAATGCGTTCCATTAATTTTCCTACACAGCTAAGTAGACTGATAGGTCGATAGCCATTTGGTTCTTCCAGGTCTTTTCCTTTCTTTGGGACTGGTATTAGTATAGCTTCCTTCCATGCCTGTGGGACTATTCCTCTCTTCCAGCTGTAATTTAGGACTGCTAGTAGATTCTTCTTTACCTTGGTGCCTAGTCCTATTAGCATTTCATTTGTGATTCCATCCTTTCCTGGTGATTTCTTCTTTTTTAGGGAATTCATTGCCTGTTCCATTTCTTCCATTGTTAGATTTGCCATCATATATTCTGCTGCTGTCTCTGTATTTCTATGATGTATCTGTTTGTCTTTGATTGCTTTCTTCTGTTCGGTTGTAATATCAATGTGGTTTTCATTTGCATAGTGTTCCATTAGTGCGTTTGCAGCTTTTTTTCCCTGTAAGCAAGGCATTTCCTTGTTTAATTGTTATTTGTTTGTTTCTAGGTCCTTCATTGTTCATGGCTTTCACTAGTTTCCATAGTTTGTTTCCATCCCTGTCAAAGTTCAGGTTTTCTGTTTTTTCCCTCCAACAATCTCTTGTTGTTTGATTTACTGTTCATTTATATTTTGCTGAGATGGCTTTGAGAAAGATGCTCGCTTCAGTTGTTTGTTCTCTCTCTGCTGTCTTCCTGGCATCTTCAACTTTGTCCTCCTAACTTTGTAGTTCTTCAGTCCAGTATGGATTGTAATTTTTCCTCGCTCCTCTTGGAATAGACTCAGTGGCTGCCTGTATTATCGCTCTGTTTAGACTTTCCACCATTTGCTTCATGTTGCCATATCGTGTATTTATGTTTTCACAATATTTGTCTGTTAGTATGGCAAATCTGTCCCAATCTGCTCGTTTGTAATTCCAGCGAGGCAAAGGTGTCAACAACCCATGTGTAAGGCATCATCGGATTACTTCTCCCACACCACACAAGAAACTTGCAAGTCGTGTGAGAGGAAATAAATGATACATTTTATTGCCGTTGGCTCTTTACAAGTACATAACAGTCGCTATCAAACCACACACAAAGCCACAGGATTGCCTATCACTAGTTTCCTAAACCCTATTGCTAATCTCCATCTACTTGGCTACACAGAACTCCTATCAACACTAAACGAGGTGCTCGCTACAAAGTCAGTCCCCAGTCTGACTTTCCTACTCGCGTCGCTACACAGCACGCGGAAGGACCTTGATGCGTCCTTCGGCTTTTTGCGTGTCGTTACACTTAGCACGCTTATATTAGCTGTCTCCTGTTGAGTGGCAATCGTGGCTATCACGTAGGCGTGATTCTGTCGTGACCAGAGTGCTAACTATCTGGTCGACGTCTCCGTGTCTCATGAGAGAACTAGTTAATAGTCCCCCATCCTATCACCTACCCTGCCCTTATATCGGGGCACTGTAATACCTCTAATCTACTTGAGGTTGACCACTCTTCCCGGTGGTCTTCTATCTTGAGGCAGACCTCCGGCCTTTATGTTTCAGTCTTTGACACACACCCTCCCCTCCTGTGTTGCGTCATGAACTTTGACTCATTGGTTGTGACGCAAGAGGTTTCTAAAAAATTAGTGTCTCTAATTTTTGTCAAAGACTGTAGATAACCTGGCTTTGGGTAACTCCATAGACTTCTACTGACTATTGTCACAATGTAGTATCACTTTACTTGGCTACTGGCAATCGCCACAAACTTGTCTGGTTGGAGTGAGCCCTATTCTCAATCGCAATATTATATTAATTAGAGGTATGTCTGAACCGGACCGTTGTCTTATAAGACCTGCCCTCAAATAGTAAATTAACTTACTACCCATACAAAGTTGACTTTCTTAGTGTCAGCACATGAATTGCTTCATGTCCCCCATATAATATCAAACAACCATTACACAAGCTGTGTGCGACAGGCTTTACCTATCTCGCTTCCGCGTATAAAGTTATCTTTCACTGTTAAGTTAGTGTTTCGTTGTCTATTATGTCCCCTGACCCGGAGTTATCTCCCTTTGATCTACAAAATATGTATGCAATTTATATGTTTGTTTTTCTGGTTGTTTGCGTGTTTGGATGTAATTAATAATATAATCTAACTTCTAACGTGTATCTAACTATTATGTGTATGTATGTTAGTTTTCAAGTGCCATAATTCGGTTAAATGTGGCCACAAACAAGTGTATAACACTAATTCGTGACTACGTTTCCGTCTTATGAGACTTAAAATACTTTCTCTAAGATTTAAACTAAACTACACACAACACATTCAACACAGCACATTTTCACCAAAGAAAGCAAACATTTGACGCAGACAAAAAACAAACAGTCGCGCTGAGCGGCAGAAAGATCCGCTGACCCATCTCACTCTCTCTTGTATAATTTACATTCGCTCTCACTTTCACACTTCTGTCACACATCTTTTACCCTCCCAATTATTTAAAAACCTTGGAGTGACACTGTACAAGTTTGGCTCAGTTTGAGAAAGTTGAGCTCAATGACTGTGCGTAAATCGCTGCACGAGTCATGTATTTACAACATATTTACATGTAAGAGAAGGGGTTGATGGTTTGTACCCTTGGTCTTATTAACCACTATATTCTACTGAAATAATACTCTAAATACTGATATATTAATACTAGTTTTATAAATATGTATTTAATGTGTTACCTATTTTACTCTATTTTGCCACATTAATCCTAAGATACGCTTACATTAATCCTAATATTTATCTAATGTAATCTAACTATTTAAAATGAAATTGATGTGAGATGAGTTATGTACCTTTCTGAAATGGGTAATGTGAAATGTAATAAAATTATAACTAATGTTTTTAGATGCAAAAAATATATATATATATATATATATGACTGATATTCTTATCTAAATGGTGTAAATGATGTATGTTTAATTGTATAATATTTTTTCCCCTATTACGGTGTAAACTAATCATAATACTAACTGATCACGTTTGTTAAATGGAATGGTTCATTAAGATGGCCTGAACTCAAATGAAATGAAACAAAGTGGAATGTAATAAACTAAATGGTACTATTCCTATCTAAACTACTATCTATTCTACTTTTAAGGTAAGTAAGTGGGTAAGATAATGATTTATGTAAACTACTTTAAAAAAATGAAAACTATTTTATTTCCTAACTCTAAATGTAAATTAAAGTTACCTAATCTACCTATAATTTATCACTATATTAAAACGTTATAATACATATCACAATAAGTATATATATACATGGTATTTAAATACCTCAGGTTAGTCGTTGCCCTAATGTTCAGAAATTGCTTTCATTGGCATACTATATAATCACACTTGTCCTGGGTATATTAAATACATTACACAGTCATACTTGTGTCCTATGGGTATTGCACCTGTAGAGTTCGCCTGTGTTGTAGACCAGTATTCTCGTGTCTGTATTTATGTACTGTTCTGACACTGTTTTTCTCTGCTTAACACAAATGATTCACCGGCACACATATGGAGCTTAGTAAGTAACGAGCTGTTCCAGTTCACACGGTGATATATTTGTTTTTCGGAGCACAGTTCTTCTTTTGATGTCTACGGACACATGGTAGATCACTGTTCTTAGTACATAGTTTAGCACATAATGTCTATGTATTCATACAATATTTCACATAGAATATTATAATGCACTAATTTAACATCTATTACTCTACACTCTTATGTGGAATCTCTGGTATTTCTACCTCAGATGGTCGACTAAGGGTATCAGCCAGAATGTTGTCCTTACCCTTAATATGCTCTATACTAAAAGTATAGTTTTGTAGTATTAGCGACCACCTGTATATACGGTCATTCCGATGCACACCACTTTGTATGACCGTGATTGGGGAGTTGTCAGTCTGGACAATGAAGTGAACACCCGCTAGAAATCGATGGAGCTTCCTCACCGCATAGATGACGCATAGGGCTTCCAACTCTGATATGGAATATCTGGACTCAGCAGGTGTGATCTTACGACTCACGTAGCAAATCGGATGGAAGATGCCATCATAAAATTGGCCTAGTACTGCAGCGATGGAGATTCTGCTGGCATCTGTCCTAAGATAATAAACGAGCCTAGGATTAGGCAAGCGGAGGATTGGTACATTACTAAACAGGATTTTCAATTTTGACAATGCAGAAATTAATAATGCATCTTTGACATCTAATTTTACAGATGCTTTTAAAACGTTGGAAAATACACTTGTAATTTCCGCTAAATTTGGTATGAATTTGCTATAGTAATTTACTAACCCCAAAAGGCTTCTGACCTGCTTCTTTGTGGTAGGCATGATCAGGTTCATAATTTTGGTAATAATTCTATTGTCAGTCTTAAGTTGACCTTGTGAAATGACATGACCCAAAAATTCAATTTCTTTTAGGCCCAATTCAACTTTGCTCGGTTTGACAGTGAGACCGAAGAGTCGCAACCTATCAAAGACATGTCTTAGTTTCAGTAAGTGTGTTGTCCAGTCATCTGTATGGACACATATATCATCTATATAAGTCACTGTATTCGTCACTCCATGCAGTAGATCTCTAGTTAAGCGTACGAAAGTGGCAGGAGCGTTTCAAAGTCCGAAAGGAAGAAAACGCCACTCGTAAAGTCCTAAAGGTGTTGAAAAAGCAGTAAGATGAATGGATTGAGTCTGCATAGGGACCTGCCAATATCCCTTAGTAAGATCTAATTTAGAAAAGATTTTGGAGGTGGACATGTCAAGGATAAGATCTTCGCAGGAAGGAATTGGTTCTGCGTCGATCTTAGTGACGTTGTTGAGCTTTCGATAGTCCACACACAGACGAATTGTGGAGTCTTTTTTCTTAACTAGGACGATTGGAAAGGAGTACTCAGATGTAGATTTCTGAATGATCCCACTAGCTTCTAAATTAAGAATTTCCTTATTTAGACTTTCCCTATAGCTGAGTGGGATAGAGTACGGCCTGCATTTTATAGGCTTAGAGTCCGAAAGAAGAATGGAGTTCTCGATTATGTCCGTCCTACCTGGAATGTCAGAAAATATGTCTTTGTACTCCGTCACTAATTTTACTAGTTGTCGTCGTTGACTGTCTGTTAGCCCCTGTTCTATCCGTATGCTATCTAACGTCGCAGTCTTGTCTACAATAGGAACAGGTAGTTCCATTCCGTCGTCGTCTACCTGATTCAGTATGGTGGTGGTGCTAAGTGCGTATTCTGTATTATCGCTAAGTGTATGCATCTCGTCGGATTTGCCAGTCTCGCTAACTAGTGTAGTTGCGTTGTGTATGTCTGTCGTCTGATCACTAGGTGTGGGTGCACTGTGTTCGTCTGTCTCTACTTCTGTCTCTTGTCGTGAAAAGTAAGGTTTCAACATGTTGACATGGAATATCTTTAAGTGTCCGTTTATTGATATTTCATAGTCAACATCTGAAATTTTATGTACCACCTTGAATGGCCCTTGCCATGAAGTTACCATTTTATTATGCTTGTCTGGTAGTAGCACCATTACGTCTTGATCAGTTTCAAGTGTTATGGGTCTAGCACTTTTGTTAGGACTGTGATGTTTGAGGATATCTGTACTGTTCACTGGAGTGAAACCATTTTCTCCTCCCAGACAGATATTTCTTCATCTGTACAGTGCCTTAGCTGGGGTAGACACCCAAGAATTAAATCAGTACAAGGGCTGTCTAGAATTGCACATGTAAAGGTACCAGAAAGGAACGGGGTGTTTATACGGGCTCTTGCCAGAGGATAGGTTTCTATATTACCAGAAAAAGTACGGCATTTTACAGAGTCACCAGTATAATCCTTTGGATTAATAAGTTCCTTTTTCACACCAATAATAGAGCTCCCACTGTCAAGCAAACATCGGCATGGCTTATTATTGACCAATGCAGAGTGAAACATTAGATTGCCTCTGGAGGCTATAGCTGCGTTTGCATTCTCAAAGGAGGATGTTACAATATGTCCACATGTAAGTCTGCCGTCTGCATGAAATTGGTGACATTGCTCACAATTCTCAAAGTTTAAAATATCGTTTACACAACAAACCTCTTCACATTGGTTGAATGGTAACACATTTTCAACTTCACACTCAGTCTCACTACCACTATCAGACGATGTATCAATCAACATAGCATTGTTGGCTTTCATACGTTGGCGGCCCAGGCACTTATTTGAATAATGGCCGTAGCTGGAACAAAAGAAGCATTTGATTGCACGCCTGTATGCAGATCTTTTGTTTTGTTGCTTCTTAATAACATTTTCAAGATGTGCCGGATAGTTTGGCGATTTGTCACACATAGAATAAGTGTCATGCAAAAGTTGACAGTAGATACATTTTGACACTTTCCTATCTTTCTTGTCGACTTTCTGAAAGGGTTTTCTGTTACTCTGATAGTTTTTTGGTTGGTCCTTCACAAAAGAAACTACTTCAGAGTCATTTGAAGTCTTAAAAATATCTCTATTTGAAGAAAAATATGCAGAGCCTTTTTTTCAAACTGTTCTATGTTCTCAATGTCTGACTGCTGCAAGAATTTAGCAAAAGGGGATGGTATAGTGGATATGACTTTATCCATGGCTATTAAATTTTTAAGTCTGTCAAAGTCTTTTCCTATGTTAGCTGCTTTAAGCCACCTATTTAGTACACTCTGAACATTTGAGACGTAATCAATGAAAGTCTCACTAGGTTTTGGTTTTAAATTTGAGAACTGAACCTGATACCCAGGGGCATCAAGTAAAAAATGTTGCATTATCCTATCATGGATGTACTGATAGTTAGATCTAAGATTAGTTGGTATTGATTCTATCACTTTAAGGGGCTCACCACTCAGGTTCTTCATATAAATCATAGCCCACATTTCTATTGGAACTTGGTGATATTTAAACTGATACTCGACATTTTCTGTCCAGGCTGATATGGAATCTTCTTTACAATATGGTTTGATAATATTTTTGTATTTGTTGAACTTATTTTCTTCTTGTTGACTTTTCAGTTTAGTGGCAGAGATCTCTGCGTGTGAGTCTACATCCATACCTTTCATCTTTAATTGTGTCTCTGATTCCGCTTGTATTTGTTTTTCCTTAACTCTTGCCATTTCATCTATCTCTTTTTGCTTTAGATCTAATTCCCTTTGTTTAATTTCCTTATCTTGTTCTAACTGTTTTAGCTTAATTTCCTTATCATGTTCTAGCTGTTTTTGTTTTGTTATCTCAGCTAGTTCTGCAATCTCCTTTTGGTGTTGTCTTTCTCGTGCCCGTTCGTCTCTCTCTGCATCTTTTGCTTCCTTAAATTTTTGATCAGCATATTGTTCTAGCTCTTTTCCTGTGTATTGCATTTCTTTGCCTGCTTTTACGAAATCTGCTAAAGTAGCCATGATGTTAGGTAATTAGCTAGCGTTGACCTAACTGAACTTTTTAATCACTTATTTTCTTAGATATGTTATGTTCCTCACTCTCTGAGCACTACAAATTATACTATTTGTTTATAACGTGGAAAATTTTATCCTGAAAAAAAAAGAGCACAAAAGTATACTAATGCATCACAAGCTGAAAAAGAGATGCACTATTAATCACATTGCATGCCAAATATATTGAGTATACTCAACTTAATGTTCCCGAGAATCAGGAACACCAATCCGGTAACACAGGTCACCTTGTTTGGCACTTCGGCATAGACACGAGTTTTCTAATCAGGTCGCCTTGTTTGGCACTTCGGCATATACACGAGTTTTCTAATCAGCTGTTGTTTACCCTGGTTCACAGAGCAGCAACAATTAACAAATAGTAAACGACATATAATATTTTCGACAATTTGGTACAATCACAATGACATGCCCACGAACAAACAGAATATAGTTTAATTAATATTAAATGTCAATGTCTTGTCTTCGTTCTAACGTTTTATGCCTTTCGTTACTAACCTAGTTTAATTCTATGGAAGTGTTGTGCAGACCAAGTCTAATTTGCATGGCCAAAAGTAGTGCCATCGTGACGGTAAACAAATAGAAAAAATACGAAAAAAATTGAATAACTGCTTTGAAATAAATAAAAATATATTAATATTGTTTAAATAAATAAATATATTCAATTACTAACTCAAATAAACAAATAATAGTTAATATAAAGCACAGATTCAGGCGGGCAGCAGCTTGACGATTTGTAAACAATCAGATGCTGAATGCCAATGGTGTAGAACAACTGCTTGTCAATCGTAACACGTCAGAGGCGCAGCGCTATTTTTAGCTTGCAAAAATCGATAATGTTGCTGGCTGTGTATCGCTCCGCCATGAATCATATTTAATAGTTATTCATAAACAAATCAGTACTTGCATAAATAAATGTAAGAAAATAACATTATCAATACTTACAACTTTGAAGAACACATGATTTAAGTATATAATACATTAATCAACACAAATCAGCATTATTTCGTCACGATAGGCACAGTTTAGCTTGCGACTTGTCCTAGTCTGCACACGTCATCAGTCACTGACACAAATTAAACTATTTGTAACCTTAGTCTAGAGCCGTGGGTAAGTGTTATAGCTTGAACATTTGTCCAAGCCACACTTCTGACACCACATTAATCTTTGCCTGTCAACAACCCATGTGTAAGGCATCATCGGATTACTTCTCCCACACCACACAAGAAACTTGCAAGTCGTGTGAGAGGAAATAAATGATACATTTTATTGCCGTTGGCTCTTTACAAGTACATAACAGTCGCTATCAAACCACACACAAAGCCACAGAATTGCCTATCACTAGTTTCCTAAACCCTATTGCTAATCTCTATCTACTTGGCTACACAGAACTCCTATCAACACTAAACGAGGTGCTCGCTACAAAGTCAGTCCCCAGTCTGACTTTCCTACTCGCGTCGCTACACAGCACGCGGAAGGACCTTGACGCGTCCTTCGGCTTTTTGCGTGTCGTTACACTTAGCACGCTTATATTAGCTGTCTCCTGTTGAGTGGCAATCGTGGCTATCACGTAGGCGTGATTCTGTCGTGACCAGAGTGCTAACTATCTGGTCGACGTCTCCGTGTCTCATGAGAGAACTAGTTAATAGTCACCCATCCTATCACCTACCCTGCCCTTATATCGGGGCACTGTAATACCTCTAATCTACTTGAGGTTGACCACTCTTCCCGGTGGTCTTCTATCTTGAGGCAGACCTCCGGCCTTTATGTTTCAGTCTTTGACAAAAGGCTTATGCCTCTGTGGAACATACTCCATATTCATTACAAGCTTGATTGGTCTGTGGTCACTACCTGCTAATTGGTCCAGCACATGGCGATCGATTTTGTGGAGGTCGTTTCCTGCGCAGGAAGCTAAGTCTGGAGTAGAAGTGGTAAACCATCTTCTGGAGTAGAAGCTCAGTGTGTCATCCTCTTTGTTGAGTAGATGGAGATTTGAGTCTATTTCCCAGTCCTCCGATTCATCTCCTCCTTTGTCAGTATCTGGGTATCCCCATCTTTCTGAACGGCTATTAAAGTCTCCCACAATAATGCAGTTTGTGTCAGTTATTTCATGTTTGAGAGTGTAAGGTCCTTATCTGCTGGGCTATACAGATTGTAGATTCTTATTTTCACGTCCTTTATCATTATATCAACATCTATCATTTCCGTTTGGTTGTCAGAGATCACAGATACTTCGCTGCAAGGTATCGTATTTCGTGTAAGTATTAGAACTCCTCCTTTGTGTCCCTGGCGGTCGAAACGCGTGGCCTGATATCCTCTGACTGAGAATTTGCAACTGGCGTTGAAGTGTGTCTCTTGAATGCATGCCACATCTATTCTATCTTTATGAAGACGCTGTGTTAGGGAGACTTTCTTGTTGTAAACTCCTTCGGCATTCCACTGTAGTATGTTGAGTGTCTGGGGTATTTGGTCAATAGCTCTTAACCTACTCCTCTGTGCCTTGACTCCACATCACAGGGGAAGGTGACCACCAGTAGTCATGGGTGGACCCCCTCGAGGCATGGGGCCCGGAACTATCACCGCCTGATGGGACTTCGCGGGATTAGCACCATAACGATTAATTTTGATTTGTGACATCATGAATTAAGTTACGTTGCACTGCTTTGTCAAGCCTGTGGCTCAGTACATCCGATTTCGACAAGCATTTTTTCGGGATGCTTTCCCTAGCCTTTGACTGTCCCCAGTCTACCTACAAGGCAGGAGGTTTTACGTTGCACTGCTTTGTCAAGCCTGTGGCTCAGTACATCCGATTTCGACAAGCATTTATTCGGGGTGCTTTCCCTAGCCTTTGACTGTCCCCAGTCTACCTACAAGGCAGCAGGTTTGTGTGTCTATTCATCTGGTCCCTCTCCCTTGACCTGTCCGACATGGGTGACCCTACCAGTAGCTGTGCTACCGTCGGCATAGCTCTTGGGGTCATTGGAACGCGCAAGCCAATCTATCTCGTTACGGTGGACACACAGCAGAGGGGAGTGCTTGAAATCTTCTTCTTCGTTCATCCGGAGTTTTTTTTCGGATGTGATTGCGTTGTGCCTGTTTACAGCAGAGCTGCGTTCTTGCGCCGTTAGGCCGACACATCCGACTTCTGCGGGCATTTGTTGACCGGGTTAACCTTCCCGGGGGTGTCTTAGGACGTTTGACTCTCACTGTTGTGGTGTTATCCCCCATCCCAGCTGGTCCATATAGAACAGCCAAAGATCCTGGTCAGCCCTCAAGGGAAGGCAGGGGCAGACCATGGGCATTCCCCGCCATCCAAGGAGGCTTCCATACTTGCAGAGCCGATACATAGCGCTCTGGTACTGGGCTCACCCAAGGAATCGTCACGTCCTGCACATGGCTGCTTAGCCTCACTTCCGTATATTGGGCCTTCCGTTCACCATAGGCTGTTCTTCCGGAAACCAGAAGTATGCAGTCTGCAGATGACATCCACACAGTGAGCTTTCGATTCGGACTTTCCATGTAATGGATTTGCTAGCCAAGCAATATTCCATTTCGTGCCACTAGGACACTTTTCCACCTTTTATGAAGCCCACACAGTGGCCTTTTGATTCAGACTTTCCACGTAATGGATTTGCTATCCAAGCAATATTCCATTTCGTGCCACTAGGACACTTTTCCACCTGTTATGAAGCCCACACAGTGGGCTTTTGATTCGGACTTTCCACGTAATGGATTTGCTATCCAAGCAATATTCCATTTCGTGCCACTAGGACACTTTTCCACCTTGAGTGCTTGAAATGATATTACTCTTTTGAGAATAGATAATAACTGGTTAAACTATTCTACCAGATTAAGAGAATAGTGGGGGGGGGGGGGGGGGGGGGTGTTCTCGAAGATAATTAAGTGAGTCATATTCAGTACACATCCATCCATCCATCATGTGCCATGCCGGAAAGCGTGGGCGGTCATGACTCGCCATTTCACTCGATCACCAGAGTCGTGGATCAGTTCAGTGATCATGTCTCGATCATGCCATGTGGCCAAGCCATCCAGGAATTTACTTCTCGGTCTTCCCCTTGGTCTGTTCCCCTCGATCTTGCCAGTTGTCACCAAGTTCTCCAATTCATTTCTTCTCATAACATGCCCAACAAATGTTGACGGTCTACGTCTAAATTACCTAATCAGTTTATGATCTTCATTTGTTTCCTATAGTACTTGGTCAATGGTTTTTCTGTCTGTCCATGGTTGGTATTCTTTGCATTCTCCTCGGAAACCACATTTCCCCAGCCATCTGATGTTTTTCAGCTTGACTGCTCATTGTCTAAGTTTCACATCCATACAAAAGTACAGGTTCTTTGTAGCACCTCAACACTCTTTTTCTCGTTTTCACTGACATCTTATTATTGGTCAGTATGTTTTTCATCTTGCTAGAAGAGAGTTGATGAAAGAAATAAAAATGAGGTAAGTGAAATATTTCGGCCACGTTACAATACATGATATTCACATAAGACCCGTACTGGAGGGCAAAGAGCAAGAGGTAGACAACGATGCAAGTGGGAAGATAACATCAACAGATAGACGAAATTCAGCCTGTCAGAATATACAGTCAGAGCTAGAGACATACAGTGTAGGAGATCCATTGCAGCTATCACAGTAGCCATGATGATATAACAATGCTGAGTGTGGAAGGCACGTGATCATATAGTGGACAAGTCTCGTCTTTTATAAATTCAAGCGTTTATTAGGTGAAAATCATTCATCTTCAAACATGATGGAAAACTCCGACATTCTTGTTGTTTACCTCCTGAATTCCCAGTCCCCAAGTGACGTGTGTGCAAGCCCTGGATACGTCTATCCAATCGTGCACACACGTTCACCAACTATGGTTTCCCACTAGTTAATGAATGCGCAGCATTCCCCAACTCTTTACTCCCAAGCTATACTGTTACATATACCTCCCCTTCTTCAAGGAGATTTTTTCCCTGAAAAAATCTCAACCCCAACTCTTAACCACTTACTTCTACTATACCTGCCCAACAATCCCATATTTTTCTCAACTCAATTCTCACCCTCTTATCTCATCATAGCCAAATGCTAACTAGAGACATACTTCATACTATATCAATAATACAAACTCTCTACAAAACTCGTTATAAAGTTCTCCACAAAAACTCTCTACAAAATTCTCCATAAGCGAACTGCTATTAAAGTGTCCATCTAAATTATGATTGACAAAAATTGAAGATATTTCCCTTATCTTTTTCTCCCTTATTCACATTCTCTCTATTCCAGGATAGACAGAAAAGTTTAGTTAAGTCAGTTAGGTTGGATAAGTTAGATTGGGTAGGTAGGATTTGGTAGGTGCGCACCTTAAAAAAATAGAAAGTAAGGGGAAAAAGTAAGAAGTAACCACATTTCTCTTCCCATGCATTCTCAAAACTTTATAAAAATAAAGTTTCTAAAATTTTATCTTCATTTTCGTCAATAATAATTGTTGTTATCAAAAAGTTGATCCAACACTACAACCATTTTGTATTATACACCTCGTCAAATTCAACCACTCCTTCAAAACCTCCAAATTATTAGTATACTGTTACGTACAGTCTTCTTCTTCCAGTGTCCACTTATTTAAATGCCAAAATTCAACCTGGCATTCCCCCCATATTCTCCCCTTAAACGCTGTTCAACCCAGCTCCTATTTCAACTCCCATTTACCCAATATCGCCCGTCATACCAATCCATGTATTTACGTTACGAACCAACTAATGTAGTCTCTATTTCAATTCCCTATTTTAACTCTTTCCAAACCACCTGTTATATCAATTTTTGCTGATACCCCCAGCCACTTTTAAATATGCTCCTCCATTACAACATATTGAATCACTTCACTAATCACTACCACTTCCTCCTTAACTCAATCATGTTTCACCCTCAATTTCTATTTATAAACGTTATATACGTTAAACAACTCAACGTCTATTTCACATTTTCTGTAAGTTCCCAAAAACAACTTTTCATTTTTCCCCTAACTGAACGTCAAGCCAGTAATCATTTTAAACACACCCAGGATAACTCAATAAAAGCAACGTTAAATTATCCTCACATTTTATAAAGAACAATTGAAGTCAAACAACAGACTACACAATATCAACCCCCTCATTCCTTGACATCATCTTTATCCCCAAACATTAATCAAATTAAACATATGTTATGAAATGAAAGACCATATATATACATACATATTATGACTACTAATCCATTATTTTCCGTCTAAGAAAAACTCAACACTTCAACTTAAAAATCAAAATGATCACAAAGCATATATCAATAAGTCTGAACTTACTACCATATTATGTCTACTCATCCCAACAACTCTTGATTAAGTTGCCAATTTCCTTCCTTGGAAATACATAATTACCTTGTCTAACTTCTTCTTCTATCTGCAATCTACAGAATATTCTACCGCACTATTTACCTCTTCTCCACTTTCTTAATAGCTTCAAATTTTTTTCTATAAGTGCAATATCTACATCAATATCGTCATCCTCCTGAGGAGAACTATCTTCTTTCATATCAGCATCTTCATCAGTTTCTGACTTTTCATCCATTTCTTGTTCTGCATCTGTATATCCATTACTAGCAACCGCTAATCTCTTCCTTTCTAAATCCAATCTAATTTTTCTGTCTTGACGTCTTAATAAATTTTCAAACAGTGGCATATCTTCATCACTTGAAGAATTCAGTCTAAACTTCCTTTGCCTCTTAATTTCTCTTTCTTTCTGTCTATCTAACTTTCTTTTTACTGCCTGTCTTGTATTCATAAATGGTGCTTCTATGTTTTCCTTGATTGATTCTTCATTATTATAATCGTCATACGTGTTGTTTTCCTCTATCACGACTGTTTTTGGTATTGTTTCTTCTTGTTCAGCCGTAGTAGATGCTGTTGTTACTTGTTTCCCATTCTCTATAGGTATTGGATATTCCGTTTGTCTGACAATCTGTCCATCTGACAATTCTTCTGAATAATAATAATTATTATTATTCTCTGCATCCTTTTCCTCACTATCCCGTCTTAAGTGCTCCACATGTGAACGTGCAACATGCCCTGTAACTTGGTTCTTAATAGTATACGATACTGGACCCCTCTTTTCTAAAATATAATATCCCGGGACCCAATGAGCATCAAACTTAGAGTTTTTCCTATGTTTTTTGTAATAAACTCTATCACCTATGTTGAACTCTTGTAAGTGTGCATTTTTATTTGCGTATTTCTTCTGTCTTTCTCGAGCCTTAATTATATTATTTCTTAAACGTACATGTGCTTTGTGCATCTCTTGCAACCTTGTTTCCTGAAAATCCTCCCCCATATATTTTCTCCTAGGCTTTAACAAATTGTCAATTGGCAATATTGGTTCTCTCCCATGTACTAAGTAAAATGGTGAGAAACCTGTTCCTTCATTTTGGTGTGTACGGATCGCCGCCAATGCTATTCCCAAATAAAGATCCCAATCCATATCGTGTTCTTCTACATTTTTCGCTAGTATGTTGTATAATGTCCTATGTTGTCGCTCATTTTTGGCATTCGAAGTTGGTCTGTAATATGAAGTCTTAATGTGTTTTATATTCAAATCTTTTACCAATTTTTCAAACTTTCTATTTACAAATTCTTTCCCATTGTCTGTAAGTATTATTTGTGGACACCCAAACCTTGGTATAAATTCTTGTAGAAGCATATTTATAACTGAATCAGCACTCTTGTCTGGAATTGGATAAACTTCTGGCCAAAGACTATATGAATCTACGATATGTAGGAGGTATACGTTTCCCGATAATGTTTTTGGATGAGGACCTGAAATATCCAAACTTACTTTCTGCATTGGAAATTGAGGAATATCTGTATCTTGTAAAGGACATTTAATTATCTTCATAATTCTTAACCTACACTTTTCACATGCTTCAACATATTCATATACGCTTTTAAATAAATTCGGCCAGTAATATTTACTGCTAATAGCCCTAACCAACTTATCTCGCCCAAAATGACCATTATTATCGTGATATGCCTTTAAAACTTCTCGTTCTAAATGTTTCGGAATATATTTTCTTATTCCTTCACCTTTTTCACTGATATAATATAATTGATTGTCTTCTTGTAGCTCTACAAACTTTCTTTTAAAACTATTTTCCCCTGTTTCTTTCAGTTTTCTTTTTATTTGTACTATTTTTGGATCTAATTCTTGTTCATCTTTCATATTAAACTGTTCCAAATGTGGGTCTTCTGTTGTATGTTCAGACTCTTGATCCGACGGTAAACTCTCAAATTCTTCTCTATTTATTATGGCAGAATCTAATATATTTACTTGCCAGTTTCGATCGTCTATCTCTGGTTCAGCTTCATCTTCCGTGTTCCCTGATGACTGTGGATACGGGATCCTAGATAAAAGATCGGCGCATGTATTATGTTTTCCTGAAACATATTCCACTGTAGCATTGTATCCCTGTAGATTCAATGCCCACGTTTGTATTTTTCTATTTTGTATTGGTGCTTCTAATATAGACTTTAATGGCATGTGATCAGTTCTAATAATGAAATTGGCATTATGTAAGTAGTAATTTAGTTTTTGTAGAGCGTAGTGTATGGCATAAGCTTCTTTCTCAATAATCGGCCATTTGCGTTGAGTTTTGCTAAGTTTATGAGATAAAAAGTAGATTGGCCTTTCATTTTTAACCCCTGGTATTCCAGACTCTTTTCCTTCATATGGTTGAACCAAACATGCTCCTATTGCATTGTCCGAAGCATCTGTATATAGTATTAATTGTTTGTTCAAGTCTGGATGCGTCAATAGTGGTACCACTGTTAAACTGTTTTTTAAAAAATCGAATGCTTTTTGACACTCATCATCCCACTTAAATCTAGCGTATTTACCTGTCAAATTTGTAATTGGCTCTGCAATCTTTGAAAATGCTGGGACAAACCGCCTATAATACCCACAGGTTCCTATAAACGCCCGTACTTCCTTTATGTTAGTTGGAGGTGGTAACTCTTTAATAGCCTTTATCTTTTCCTGGTCTGGTTTAATTCCTTCTCTATTTATAATATACCCTAAATATTTTGTTTCTGTTTTTAAAAACTGGCACTTACTAAGCTTCAATTTAACATCGTGCCTTCTTAACCTGTCAAATACTAGTCTAATATGTTTTAAATGATCCTCCACATCTCCTTTCGTAAAAATCAGAACGTCGTCTATATATGCTAGAGCAAACTTTTGCATACCTTCTAAAACTTCATTCATTAAGAGCATATAGTGAGAGGGGGCAGTTCGAACCCCGAACGGCATACGTAAGAATTCGTACGAACCCATATGAGTACAGAATGCACTTTTCTTTTGCGCGTCCTTCGACATCGGAATACACCAAAATCCTGACCTTGCGTCTAGCGTCGTGAAGAATGTGGAGCCATTAAGCAACCCCAAAATATCATCAATCACTGGCAGTGGGTACGCTACATTCTTAGTGATTTTGTTCAACGCCCTGTAGTCACAACAGAACCTGCTCGAACCATCAGGTTTGGCTACTATGACGACCGGAGATGACCATTCTGACTTTGATCTTGTTATTATCCCTGCTTTCAACATATCTTCTATAGCCTTTTCCACAATTTCTCTATTTCTTAATGGAGTTCTATATGGTTTTAAACTAATTGGTGGATGGTCTCCTGTATCTATTTCCATTGTAACTGTTCTTGTCTTACCCAATTCTAAATCACTAACCGCAAAAACGTCTTGATTTTCTTTCACGAACTTTTCTAATATTTCCCTATTCTCCGGCGGAGCTTTTAATTGTGATAACAATTCTTGTTCTCTTGTCTTTTTATCAACTGTATCTATCTGAGATGGACGTTTCTTAAATGTATGGATCAATTCATCATTTCGTCTTTTCCAGCTTCTTTTATACTTATTTCCGACATTATTTCTAATCATGGGAGTTTCTGAATACTTATTTCCCCATATGTTTTCTTTGTCTATAGTTAACATGTTATTTTCACTATACTCTACTTTAGCGATTACACAACCTCTATATAATGTAATATTTTTTCCTGTATTATTTAGGAGCATCACTGGAAAGCTGAGATGTTTATCTAGTACTATTAACCCATCGGTGACTTCTAAGCCCGGTTCCTGTATTATTTCTCTCTCTAATTCTGTTATTTTAACTGTTTGTCCAACCGAAAAGTATGGGTTTTTTTTTCATTTTTGCCTGTATTAAATTAACCGTTTGTGGTTTCAAATTCATGGTCGTTTTGACTCTAACTAGTGTCGACACATGCATATCCTCTTCCAAATCTACATACACATCTTGGAATTTTAATTTATGCAAATCAAAAAAAGTCTCACCCCATTTTTCAATAAAAAATCTCTACCCAATATCATATTTCTATTTAAATCCTTGACCACATGGAACATATGCCTAACATTTATCCCTCCTAATTTAAAATTTATCATCGTTTGTCCAAGCACTTCTAATCTGTGTCCAGTTACCGAATGAAGATTCTCCTGAATTCTAAATATTTTACAATTTTTTAACATTCGATATAAAAATGTTTCTTTAATCACGCTAACTTGTGCTCCTGAGTCAACTAATGTTCTAACTTTATATTTTCCTATTTCTACTATACATGAGCTAGGATCAACCATATTTATTGACAACTGTTTTATCTCGCCTTGGGGAGATAACTTCTTATATCTTTTATTTCTAAATGTCCTATTATACTCATCATTTGGGTTTTTAATACATTGATGCATCTTTTGGATCTTACTATCTTCCCCCCTACTGCCGATCCTGTTCAGTAAGCGGGATGCCAATTTCCCTGATTTCCTGACCTTCTAAAATTTCTCTGCATTTCTCCATAATTCCCATTTGCTGATCTGCTATTTGCAGTTCTGTTCTGTGTACTCGTCTGAACACCTCTATTATTTTGTGTATTCGATGGGACACGTCTGTTACCACAGAAGCGCAAAATGTGCCCACGTTGGTGGCATCCCCAACAAACCACATTCGTGTTATTTGTGTTACCTTCCATGTTTCTTACAGTATTTCTCACTTGTCCTTCTCTACCTTGATTATATACGTTAGTGTTTCTTTGTACCATCTGTACTTCTCCTCGTCTTCCTCTCCATCCTTGTCTATACTGTCCTATTTCCATAGGTTCTTCAATTCTATCTTCCGAACTACTACCTAACTCTCGTCCTACTCTCAATCTAAACCTTCTCCTCAAGCTTTCTTCTTGTATAGCGATATCTACCGCTTGTGACAATCTTGCAGGATTCTCTCTCAATAATTTAAATTTCAGTCCATCTGACCTAATCCCATCAACAAAAATCCCCACCAACATCCGTTCCACTTCTTCAGCTCGTACATTCTGTCCCAAAAATGACTCCTCAGCTAAATTGATTAACCTATCACTGTATAGCTGTACACTTTCCGTAACATTTTGTCTCGTTTGTCGCAACACTGAGAATGCGTGTTGTGGATCAGTAATTTCTGCGTATTTATGTGCTAGGTCGGTTTTGAATTGTTCCCAGGTTTCATCTCCTCCCGCTTCTAGCTTTCTTCTTATATGGTCAGAAACTGGACTTGTACTAGTTCTATATGCTAAATTCTTTTTATCCTCATCTGTAGCGTTCACTAGATAAGCATGTTTCTCAATAGAAATAATCCATTTCTTAAACTGATTCGCCTGTCCATTAAATCTCTCCACATCACTGATTACACTTTGCTGTCTCAATACTGCATCCAACTTTGATATTGCTCCGCCAACTCCACTCAATACCTGAGAAAAATCTTGGGGCTCCATCCTAAAATTCTATAATGGAAATTATCAAGCAATATTATATACAAATATATTCATACAATATTATTTCAAAGTAATCATCAAGAAATATTCTGTTCAATCAATTAATTTAAAACTATCCATTACCTAAACTAGACGAAAAAGACTCCAACCGATGATCTTGAAAAAAAATTCCAGTTCCAATCGCGAATTCTGATAAAAGGGACTCTAATTGACCATCCTGACGCAAAAATTTCAATCGAGGATCTTGATATAAAAGGACTCTGATCGACAAAACTTGAAAGGAGCATAAAAAGAAGAGCCTCTGGACTTCTCACCTCAATCGAAGTCGATTCCTTCCAGTTGTTTACATGCCGTTGATTATGCTCGTTTGGCTTTTAAATTTACAACGCTCGATACAATACGGAGTGATTGATTTCTTGATTGATTGATCGATTGATTGACTGATTGATCGATTGTTTGATTAGTTGATCGATTGATTACTTGATTGACTGATCGATCCGACAAGCAAGGTCACCTTCACTGAATTTCAACCGACAACATTTAACAGTTTCATCAAAACCAAACTTTCACGATAGCATATCTGGAACATCCATACGTTTCGGAGGAAAAACGAGCAAGTCAACAATGGATGGATTCAAGCCTGACGATGGCCACTCTGTTTCAGTACTCGGAACATTACGTGCTCTGTGGCGTTCCAACAACGGTCAGTTTAAATCAATTGAAACCAATTTGACCTGAGACAAGTTGACCAGATTCATCAACGCCTTCTCTTAGCTGAAGTGACTGTTGACCAGCTTGATTCGAGAACTACAGAAAGTGTAATTTGACCTTGACTCCACCTCAAACAGTCCAGTGAGCTGAAACCATGCTCATAAATTTTTCCATTCTCGACAGTTTTCTGTTTTATTTGGAGCTGATCTTTCGGATGTAAAGACAATTTATTTCCCGAGGTACAAGGTTACTTTATAAGTCGTAAGATGCAATCAGCAGCGACATCATTATATCATTTGCAATTTTCGCTGTAAAACGGCAATTCTTGATCTCATCAAAAAAAAACAGCGTAGGTCAGCGATCAAGGCACTGCATATTATTGAGTTATGCATACAAAACTATCAGTCTTTCTATAAAATAAGATTATCAAACCTTCTGACCTTTACTGAGAAATCCTCTTAATAAACACTGAGAAATCACAACAACTACCCCTGGGCGGGCTTTCAGTTGTTGCGTCTCTTATTAATTACTTGAAAACTTCCATAATATCTGTTTCCAGACGTAGACAAAACACTCCTTCGTTTGTTCTTTGCTTGTCAACAACCTTCTCTACATCCCATGTTTGCAAGGTCGACGGCACCAAATTCAGCCTATATCACAGTAGCCATGATGATATAACAATGCTGAGTGTGGAAGGCACGTGATCATATAGTGGACAAGTCTCGTCTTTTATAAATTCAAGCGTTTATTAGGTGAAAATCATTCATCTTCAAACATGATGGAAAACTCCGACATTCTTGTTGTTTACCTCCTGAATTCCCAGTCCCCAAGTGACGTGTGTGCAAGCCCTGGATACGTCTATCCAATCGTGCACACACGTTCACCAACTATGGTTTCCCACTAGTTAATGAATGCGCAGCATTCCCCAACTCTTTACTCCCAAGCTATACTGTTACACAGCCAACCTTCATTGTGGAGACGGCACCTGATTGATTGAGCCTACCTACACGGTCTCAGATTTGTGTATCGCTTCGTCTAGTCTTACTCATTGACATGTCCGACATGGAGAACCTAGCAGTAGCTACTACCGTTGTCATAGCTCCTGCCTCCACTTTGGCTTGGAAAGAAAGGTGATGGATGGCACGATTCCTGGAAGATGGGTAAGGGGTCACCCAGCAAGAAGAAGGGAGCTTTCATTTCTCTCTCCTAAACCATAGTTTCCTACTGTGTATCTATCACCTTGATTTCCTACTTTTGCATTAAAGGGTCTTATTATGATGTTTATTTCTGAATTTTTATATTTCTTTAAAGCAGACTCTATGTCATTCTAAAATTCTTCTACACTATATTCACTGGACTCTTCTGTTGGGGCATATACTTGAATAACATTTATGCTAAAAGGTCTGCCGCTTAATTTAACTAGTAGAACTCTGTCTGACAGGACCCAATATCCTTAAACAGATTGTGATGTTTGCCGGTCCAAAATAGTTGCTACCCCCTTTGTCGATTTTCTCCTCCAGAATAAATAATGTTAAAATCTTCCTCTATCTTAGTGCTTGCTCCTGTCCATCTCGTTTCGCACATCCCTAAAATATTAATTTTCTCTCTTTCCATTTCTTGTTTGATGTTATCTAATTTTTTCGTCGTCGTTTAACGTCCTAACATCCCATGTTGCTAATTGTAATGTCTCTGTCCTTGTCTTGCGATGATCTGTCTTTAAACGAATCATAATGAACTAGGCACTTTTAAAGAAGGTAGTTTGCCGTTGCTTTCCTTCTATGGCAGTGACCATACTGGTCGGAGACGCCAGCCATTGTCTCGTGAAAGAGATCTTCTGCCTACCGTCGCGAAACTTGAGACCATAACCAACAACTATCTGTCGGCTGCCCTCATAATTTCATCCACCACCTGCCTTCCGTGGCTTCTTTTGAACACTTCCAATAAACAAATACGAAATAACACCACATAATCCACAGGAAAACACTAAAACAGCGTCGTCCCGAAGAATAAACGTTTCGCGTCGTCGCCATTTTACCGAAAGCATACCAAAGTGGGAACCATATTATGATACTAATCGGCAATATAATGATCAATGGAAAAAGACACTTGTGTTTCTCAAGAAACCCACTGATGGTTCTGAATCGGCATATTGCAAATTGTGTTGATGTAATATTGTTCCAAGACTTTCAAATCTCGCAAATCATGAAACAACAGTAAAGCATAAGCGGAGCGCGCCATCTTTTTCACACACACACACACACACGCACACACACACACACACACACACACACACACACACACACACTTTCAGTGATGGAAACAAGTTTTAAAAAATGATGATAAAGTCAAATTAGCAGAGTTACAAATTGCTGTTAGCATGGCCTGTCATAGTGATCGTACGCACCATCGATGACTTAGGTGAAATAATGGTAGCCGATGGATGTGGCAGCAGTTTTGGTCAGATAAAATTGCACCGAACGAAGTGCATATCACTAATAAGAAATGTTATTTCACCATCTTTAAAATCTAATCTAATTCTAGGTCTGCAAAACAAGAAGTATACACTCATCCCCATCATTGATGAGTCCACTGATGTCTCGAACCAAAAGTATTCGTGCATTTTAGTTATATACCTCAGCGATAAAATAAATGACATTACTACTAGTTTTCTAGCAATGCTGTAGTGGAGAGGATGTTCTCCTTTTTAACATGCATAAAAACCAAAGCATGGAATAGACTTCAGTTGTCTCTCTTAGACGCATTTCTATTAGAATTAGAGCAGAACTATTATCTTCAAACAAGTGCTATAGGGAATTTTTTCCTTCATCCAAAATATTGAATTCTTATTCTTCTTTCGTTCGCCTGAAATATGTCTATAACTGCAATGTTGTCTTTTGTATGAATCTAACAGTCTTTTTTAGTTCACTCAGCGGTCCATAGAGTTTATCTTCCACTGTTGTCTCTCTAGGCCAAAAGGTTCGCCTGGATATGTTGTAGTCTGGGCAGTCTTGGAGTATGTGCTCTGCTGTCTGCGACGCCAAACTACATGTGCATATGGCTGAGTCACAAATCTTGAATTTTGTATACATGTGGTTGCGTAATCTATTGTGTCCTGTTCTTAGGCGCAGAAGCATGACCTGTTCTGGTCTGTCCATAACGTGGTAGTCGTCTTGAGTAGGGTTTGGTGGCCTTCTGATTGATTTGATCATTCTTTTCTTTTGGTGGTATGTAATGGGCACATCAGGCTGTTCTTCTTTGGCTCCTTCCTTAGCCAATTGATCAGCTCTGTCGTTTCCGGGTACTCCACAGTGGGATGGTATGCACTGTATGGTGACCTTATGCTGACTGCTAAGTTCAGAAAGTAGTGTCCTTAGAACTGGCAATTTCCCAGACAAGAACGACTCTATTACTGATTTTGCATCTGTCAATATCAACACAGGTTGTGTACCATGGCTGGTATTTTGTAATTTCTCTGTTGCTATCTTGATTTCCTCAATTTCAGCATCATAGTTATGGCAGTACTTTCCTGTTGTAACCCTGGCCGTGTCCGTAGTATTATTTGGGTATTCTATGTACACTCCCACTCCTCCATTTCGAACAGCATTTTGAGCTGACCCATCTGTGTAGACTCGGATCCAGAGATCCTGTGGGTATTCTGCATCAAGGAAGCTGGGAGAGGCTGTTCTGCGCTGTACACTGTTTTGTTCTTCCTTGTCAAATATTCCTCTCACTTTTGTCTGGATTTGTAGCGATAGTCTATGTTCATCTTTCCATGGGGTTATCTCTGGAATAGTTGTCAGGGGGATGCCACATGTGGGAAGATCGGTGGTTTCTCTGTAGAGTCGTTTTGCCTGGTGGATAAAACTACTTCTTTTCAACCGCCCGATAGCTAAGTTTTCACATCGATTCTTCATAGGGTGGCCAGGCAAGCTGAGGAACTTTTCTGCTTGTATTAGTGTTTTTATATCTCTGCATTCTCTCAGTGCTTGTGTCCTCCCTATTTTCTCCATGGGTGTTGATCTCTTTCCTCCTGTGATGACTCTAAGAGCTTGATAATATATTTCAGGTGTGGTCGTATGCTCTGTTGATAAACTTTGCTAAGTATTTTCCCACTGGCTCCCCACTTAGCTTTCTCATGATGACTATTTTCCTTCTGGCTTTTGCTACTGCTTTTTAAAATATGTTTTATCCATGTCAGCCTGTCGTTGAATGTTAATCAATGTTGTTATTGTTACACCAAGGTATGTAGAAAACTGTTGAATGATTTCAAAGCTGAAATTTTATATTCTAAGGAATCTTGTAATTAATCTCTCAACAATGAAGAGGAATACGTATTTGAAGAAGAGATTTTCGTGTTATGTAAATATATTTTTAATTGATATTTGTATTGGGTAATGTTTGGCTGCCGGTCTCTCTGCCGGTCATTCTCCGTAATCCTGTTTATCACGCAGTCTCGTAGCGGGCGAGAACTGGGAGCGGTTCTACCCCCGCTGTTGACTTGCGGGATAACTGAGCCGGCCGCTCAGAAAGCAATGGCAAACTACTGAGCGTAATCTTGCCAAGAAATCAACAGACAGCTGAAAGATGCTGCTGTTGACAGCGATGTCCTGTAAAGGATATGCGAATTAAAAAAAAAAAATGTTTGGCTATTTTGTTGGCTTTTTTATTTCTCGACTTGGCTTTATTTGACCGCAGTGATCTGGCAACCCCGTGCGCAGCCGCAGCGCATAAACACTTCGTAAACAAAATGACGACTGTACTTACGGAGTGTACAACCGAAGAGCAACGTGCTGTTGTGCGTTTTTTGTCGGCAAAAGGACTGTCTGCAAAGGAAATTCATAAGGAAATGCTTCCTGTTTATGCTGACAAATGTTTGTCCCCTAAAGCGGCATCACTTCAAGAGGCAAGCTTTCATTAGAATCACGTTCAGCAGATTATTTATGTATTGTATTTTAATTATTAATTAAATTAAACCTTACTATTGTAGTAGTTACTAGTAGTAGTAGTAGTTGTGTACTAGTAGTTGTGCATATTTAAAAAATTGGATGTTTACTTTATCAAACACTCACCACAGTTGGATACAGATGAGATTGACAAGACAAATCCAACGGTATCTCAACGAATATTGTACGTCAATTCTAAGCGGAGTTATTAATATTAGTTTTGTATCGTGATCTCTACTAAAGAACAAACAAAACCAACTCATTGGACAAATGGCATCAGTACTAAAGAACAAACATGTATCAATAACTACTAAGAAAGCACTTTACAACACAATTTTCCTACCAACTCTATGTTACCAATGCCAAACCTGGACAATGACAGAGAAAGGGAAACCTATTTACAAAAGGGAGAGTCTATTCGCAGGGCCCTGCGAATAGACGTGTTGTTTATTCGCAGGGCCGGCCCTGCGAATAGACGCTTTGTTTATTCACGCTTTGTCCATTTGTATATATGTCTATCTGAATCTCTATCTAACAAACTGTCTGTCTGTCTTTCCATATGCATATGTATGTCTGGTTGACTCTCTGTGTGTATGTATGCGTGTGTCTGACTCTCTATCTGTTTGCTGTCTGTCTGCCAGTTTATATATCCGTTGTTTATTTGTCTGTATCTCTGACTGCCTGCCTCTCTCTCTCTCTCTCTCTCTCTCTCTCTCTCTCTCTCTCTCTCTCTCTCTCTCTCTCTCTCTCTCTCTCTCTCTCTCTCTCACACAGAAGGTAGAGAAGTCATGATATTAGGTGACTTTAACATAGATATTACTAAATCCAACCAGACATGGGACGATATCATTCTTTCTTACAATTTCAAACAACTAATAAACCGTCCCACAAGGGTTACTGACACATCCTCAACTATAATTGATCATATATATGTTACTTGTCCAGATAATATTATTGAATGTTCTGTTCCTGTTTGTACAGTTAGTGACCACTACCCGGTATGTTGTACATGGTCAAGAATTGGGTTCAAACCTCTTAACATAAACATGTAAGTATCAAATTTAGGAATTTTAAAGCATTCAACCAAGATTTATTTTTGCAAGACTTAAGAAAAGCAGCCCTTGATCACGTTTACCAACTTCCTGACCCGGACGATGCATTAGCTTTCTGGACGAAGACAGTCTACAATGTGTTCGATAAACACGTGCCAATCAAAGAAGTTCGAGTCAAAAATCAACATAAATCCCCATGGGTCACTAGAGAAGTGCTGGAAATCATGAGAGAGCGAGATACAGCACACAAAAATAAAGACTTCATCAATTACCGCAGACTAAGGAATAAAGTTAAATATGAAATTCGTAGGATAAAAAAAGATCATTTTAAAAATTTGATTGTAGATAATTCAAACAGTACAAATATATGGAAGGCTATTAACTTGCTAACCAATAAGAAACGCCCTACAGAATCAGCAATACCAAATTCTATAACATGCGATGAATTCAGTTGGTTCTTTCAATCAGAAATAGAGAATCTAAAGTCTTCAATACCAGACTAATCGTGTAATTTAAGTTCACTGGCATCATTCTGTGAGGAGAAGTGCACCAGAAATATTCCCGATGAGATTCCTTTAATGTCTGTTGCAGACGTTTATAAATATCTCTTGAACCTCAAATCAACAAACTCACACAGCCTAGATGGTATCAGTAATAGAATTCTTCGTTGTGCTGCACCAGTCATTAGTGAGTCCTTAACGTTCATATATAACCAGTGCCTGGCCAAAAACTACTTTCCATCTGCTTTTAAAATTGCTAAAGTGTTTCCGTTAATTAAAAATGGCTCAATCGATAATAGCGTTTTGGGTAATTATAGACCTATTTCCTTATTATCGTCGCTATCAACACCACTAGAAAAACACATTCATAAAATAACATTACACCATTTAATTAACAACGATCTAATAATTAACAGTCAATCTGGATTTCGACCTAAATATTCTTGCCATAGTGCTCTAACAAAAATGACCGATAACTGGCACTTAAACATCAACAACGGTAGAATTTGTGGAGCGGTGTTTGTAGACTTTAAAAAAGCTTTTGATATGGTAGATCACGATATTTTAATTAGAAAACTAAAGCAAATGAAGACAAGCACCAACATGGTGAACATAATTACGTCATTTCTATCCGACAGGCAACAAGTCGTGTCCTTCAACAACTGTCTATCAAGACCCACACAGCTTAATATTGGTGTGCCTCAGGGCTCAATACTAGGTCCGCTGCTTTTTGCAGTTTATATTAATGATCTTCCTTTATATATCAATACAACTTGTGATCTATTTGCAGACGACTGTACTATATATACTAGTCAAGAAAACCGTAGTGAATTAGAGAATTCTTTACAAAAGGAACTTGATAATCTTACTAGATGGAGCAATGAAAACCGCATGCAAATTAACATCGGCAAAACCAAATCCATGCTAATAACGACCAGACAAAAACTACAAACACTAGCCATAACTGGATCACCGCTCGAACTCCGCATGGGCACGTTACCTATAGTTAATGTGACTGAACATAAAACACTAGGGCTTTTAATAGACAGCCATTTGAACTGGAGCTCTCATGTTCACGCTCTTACCAAGAAAATAGCACAAAAAGTTTACCAACTTGCTAAAATTCAGCACTTCCTGGACGAAAGCACACGTAAAATATTCTATACATGCTATATCCAATCACATCTCGATTACTGTTCCACAGTTTGGGATGGTTGCCCTAAATCTAATTTAAAACGACTATGTTCTCTACAAAACCGCGCTATTCGTCTGATTTCTGGCATAAAGCACGTTGAAAGTAATAATTTTTACAGTCATCTAAGACTTCTACCACTACAAAAGCGCTTCCTTTTCAACAAAGCCAAATTAGTGAATAAAATTATATCTCAAAATACCCCAGAGTATCTTCTGCCGCTGATTCAATCTAATGCAATGAACAGCAAGCGCCTAAATTTGTTACATGTCTCAAAGCCTAGATTGGACCTATACAAAACATGTTTTGCCTATTCTGGTGCTCACTTATGGAATCATCTGCCTCCAGATCTGAAAACTCCAATGAGTCCCTACACATTTAACCGAAAACTCTTTCAATACTTAATCCATACCGACTATATGCCACCATAATTCATTTACTGGTATAATTGTTCAGTATAATTGTCCATTATAATTGTTCACTATATATGTGTGTGCGTGTGGGAGCGAGAGAGAGAGAGAGAGAGAGAGAGTGGGTGTCAGAAAGAGGGAGAGAGTGAATGCGTGTGTGCATGCGTGTGTGTGGAGAGAGTGATTGAGCGAGAAATGGTGGGGAATGTGTCAGTGCATGCATTCGTACGTGTATGTGTGAGAGTGAGTGAGGGAGTGTGTGCGTGCGTGCATGCGTTCATGTGTACGTGTATGTGTGAGAGAGTGTGATTGAGAGAGAGTGTGTGTGTGTGTGTAGGATTGTGTGTTAGAGAGTGAGACAGTGGGAGAGTTGATGTGTTAGTGTGTGTGTGAGCGCGCGCATGCGTGTGAGTGTGTGTATATGAAAGAATACAGAGAGAGAGAGAGAGCTGAGCAGATGCATGTCATGTAACACGCATGGTATGTAACACGCGAATCCATATGTTTGTGTATTCTCATCTGTCATATTATCAGTTAAATACCATTTGATTTTATCATGCATAATATAAACTCATGTTCATTACTGTAGTTTGAGTGAGAGAGTCAGTGAGTGTGAATGAGAGACAGAACGAGTGAGCGTGAGAGTGAAAGAATGAGCGGGAGAGTGAATGTGTGTGTGTGAGAGAGAGAGAGAGAGAGAGAAAGAGAGAGAGCATCACTATTTTTACGTCACATACATTTTATGTACACATTTTTCTCCATGTTTAACATTTTTATGAGACTGCTCATGACAAGTGTCAGTGTATGTGTGTGAGTAAAGTGTGGGAGTTTTTTCATACTAGTTTCAATACTAACGTGAGACATTTTGTATGTGTCTAGATGTGAGGAAGTGTGACTGTATGTGGAGGATGTGTGTGAGTGTGGGGATAAGTGTGGGTGGGGGTATGCGTTTGGATGGGTTGGGGTGTGTGGATTTTGGTGGGTAGTGGTATGTGGGTGTTGGTGGGATGTGTGGATGGATGAGTCGGGGTGAAAGTAGGGGTGTTGGAATGGGTGTGGGAGATGTGTGTATGGGTGGAGGATATGTGTATGGGACGGATGCGGGGGATGTGTGTTTATGTGGGTGGAGATGTGTGGATATTTTGAGGAAGTATGTGTGGGAGGCGGGGTTGTGTGGATAGGGGATTGTGTTGGGTGGATTGGGGATGCAAGGGCGGGTTGGGAGAAGTGTATGGTGTGTGGGTTTGGGATATGTGTGCGGTGTGTTGGTGGGGGATGTGTGAATGATGTGTGGGTGGAGGGTATGTTTGTGGTGGTATGGGTGGAGGATAGTGTGTGGTGTGGGGGATGTGTGTGATGGGTGCGGGGAATGTGCGTATGGGTGGGGTATATGTGTGGGTGAGTAGGGGGGTTGTGGTGGTTGGGGGAAATATGCGGGGTGTGTGGGTGGGAGATGTGTGTGTGTGGATGGGGAATGTGTGGGTGGGGTGTGTGAGTGGCTTAGGGATGTGTAGGTGGGTAAGGGAGTTGTATGTGTCGGGGTGGGATGTGTGAGTGGGTGGAGGATGTGTGTGGGTAGGGGTATTGTGATCGAGAGATGTTTGGTTGGGGGTGGGTGGATGGGGGTGTGTGAGTGCATAGTGGAGGATGTATGCGTGAGTGAGTGTGTTTGGTAGACGGGTAGGGAATGTGTGTGTGGGTGGGGAGAGGTGTGTGGTGTGTTGGTTGGGGATATTGTGTGAGTGAGGTATGTGTGTGTGGGTGGGGGATTTTTGTGGTGTGTGAGTGGGGGTATGTGGGGTGGATGGGTAAGGGTATCTGTGTGGGTGGGGGATGTGTGAATGATGTGTGGGTGGAGGGTATGTTTGTGGTGGTATGGGTGGAGGATAGTGTGGGGGATGTGTGTGATGGGTGCGGGGAATGTGCGTATGGGTGGGGTATATGTGTGGGTGAGTAGGGGATTGTGGTGGTTGGGGGAAGTATGCGGGGTGTGTGGGTGGGAGATGTGTGTGTGTGGGTGGGGGTATGTGAGTGGCTTAGGGATGTGTAGGTGGGTAAGGGAGTTGTATGTGTCGGGGTGGGATGTGTGAGTGGGTGGAGGATGTGTGTGGGTAGGGGTATTGTGATCGAGAGATGTTTGGTTGGGGGTGGGTGGATGGGGGTGTGTGAGTGCATAGTGGAGGATGTATGCGTGAGTGAGTGTGTTTGGTGGACAGGTAGGGAATGCGTGTGTGGGTGGGGAGAGGTGTGTGGTGTGTTGGTTGGGGATATTGTGTGAGTGAGGTATGTGTGTGTGGGTGGGGGATTTTTGTGGTGTGTGAGTGGGGGTATGTGGGGTGGATGGGTAAGGGTATCTGTGTGGGTGTGGGTGGGAATATTGTGTGGTATCTGGGTGGGTGATATGTGTGTGGTGTGTAAGTGGGGATGTGTTGGTGAGGGATATGTGTGTGTGTGGTGCGTGGGTTGGGAATAGTGCGTGGTAGGGGGTGTATGTGATGTGCGGGTGGGGGATTGCGTGGTGGGGGTTTAGGTTAAGGCGTGGGTGGGTGGAAGTTGTATGTGTGAGTGGTGGGGTGTGTGTGTGGATTGGGGATGTATGGGTAGTTAGGGAGGTGTGTGTGGGTGGGGGGGGGGGTAGGGACATGTCAGTTGGTGGGGATGTGTGTGTATGGTTTGGGGATGTGTGAGTGAATGTGCGATGTGTGGGTTGGTGGGGGATTGTGTGCATGGGTGGGGAATATGTTGTCGATGGAGATGTGGCTAAGGGATGAGTGGTTTGAGGTGTGGGTGGGGAGAGGATGTGTGGGTTAAGATGTGGATGGGCGTGGGATGTGTGGGTTGGTGGGGGAATGTTTGTGGGTGGCGAGTGTGTTTTGGTTGGGGGATCAGGTGAGGGCAGTGTGTGTGGGTGGGGGATGTGCGGGAGGGGGATGGGTCGGTTGGTGGGGTATGTATGTGTCCTTGGTGTGCGTGTGTGTGGGTAGGTGGGGGTGTTTATGTGTCCCTTGGTGCGCGTGTGTGTGGGTAGGTGGGGTTGTGTGGGTGGGGTGATGTATGGATAGGTGGGAGATGGGCTTCATAACATGGTAATTAGCCTTGTTTATGTTTACAACATTCATTTCACAATGTTTATTTTTCTTCCTATGTAAATGTATAATGCTCTTGATGAACGAAAGACGAGTGATTGAAAGGGCCGAATGTAAGACGGGCCTGCGCGCCCAATTTGTGACCCTAATAAAGTTGATTTGATTTGATTTGATTTCTCTCTCTCTCTCTCTCTCTCTCTCTCTCTCTCTCTCTCTCTCTCCTCTCTCTCTCTCTCTCTCTCTCGGTCGCTCGGCCGGTCAATCTGCCTGTTCAGAGTATTGCACGGAGAGGTTGAAAGAGATGTATGAATTGGCATGGTGGAACACAGATGATCGACGAGTGAGTGTCGGGTTGGATCTAGCTACCCATCTACCTGCGTACCTACTCATCCACCTACCTGCCTAGCTACCCACATACCTGCTTACTTAACTACCTACATGTCTACCTACCCACATATCTGCCTCTCTAACGATCTATCTGTCTAACAACCCACCTACCTACCTACTTAACCACTTTCGTGTCTATGAATATGAAAACTATGAATATTACAAAGAATTATCGCCGAAGCACGTGCTTTGTGCTCGATACTTTTGACAACAGCCAGCGGGGAGAGAATTAAGCGGAGGAGAAGAGGTAGGGGAGAGGGGGGAAGGAAAGGGAAGAAGAGGGCTGGGGCCAGAAGGGGTAGAAGGAAAACGGATCATTTGGGACTCAAAAATGTGTGGGTTGGATATTGAACTAAATTACACTCACTTTAAACATCACAATTCTAAATACCCAAAGAAGGATTGACTTTCAACCAATTAATTGCTGAACAAATGAAAAAAAAAATGTCCGGCAAGGAAACGAACCTCGAGCTCCCGCCCATCAGGCGGGCGCACTATCAACTATGACACTGACGACACGTTTTCCAATCAACAAAAATGTATAATATAGCCGCAAACTTACGTTAAATCACGTGATCAGCCGTGCCCTGCGAATAGACGCTTTGTTTATTCGCAGGGCCCTACGAATAGACACTTCCTATACAAAAAGGGAGCCCCTATTCACACAAATTTGTCTTTTCTGTCTTTTGTTTGCAAGTTATTTTTCTTCAACCTCACAAAGACGATATTTGTCGACAAGGAAACACTCTATGTACAGTGATATTTTATTTGGTGAATAAAATTCACATTAAACAAAGATATCTATTGGATCCATCAATTCCGACACTTGGTCACTCCGTCACTGAGTGGGGGATACGCCCCCCGGCAGCTTCTGCAGATCCATAGAGCACACTTTATTCACAAACTTCGAGTTTCTCAGTTCTATATTTTAGTTCGTAATGTTTAATATTTTTTTTTATTTTTTATCAAATAGTTAATGAAATTAAAATAAATTTTAAAAAATTAATAAATTGCTGGCGTAAGAGTTGAACCCCAGTCTCCCACATGACAGGCGGAGATACCAACCACTACAATACAGAGAACACAATGATAGTTCCATCAAACATTAAGGCGATGTGCGGCAGTAAAAACATCGATTTTTGGTCAACTTGGCTATTTTTGGAATAGTTCATTTTTAGACACATTATCATGTCTTCTATCAGATTCTGTACTTGTTTTTGTTTCAAAACTGTTATTTTATGCAATATTCATAATTTACTGAACCCACCCTCTGTGTCAAATGGTATAATTATTGAAAATTGTTGCGAAATTGACGGTTTTCAAATCCTAGCAACGATATCTCAGGAAAACACGACACGCGCGTGTAAGGTATCCCTGGAAAGGTCGTGAACTTCTGTAACTGTTCGTAAAACTACGAGTTCGTCTAATCGGAAGCTCTTCTGTGTACATCGGGTTTATTCGTGTCTATCATCTTCCGGAAACTTCCATATATGGAACATTCGTAAGCAATCCGCGTTCGCCGATGGCTGAAATTGATCACGTGGGTTTCCAAAATGGCGGCTTTGTGTTGTTTACACCTGGCGACGTGCTGAAAGTTCATTGTTGACGACAGACTGACACGCATTGAAATATGCCTCGTTCTAAGAAATTTAACATAAAGTCATCTACTCAACGTAAATAATCTCTCAGACTACACCTCGCAAATGCTCGTAAGCAGCGAAAAGCCTATCAGAACGTCGTAAACGATACAGACAATTCTGAAACTACTGAAAGCGACCCAGCTAAAGTGCGCACATGCCACTTCCAAATCCAAGTGTTTTGACAGTGAATCTGAATGAATCAGTGCTATCGTGTTCTTCTCAAAGTTGTGGAAGTGATTCTTTTATTACCCGAAGCCAATTTAAAAGAGATACGTATAAATACACAACATCCACTAGCAGCGAGTATGATTCTGGTGACGACAATGGATATCAAAAACGGGAACACAGAGCAATAGTTGATTGTTCAGAAATTGAGGCAATAATCAAATTGTTATGTTGTCCAGTTTGTAAAAATGATAGTCTTATTTTGAAAACTGACAGCACGAAAACCAAGGGATTAGCTGTGTATGCAGAGGTTTACAGCTCTTGTTGTGAAGAAGTGATGTGTGGAAGATACCTATCTGCAAGAAGTAATGATGGGGATAGATCTTTTGCTGTCAACAGCCAGTCAGTATATTCAGCATTAGTCTGTGGGATGGGTGCAACGACATTCAACAATTTTTGTGAAAACATGAACCTGCAAGGTCTTCATCACAAAACATTTCACAGAAAAGCAAATAAACTATATTCAAAGATAGAAGATCTGGAGGACACTGTTTTCTCTCAAACCGTAAAGTATGTTCGACAGGCTCATGCACAACGGTCATGCATAACTCTACATGACAATGATGTGCTAGATATTAGTGCCAGCTTTGATGGCACTTGGCTGACTAGAGGCCACACATCCCACATTGGAGTTGGCTGTGCAGTGGATGTTCTTACAGGACTTTGCATAGATGCCCATGTTATGTCCACATATTGCCAGGTGTGTGAAACCACTGGTAAGACACTTTCCAGGGACAAACCAGATGAATTTGCAGCATGGAAGGCAGAACATCTTCTAAACTGTGACAACAATTTCACAGGATCTGCTGGAATGATGGAGGTGAAGGCTGCAAGGGTGCTGTGGCGACAGTCTGTGGCCCGTCATAAACTTCGCTACACGTCAATACTTTCTGATGGTGACACCAAAACATTTGCGGAACTTACCAAGATCAACCCATATGGGGATGACATTCAGATAGACAAAGAGGAGTGTATCAACCATGTCAGTAAACGCCTTGGAACAGCACTGCGCAAACTAAACTAAACTACTTAGTAGATGTGTGTCAGGACAAACTCAGAATTCAAATGAGTGTTTACACAGCTTGATATGGGCTCGATGCACTAAAGACAACTTTGCCTCTCGCAAGCGCGTTCAGTTTGCAGTTGTAACTGCAGCAAGAGAGTTCAACTTTGGAGCTGCTGCTGCCCAAGACACTGCCCAGTTTTATGGACTTTCTACAGGTCTGCATATGCAGAGACTAGGAACATTTAGGATGCAGAAGCAAGTAAGAAATAGTCTGAAGTACAAGAAGGACAAACAAACTAAAAGACGCGACACTGTACGAGCGGCCAAACTGAAGAGACAAGGTGAGCTGCATGCTCTGGAGGGAGGTCCTGCATATTCAACAGGACAATTTTAACACTCAAGATACAGTTTTACACTTTTTTTTCTCTGTAAAAGAGTGCATTAGTAATAAAAAACAAAAAAAAAATTAGTTTTTCCCCGTTTTCTCATTTCGCCAGTTTTTTATACATAAGTACAATTGTTTTAAAAACTATTCATTAGATTTCACTCAAACTTTGCAGAGATATTCTTTATTATATCGCTTACATTGTGAGTAGATTATTCTTCAAAATTACATTTTAGTTTTTGTGCTACACTAAAAAAAAAAAAAAAATGTCATGAAAAATGTCATTACCATTTTCACATTTTGAAAAAAAAAAACTGCTAAGAGATATCATTAAAATTTTCTACTAAACTTGTAAAGGGTCTATTTACTTACACATAAAACAAAGAATTTAGCCTGTACATTAAATAATAAATGTTTTAGAGGTACCTTAAGAAATTCAAGATGGCCGCTGTTTATCTTGGTTTCCATAGCAACCGTTAAGTGCAAAGTCAATTTGACAATATTTTATCGATCAGCAGTCTTTAATATCAAACCCTATCCCATAAAAGAACATAGAAATTAAGTATTATGGAATTAAATTTTTTAAGGTTAGCATTGCCTTAATAATGTAGTCAAACGGAAGTAGACATCACGTGACCAGCCACAAATTTTTGTGAATAGTCACTTCGAAAGATAAAAGAAAAATCACAACAGAAATTAGATTCTTGAGAATACTAAATGTATCAAGAAGAGATAAGATCAGAAATGAAGAAATCAGGACTAAAGTGGGGGTTATTGCTGCACTAGATTTTATTAGAAGGCAGCAAGTCAAATGGTTTGGCCATGCAAGTAGATTACCAACTAACAGTATACCACAACAAGCAATGAATGCAATGGCAATCCTGACTCTCAGCCGTAAGCAGATAGAAAGGATGGAAAGGATACATAATGAAGTTATGCGCATTATTCTTGGATGTACAAGAGATACAGCATGCAGGGCGATGCGCAACCTTCTTGATTTTCCAACCATTGAAGACAGAATACAAGTCTGTGAGGGAGGAGGGGCTTGAGGTATGATGACCTTTAGCTGGCTGTGAGGGAGGATTGGCTTGAGGTATGATGTCCTTTAGCTGGCTGTGAGGGAGGAGTGGCTTGACATATGATGTCAGCCTCAGATTCATGCAGACCTAGTTTGATTGACACAGTAGACAACAGATTTTGATAAAATATGGAAAGTGAGTTATACTTGCACCTGATCCTTGGGTGGGAACCCGAGGTAATGCTAGCATGCTTGCCTGCTGACCCAGTGGTCATGTTCGATTCCCCATCAAGGTGGATTGTTTTAATCACCAGGGCTTCCAGAATGGCCCAGCATAAAATGGGTACCAGGGAATGACCTGGCAGGTCAAGGCAATTGTCTGGATATTGACCACTTCCCCATTGAGCACTGATTGGTCTTTACAAATATGAGGCCAGCACCATATACCCAACAGCCTCAATGCTTGTAAATGGGTCCTCTTACACACACTGTTTACTTGACTGATCCTTGGGTTGTTGGGAACATTTTGAATATCTTGGGTCATTAATTACCAACAACGGTGACATAATGAAGGAAATTAAAAGACAAATATCTATTGCTCTTCAAACACTAACACAACTGTGATTTCTTGACAAGTTTGCATTCAGTAGTTTGCCATTGCTTTCTGAACAACAGTGAAAACCAGTGCAAGATGGTCTGCTTCCACATCGCCTGCAGCTGTGTTTTGAATGCAATATGCTGGATTGTGTTTGTAGCCCCTTTGCCACAGAGCCAGCAGTTCAAGATAGAATGCTAACAATTCCAGGCTTTTGTGATCTGTGCTGAGATAGTCACCAGTCTGTTACAGGGGTTCTTGAGGGAAGCAAAGAATAGTAACACTAGCTTACCAAGGTTAACATGAGACTGACTACCTCATCCCATAGACAGCTTAGCCACCTCATCCCATAGACAGCCTAGCCACCTCATCCCACAGACAGCCTAGCCACCTCATCCCATAGACAGCTTAGCCACCTCATCCCATAGACAGCCTAGCCACCTCATCCCATAGACAGCCTAGCCACCTCATCCCATAGACAGTCTAGCCACCTCATCCCATAGACAGCCTAGCCACCTCATCCCATAGACAGCCTAGCCACCTCATCCCATAGACAGCCTAGCCACCTCATCCCATAGACAGCCTAGCCACCTCATCCCATAGACAGCCTAGCCACCTCATCCCATAGACAGCTTAGCTACCTCATCCCATAGACAGCCTAGCCACCTCATCCCATAGACAGCCTTGCCACCTCATCCCATAGACAGCTTAGCCACCTCATCCCATAGATGACTTAGCTACCTCATCCCACAGACAGCTTAGCTACCTCATCCCATAGACAGCTTAGCCACCTCATCCCATAGACAGCTTAGCCACCTCGTCCCATAGACAGCCTAGCCACCTCATCCCATAGACAGCCTAGCCACCTCATCCCATAGACAGCCTAGCCACCTCATCCCATAGACAGCCTAGCCACCTCATCCCATAGACAGCCTAGCCACCTCATCCCATAGACAGCCTAGCCACCTCATCCCATAGACAGCCTAGCCACCTCATCCCATAGACAGCTTAGCTACCTCATCCCATAGACAGCCTAGCCACCTCATCCCATAGACAGCCTAGCCACCTCATCCCATAGATGACTTAGCTACCTCATCCCATAGACAGCCTAGCCACCTCATCCCATAGACAGCCTAGCCACCTCATCCCATAGACAGCCTAGCCACCTCATCCCATAGACAGCCTAGCCACCTCATCCCATAGACAGCCTAGCCACCTCATCCCATAGACAGCTTAGTTACCTCATCCCATAGACAGCCTAGCCACCTCATCCCATAGACAGCCTAGCCACTTCATCCCATAGACAGCCTAGCCACTTCATCCCATAGACAGCCTAGCCACCTCATCCCATAGACAGCCTAGCCACCTCATCCCATAGACAGCTTAGCTACCTCATCCCATAGACAGCCTAGCCACCTCATCCCATAGACAGCTTAGCCACCTCATCCCATAGACAGCTTAGCCACCTCATCCCATAGATGACTTAGCTACCTCATCCCACAGACAGCTTAGCCACCTCATCCCATAGATGACTTAGCTACCTCATCCCATAGACAGCTTAGCCACCTCATCCCATAGACAGCTTAGCCACCTCATCCCATAGATGACCTTGCCACCTCATCTCATAGACAGCTTAGCCACCTCATCCCATAGATGACTTGGCCACCTCATCCCATAGACAGCTTAGCGACTTGGCCACCTCATCCCATAGACAGCTTAGCCACCTCATCCCATAGATAACTTAGCCACCTCATCTCATAGATGACTTAGCCACCTCATCCCATAGATGACTTAGCCACCTCATCCTATAGACAGCTTAGCTACCTCATCCTGCAGACACTTTAGCTACCTCATCCTATAGACAGTTTAGCTACCTCATCCTGCAGACACTTTAGCTACCTCATCCTATAGACAGCTTAGCTACCTCATCCTGCAGACATTTTAGCTACCTCATCCTGCAGACATTTTAGATACCTCCTTCTATAGACAGCTTAGCTACCTCATCCTGCAGACATTTTAGCTACCTCATCCTGCAGACATTTTAGCTACCTCATCCTGCAGACATTTTTGCTACCTCATCCTGCAGACACTTTAGCTACCTCATCCTATAGACAGCTTAGCTACCTCATCCTGCAGACATTTTAGCTACCTCATCCTGCAGACATTTTAGCTACCTCATCCTGCAGACATTTTAGCTACCTCCTCCTGCAGACATTTTAGCTACCTCATCCTGCAGACATTTTAGCTACCTCATCCTGCAGACATTTTAGCTACCTCATCCTGCAGACATTTTAGCTACCTCATCCTGCAGACATTTTAGCTACCTCATCCTGCAGACATTTTAGCTACCTCATCCTGCAGACATTTTAGCTACCTCATCCTGCAGACATTTTAGCTACCTCATCCTGCAGACATTTTAGCTACCTCATCCTGCAGACATTTTAGCTACCTCATCCTGCAGACATTTTAGCTACCTCATCCTGCAGACATTTTAGCTACCTCATCCCATAGATGGCTTAGCTACCTCATCCCATAGACGTCTCACCTCTTCTAAAATTCATTTTATAAAGTAAGTAGACCCATAAATCACGTTTTATGTGAAAGTCTAGACTTGTTTTGGTATGTGCTTCCATTATTACGTATACTGTGTAGGGGCGGGAGGGGGTGGGTGGATTTTAGGTAGTAAATATGAAAGGGGGGAGGGATGTTCTTTACGTAGTTTTCCTGAAGCATCACAGAAATGGCATACACACTATCACATGACAGCCGCTGAACCATCTGCTTCCTTTGTTCTGATTGCTTTCTGTCTCAGAATGTCACAGCTGCTGCCCATTGAGGAGAAATAATGACAACAAAGTCACAAATATGTTGTTAAATTCACAGCGGCGAAATTAAACACTTGGTGCCCCCTCTGCTGTGTGTCCACCGTGACGAGGTAGAGGGGCTTGTGCGTCCCAATGACCCCAAGAGCTATGCCGACGGTAGCACAGCTACTGGTAGGGCCACCCATGTCAGACAGGTCAAGGGAGAGGGACCAGACGAAGAGACACACAAACCTGCTGCCTTGTAGGTAGACTGGGAACAGTCAAAGGCTAGGTAAAGCACCCCAAATACATGCTTGTCGAAATCGGATGTACTGAGCCACAGGCTTGACAAAGCAGTGCAACGTGAAACCTGCTGCCTTGTAGGTAGACTGGGGACAGTCAAAGGCTAGGGAAAGCATCCCGAATAAATGCTTGTCGAAATCGGATGTACTGAGCCATAGGCTTGACAAAGCAGTGCAACGTAACTTAATTCATGATGTCACAAATCAAAATTAATCGATATGGTGCTAATCCCGTGAAGTCCCATCAGGCGGTGATAGTGCCGGGCCCCCTGCCTCGAGGGGGTCCACCCATGACTACTGGTGGTCACCTTCCCCTGTGCTGTGGAGTCAAGGCACAGAGGAGTAGGTTAAGAGCTATTGACCAAATACCCCGGACACTCAACATACTACAGTGGAATGCCGAAGGAGTTTACAAAGAAGAAAGACTCCCTAACACAGCGTCTTCATAAAGATAGAATAGATGTGGCATGCATTCAAGAGACACACCTCAACACCAATCACAAATTCTCAGTCAGAGGATATCAGGCCACACGTTTCGACCGCGAAGGACACAAAGGAGGAGTTCTAATACTTACACGAAATACAATACCTTGCAGCGAAGTATCTGTGATCTCTGACAACCAAACGGAAATTATAGGTGTTGATATAATGATAAAGGACGTGAAAATAAGAATCTACAATCTGTATAGCCCAGCAGATAAGGACCTTACACTCTCAAACATGAAAATAACTGACACAAACTGCATTATTGTCGGAGACTTTAATAGCCCTTCAGAAAGATGGGGATACTCAGATACTGACAAAAGAGGAGATGAATTGGAGGACTGGAAATAGACTCAAATCTCCATCTACTCAACAAAGCGGATGACACACCGAGCTTCTACTCCAGAAGATGGCTTACCACTTCTACTCCAGACTTAGCTTTCTGCACAGGAGACATCCTCCACAAAATCGATCGCCATGTGCTGGACCAATTAGCAGGTAGTGACCACAGACCAATCAAGCTTGAAATGAATATGGAGTATGTTCCACAGGAGCAAAAGCCCTTGCCCCGCTGGAATTACAAACGAGCAGATTGGGACAGATTTTGCCTATACTAACAGACAAATATTGTGAAAACATAAATACACGATATGGCAACATAAAGCAAATGGTGGAAAGTCTAAACAGAGCGATAATACAGGCAGCCACTGAGTCCATTCCAAGAGGAGCGAGGAAAAATTACAAACCATACTGGACTGAAGAACTACAAAGTTTGGAGGACAAAGTTGAAGATGCCAGGAAGACAGCAGAGAGAGAACAAACAATTGAAGCAAACATCTCTCTCAAAGCCATCTCAGCAAAATATAAAAGAACAGTAAATCAAACAACAAGAGATTGTTGGAGGGAAAAAACAGAAAACCTGAATTTTGACAGGGATGGAAACAAACTATGGAAACTAGTGAAAGCCATGAACAATGAAGGACCTAGAAACAAACAAATAACAATTAAACAAGGAAATGCCTTGCTTACAGGCAAAAAGGCTGCAAATGCACTAATGGAACACTATGCAAATGCAAACCACATTGATATTACAACCGAACAGAAGAAAGCAATCAAAGACAAACAGACACATCATAGAAATACAGAGACAGCAGCAGAATATATGATGGCAAATCTAACAATGGAAGAAATGGAACAGGCAATGAATACCCTAAAAAAGAAGAAATCACCAGGAAAGGATGGAATCACAAATGAAATGCTAATAGGACTAGGCACCAAGGCAAAGAAGAAACTACTAGCAGTCCTAAATAACAGCTGGAAGAGAGGAATAGTCCCACAGGCATGGAAGGAAGCTATACTAATACCAGTCCCAAAGAAAGGAAAAGACCTGGAAGAACCAAATGGCTATCGACCTATCAGTCTACTGAGCTGTGTAGGAAAATTAATGGAACGCATTATCAATGGCAGGCTAACATGGCATCTGGAAGAAAACAAACTCTTAACACCACACCAAGCAGGATTCAGAAAATACAGATCCACTGAAGATCAAATAACCTATATAGCTCAGGAAATAGAGGATGCCTTCCAAGAGAAAAGCACACATTAGCAGTCTGGATAGATTTAGAAAAAGCATTTGATAAAGTATGGAAGGAAGGACTGAAAGTAAAACTGCAAAACATGCATGTTTGTGGAAAAATGTATAAATGGATCAGCCACTACCTTGAGAACAGAACTGCCAGGACAAAAGTACAAGGACAAACAAGCAAAATGATGCTGCTGGAGCAAGGTGTCCCCCAAGGAGGAGTTCTTTCACCAACATTATTCCTAGCATATATATATGACATCACAGAAAATTTTCCAGCCAGAGTACACACATCCTCCTTTGCAGATGACCTAGCCATATGGACATCTGAAGAATATATTAGTACAGCTAACAGCAGAATACAGCAAGCCTTATTAGCGCTAGAGGACTGGTCAAAATCATGGCTAGTGAAGATAAGTGAGGAGAAAACAACATGCACAGTGTTCTCCCTCTCAAATAAAACTCAGCAACCTAAGCTGGTATTGAATGGAAAAAGTATTGCGCCATGAAGAAAATCCAAACTATCTAGGATTTCACCTTTGATCGTCGCCTGACATGGAAGACACAGGTTGAGAAAATCGAACAAGAGCAAGGCAGAGAACGGCAATCATGAAAAAGCTTGCTGGTACAACGTGGGGAGCAGATGAGAAAGTTCTCAAGAAGTTATATACTGGACGGGTGAGGCCAGTACTGGAATATGGCATTGCAGCTTGGGCAACAGCAGCTAAGTCAAACTTTAACAAAATAAGTAGAGTCCAAAACCAAGGAATGCCAATCATAACTGGAAGCCTGAAGACAACGCCTATTAATGAACTAGAAAAGATCACTTGTTTACAACCAATGCAGGATAGAAGAGATAGCAGAGCCAGCAACAAGCAGAAAAATTAGAAGATTGACAGACCACCCTATGTACAACAGATTAATGGTTTTTGGAAAGGGAAGACTGAAGCGTAGCAACTTTGTAGAAACTGCAAAACGAAGGATTAGGGCAGATCCTATACTTAACATATCAACAGTCAAGCCCATACACAATGCACACAACTTCCCAGCTTGGAGACAGCAGCAACTGCCTGAGATGATAGAAAACATTCCTGGTATTAGAAAAAGAACACTCAGCATGAAACCGAAAGAAGAGAAATAACCCTAAGCTACATAAAAGAACATTACCCAAGCAGGAATTGGACCCTTGCATATACAGATGGATCAGCCAAAAATTCAATAGAGAATGGAGGAGGAGGAATTCTCCTAAATTTAAAAAATGGAGTGAAAAAAACACATTCAATGGCAACTGGAAAATTTTCAAGTAACTTCAAAGCGGAGGTAGAGGCTTTGAAAACTGCAGCAGAAATGCTCCTGATGGAGGAAAATAAAGAGAAGCAAATAGCTATCTCCACAGATGCAAAGTCAGCTGTCTCAATACTGAAGAGCAATAACAGCACAGAAACTAACTGACCTAAGAGCAGCACTCCATGGTCTATGCCAGAAATCCAAAAAAGTTGTAATACAGTGGATCCCATCACATTGCAGTATACCTGGAAACGAAGAGGCTGACAGACTGGCAAAAGAGGGCGGACGACTACCACAGCCTGACATAGACATAACCTATAATGAGGCAAAGAGTTTGATAAAAAGCACTTATAGAACCAAATGGGAATCTGAGCATCCAGGCCATCAGAAGGATGATGCATATTACAAACTCGACCGAAGAGAACAAGTAGCAATCTTCAGACTCCGCACAGGACATAACAGGCTGAAATACCAACTTGTTCAATAAACTAAAGATAGGAGATACTGATGAATGTAATTGTAGAACTGGAAAAATGACAGAAAAACATTTGCTGCAGGATTGCCCAACGTATGCAGAACAGAGAAAGATATTTTGGCCCACACCTGCTTCATTTGAGGACAAGCTCTATGGAGATATCAACAAGCTCAAGTTGACCGCAGCTTACTTTAACTACATACAGGTTGACATTTAAAGGTTGCATGAAGACCCAGAGGCATGAAATGAAATATTGCTTGGATAGCAAAATCCATTATGTGGAAAGTCCAAATCGAAAAGCTCGCTGTGTGGGCTTCATAAAAGGTGGAAAAGTGTCCTAGTGGCACGAAATGGAATATTGCTTGATAGCAAATCCATTACGTGGAAAGTCCGAATCAAAAGCCCATTGTGTGGGCTTCATAAAAGGTGGAAAAGTGTCCTAGTGGCCATGAAATGGAATATTGCTTGGATAGCAAATCCATTACGTGGAAAGTCCGAATCGAAAGCTCACTGTGTGGATGTCATCTGCAGACTGCATACTTCTGGTTTCCGGAAGAACAGCCTATGGTGAACGGAAGGCCCAATATACGGAAGTGAGGCTAAGCAGCCATGTGCAGGACGTGACGAGTCCTTGGGTGAGCCCAGTACCAGAGCGCTATGTATCGGCTCTGCAAGTATGGAAGCCTCCTTGGATGGCGGGGAATGCCCATGGTCTGCCCCTGCCTTCCCTTGAGGGCTGACCAGGATCTTTGGCTGTTCTATATGGACCAGCTGGGATGGGGGATAACACCACAACAGTGAGAGTCAAACGTCCTAAGAAACCCCCGGGAAGGTTAACCCGGTCAACAAATGCCCGCAGAAGTCGGATGTGTCGGCCTAACGGTGCAAGAACGCAGCTCTGCTGTAAACAGGCACAACGCAATCACATCCGAAAAAAAACTCCGGATGAACGAAGAAGAAGAAGAAGAATACAAGTCTGTAGAGCTCGCTCCTACCTCAGAGTTAACGCAACCACACAACATCCACTGCATAGTGAAATTATGAAGGTGAAGGGCAGCAGGTTAAAAAGAGGACGGTTATGGATGGGTCAAGCCGAAGACATTCTTCAACAGGTGTGTTCACTTGAGGACTTAGAACCTGGTGAGGAGAGGGTACAAGTGCCAACAGATTTCTGCACATCCTTTTCAGTTTGCATCCAACTAGAGAGAAAATGCAGACAAGAAAACCTGGCCGCTGTGGAGGCGGAAGTACAAGCATTGATTTTCGAGAATTCGCTAGATAGTGATGCTGTCATCTACACAGATGGGTCGGTCGTCCGACATGTGAGAAGCTCATGGGCCTTTACGGCTCAGGCTGGAGGGAGAATTGTGAAGGAGGACTCTGGTGCTTTCACTGAAACCACAAGTAGCCTGACTATGGAAGTCATGGCAGTAAGTAAAGCATAACATGGCTCGAGACACAGACATTCACTGGGCATGTTTCCTTAGCGACTCAATGAACATGATCAAGAGGATAGAGGAGGGGTCGATCCGAAGAGAATGGCTGCTGCCTCTGGAGCGGTCTCGGCTGGCAAAGATTAGTTTCATCTTTGTACCAGGGCATGCGGGAGTACAAGGAAATGAGCGGGCTGACAAGCTCGCAGGTGAGGCTATGGTGGAGGGCGGACGCGCCATGGACCAGGCTGACATTCTGAATGCTCTACGAGAAGTAAGACTTTTGTGTGAACCAAGTGATGACTGTGAATCTACAACCATGGCCAGACTGCGAGAACAGAAAATTAAAAGATGGGTGGCCAAACAAGAACACTATGCAGGAAGCCAAAGAAGATTGATAAACCAACACAGAACTGGTGTCGTTAGCCGCTACATGCTGCGGGATTTTCTTAAAAGGGGTTACGAGCACTTATGGACTGAATGGTTCGATGTGCAATGACTAACTAACTAACTGACTAACTAAGCAATGATATACAGACCAGAGGGAAGCAGAGGAAGAGGCCGACCACGTAAACGATGGATGCAGGGAATAACAGAGTCCATGGGAATAGTTAGTTAGTCGACAGATCATCCTCATTGCACATCGAACCATTCAGTCCATAAGTGCTCGGATCCCCTCCTCAGCAGATCCCGCAGCATGTAGCGGCTAATGACACCAGTTCTGTGTTGGTTTATCAATCTTCTTTGGCTTCCTGGGTAGTGTTTGGCCATCCCTCTTTTAATTTGCTGTTCTCGCAGTCTGGCCATGGTTGTAGATTCACAGTCATCACTTGGTTCTCGCAAAAGTCTTACTTCTTGTAGAGCATGTCAGAATGTCAGCATGGTCCATGGCGCGTCCGCCCTCCACAGTAGCGTTACCTGCGAGCTTGTCAGCCCGCTCATTCCCTTGTACTCCCGCATGCCCTGGCACGAAGATGAAACTAATCTTTGCCAGCCGAGACTGCTCCAGAGACAGCAACCATTCTCTTCGGATCCCCCCCCCATCTCTATCCTCTTGAGCATGTTCATTGAGTCGCTAAGGAAACATGCCCTAGTGAATGTCTGTGTCTCGAGCCATGTTATTGCTTTACTTACTGCCATGACTTCCATAGTCAGGCTACTTGTGGTCTCAGCAAAAGCACCAGAGTCCTCCTTCACAATTCTCCCTCCGGCCTGAGCCGTAAAGGCCCATGAGCTTCTCACATGTCGGACGACCGACCCATCTGTGTAAATGATAGCATCACCGTCTAGCGAATTCTCGAAAATCAATGCTTGTACTTCCGCCTCCACAGCGGCCGGGTTTTCTTGTCTGCATTTTCTCTCTAGTTGGATGCAAACTGAAAAGGATGTGCAGAAATCTGTTGGCACTTGTACCCTCTCCTCGCCAGGTTCTAAGTCCTCAAGTGAACACACCTGTTGAAGAATGTCTTCGGCTTGACCCATCCATAACCGTCCTCTTTTTAACCTGCTGCCCTTCACCTTCATAATTTCACTATGCAGTGGATGTTGTGTGGTTGCGTTAACTCTGAGGTAGGAGCGAGCTCTACAGACTTGTATTCGGTCTTCAATGGTTGGAAAATCAAGAAGGTTGCGCATCGCCCTGCATGCTGTATCTCTTGTACATCCAAGAATAATGCGCATAGCTTCATTCTGTATCCTTTCCATCCTTTCTATCTGCTTACGGCTGAGAGTCAGGATTGCCATCGCATACTCAAAAACAGACATGACCATCCCCTCATATAGAAGACATAGATGGCATTGCTCACAGTTTGCTGCCGCCATCACCCGCATCGCAGCCAACTCCTGCTTGACCTTTGTTATCATCTGGTCTATGTGTTCATTATAAGCAAGGCTTCAGTCACACCGTATCCCCAGGTAATTCATTGCCTGCGTTCTTTCCACCGTCTCTGAACACAGATTTACAGTTGGTGTTGGAGTGTTGACAATATGATTATTCAACGAGAACAAGTCACTGTTGCCTTTGTTGGGTTGACCATTGTCCCAGCCTCAGCACACCAAGTACTTATGCGACTGAGTGTCCTGTTAAATTCCCGAGAGAAGACTGGACTCAACAAGCACATCTTTAAACTTATTATCTGTTGGGATTATTGACTGACTTTGGTCTACACTCCTCTCTTCTGTCTTCCCTTCCATATATCTATTTCTTTCACTCTCTCTATTATTCCCTCAACACATACTCCGACAACAGTTCCTTTCAACGATAAGATAAAAGATTTATTAATAAAAACTATGTCTGGTGTATGTATGGATATTGTCTATGTAGTTGGTATGTTCTTCTAGTGTGGCTGCCAGATAAGATGTTGATAGATAGTCTCCGTGGTTTCTCTCGTCTCTTCTCTCAGCTAGAGTACAGGACATGACATAGATATAACAGAACGGTCTCACCCTGACAGCTCCGTCTGCTTGAGTCGGTAGATATATCCGTTTTTTGTAATGAAAAAATGTTCACCACTGTATGAATGTATTTAACCCGATCACCATATGCTGTCAGCGTAAACTGAATGTTCTTTATTATCTTATAGCGTTCTTAATTCCATCCTGGAAAACACATCGAGTTTCTAGTGTTCTCTATTTTTGTCCTGTAAAAGTTCTACACTGGATAGTTCTTAATTGATATAGGCACTTTGTATGCACCTTGCAACTCTTTGATACTGAGTCCTTTGGGTTTTTTTCTATTAGTTTAAATGATCTCTATTTTCCGTTCTCTGTCCTCCTGACTTATTAAGATGCCACTTCTTTTCCTTCCTTTCTTATGCACAAGTGTCGTGCTTTATTACTTTAAAGTGCTTTCTCGTGGGTTATCAACACTGGGTGATCTGACCACAGCCATCTGTGTCATCTCTAGTTGATAAGTCCCGCACTGGTATGGAAACCTGTGTGATATACATTTAATAATGAGATCTGTGTCTGCTTCCTCTTCTCTCCTATGTGAGTGTCTTTTCCTCCAGCCGAAATGAAAAGGCTTCCGAAAAAACCCACTCTGACATAGGATAGAAGATTCACCTAACGTCTATACTATTCCTACTAATAGAAAGCAATGTTAAATGCACTTCACTCACATCTATATTCCTATGCTAAACTATACTCTAATATACCTTATTTAGGCATCTATGTTCCTGGAATCGAAAAAACACTTAGCGAATAACACACTACTATCCCCTCTTTCCATCATTAGGGACGTGTATTTCTATTCCCACTCAAGAACATATCTCCTTCAGTTCAGTTTGGAACACACACTAAACTTACACAAAGACGTAGCCACTCTTTATATCGGTCATTTTTGCCGCATAGTCCTTGACATTGCTGGACACCTCACATCCAGACTGCATTATCATTGTTAGTGGAAAATTACAGCTCTGAACCGTTTCCATTCTTCATACATTCAGACCGCAATATGCTATCCAATAATGCTGTCTGCCTTTGTCGCAAACCAATTTTTCCACGCGACAGTTTACCTGTACTGTTGGCCTCCTTCTGGGTCTTGACCTAGAAACACATGCGCCTGGTCACTCCTTTGTTGGTTAACCCTTCTCCTACCTGGTTAGTCGGTGTATACAGTCGTCCATCTGGGAATCGTTAACTCTTCAGTATTTCACGACATAGGCCCCCTCTTAAGAGATTAGACCGCGTCGAATCTTTCTCACTGTAGGTTTGATTCCCATGATCCACAATCCTAGTCTTCTTCCTCCGGAGCTGGATGTCTGGATAACAAATCTGCTCCTACATTCTCCTTACCAAGGATGTATTCCACTGTGAAGTCCAGTTGCAGCAACAACGTCCATCACATCCACCGTGCGTTGAGCTTCTGCGAAGTAGCTATTAACATCACGTGTTGATGATATGATTGGATCCTCACATGGCTCATCTCATTATCCAGTAGGCGCTCTAATTGACACCCTACTATACTACTCACGACTGAAACTAGTGTTGGCTCCTCGCTCCTGTACGTCTGGTCGACCTACTTTCGACTTGCGTCAGCGACGGCTCACAATACAGACGGATTGTCCCATCCTGATTGTAACACTGCTTCCATGTCCTCTTGGTTTCCCCCGGCTTTTCCTCTGGGGATGTTCCACCTCGTCCTCGATGGACCGAGTCGTCTTTCCCAAATCTCCTGGACTTTTGCTTCCAGGACCATCTTGGGCGATATTGTATCTGGTCAGCCAATCTTCGGTTGGAGTCCTGGGTAATTCTCGCTTTTCCCGACGTTACCCACCCCTTCTGAACTTGGTTACCGGTGAAACTTTCACTCTTGTCCTTTCCCTGACTTGTGATTTCCCTCCTCCTGTCGTTGGGTAAATCTGACCTATCACGTACTGTCCCATAGGCCCTCCTATGTTGTACTGGCGATCTCTGGTCTTCGTCTGGACTGGTAACCTTTGTCCCAATGGCTGCCATCACCATAAAGTGCGAAGCTTTGCTCCCGGATCTCTCTTCATATTTCCTAATGAGATGTCTAGGGAGATTTTTCTTCTCTTCCCCGATCCGTATTTTGTAGATGTTCTTGGACACCACCTTTTCCACAGGATAAGGTCCTTTCCATCCTACTTGGAGTATATTGGTCTCTGCTGGACTCCACACTTCCACTTTGTCTTCCACTTTAAGAGCTAGTTTCCTCTTAATTCGCTTGTTGGGTGGTGCTTTCTGGCACTCCGAACAAGACTTCACCCACCGGCGTACATCTCCGGTCATTCCTGGCCAGCAATAATGGCCGGATATTTGCTGCAAGGTCTCTCTGACACCCATATGTCGATTCTCGCCTATGATGTGTCCACTCTGAAGAATGTGAGGACGGTGGGTCTCTGGAACCACCCACTGCTCATGCAGGTTATCTCCCCTCCCAGCTCTCCGATAGAGTAGTTGATTCTTCAGAAAGTACTGTCCCCGTTCTGGTGGCTCAGCACTTCTTTGCAGCTTCCTGTAGCAAGGATGCAACGTAGTATCCTTCCTCTGGGCAGTATGCAATTCTCCTCTCCCTGAGTTGTCGCATAGTGTCTCTGCCTCTTTTTCCTTCCCTTGAGATCCACTGACTACTGTTCCCTTTTGGTCTGGCTGTTTGGGCATCCCCAAAAAGACATATTTCGTGCCAATGATCATTGGAAATAAGGAGTCAGATAATACAGCAGCTGGAATAATGCCCGTGACGTACCTGGATTTAATCTCCACCTTGGCGATTGGCAGCGTCATGGTAACAGCACTCCTCATTGCCGGCTGTATTTCTATGGTCTCCCCTGTAAGTTGGTCTGGGCTTACTAAGCTGGCGTCCACCACCGCTTCCCCATCCAAACCGGTATCGTAGAGACAAGCAACCTGTTGGCCATTTACTTCAATCAGTTCAACCACAGGTGGTCTCTCTTGGTCCTGAGTGTCTTTCATCTCCTTGACCGTTTCCTTGCCTTCCTCTTTTGATTCCTCGAGGTTGGTTATGCAATTGGCGTGTTTGGCCTTGCATCTGCAGTCCACAGTATTATGTGTTGTCGACTGGCAGTGAGTGCACCCTGTTCCCTTCCTAGGTTTCCGTGTGTCCTTTTTGTTCCTTTCTCCTTCGCCGACCTCAGCCTTGTCTGTGATCACCGATGTAGGAATCACTTTGCATGCTGCGAAGTAAGAACTTTTAGGTTTCGATCTGCAGTCTTTGGTGTTGTGAGAGGCCGCCTTGCAAAATGAACACCACTTCTCAGACCACTGTCGTTTCGCTTGAGAATTCGAGGTGCTCTGGTTTCCTACCTTCACCTTCTCTGAACTCTCCTCTGTGTGCTTTATATAAGGTTCCCCTTTTTCTCCTTCCCAGTTTTTAGGTTTCTTTTTCTCTGGTTTCTCCTGACCTTTGGTTTGTGTACTTAGTTCCTCAGTTTCACCATGTACTTCCACGAATCGTTCCGCCAGCTTATTCACAACATCAATCCGTTCCGCCCCTTGTTCTCCTAAGAAGGTTCTGAGAGGTTTCGACATTTGCTTTCGCATCTGGTCTACCACCATCATCTCTTCGAGACTCTCATAATCCCTCTTGAATTCTGCCAAGTCCATCCATTTCTGGAGATAGGATTTCAGCCTCAGACTGTAGGCGGCGAATAGTTCTCCCGGCTCTCGTCTAGACGATCTAAACTTCTTCCTATACGTTTGTGCGGTTATGTCAAAATGTTTCATCAAAGCGGCTTTTAATTCCTGGTAATTATTTTCCTGTCCTGGTGGTAAGCGTGTGTACACGTCAAATCCCGAACCGATTAATCCCTGGGATAGTTTAAGAGCCCATCTGCTCCGATCCAGCCCCATAGCGACTGACATTGCTTCGAAACGAGATGCGTACTGGTCAAAGCGTTCCTTAGACTGATCGTAGACAGCTAAGGGAAACTTCATGGCATGGTAACCATGTCCACTCATATGGGTTGCACCAGGTGAAGAAGAATTTCCTTCCACTCCATCTATTTCTCCCTTAGTTTGTGTCTTGAGTTCTAGCTCTTTCATGCGGTATTCATGTTCTCTGATCTTTGTGGCTTCTTCTGCATCCAACTGGGCCTTACGCTCCTCCCTTTCTGCTTCCAACTGGGCCTTACGCTCCTCCCTTTCCGCTTGACGAACTCTCGCTCTCTTTCTTGTATGTAATCCGTTAGCTCGGAACCAGCTAAACCAATTGCCTCCCCGTTGGCCCTCAGTTCGGCTGTAGTTACTTTAGGAGTTGCCATAGTTACAGCAGATAAGTCAGCACGTTGAGTAAAGACACCTCAAGGCAGTAAAGAATACTCACTATAAACCGATAATCTACCTAGAACCTATATCATTTATCTATATCTATTAATTATTATAAATCTCCAACACCACACAGTACATCACAACCACTCTCTCATCCACAAGAGGAGATATAGGATAAAGACTTATGTAGACGTGTGACCGTGTGACTAGGTATGTAATGTGTCTTACCACCTATCCACATTCACTCTGTCTGGAACTTTCTCACTGCAAAGTCACCAGCATTAATGAAATGTTTCTACCATAAATGTAATGGCACCATATATCCAATGGACGTCCTTCCATTAAAAGTCATCAATATATACTTCTATTTATTCCAATCAGTATGTCCCAACATGTAGGTACTCCGCTATGCCTGTGCCAATATGCAAGTACCCCTTTATGCATATGCCATGTTATGCCTTCCGGTCATATGGGTATTCTGTATGTACGTATCCCGCTCGCTCCACCAATTATGTCCTGTTAAATTCCCGAGAGGAGACTGGACTCAACAAGCACATCTTTAAACTTATTATCTGTTGGGATTATTGACTGACTTTGGTCTACACTCCTCTCTTCTGTCTTCCCTTCCATATATCTATTTCTTTCACTCTCTCTATTATTCCCTCAACACATACTCCGACAACAGTTCCTTTCAACGATAAGATAAAAGATTTATTAATAAAAACTATGTCTGGTGTATGTATGGATATTGTCTATGTAGTTGGTATGTTCTTCTAGTGTGGCTGCCAGATAAGATGTTGATAGATAGTCTCCGTGGTTTCTCTCGTCTCTTCTCTCAGCTAGAGTACAGGACATGACATAGATATAACAGAACGGTCTCACCCTGACAGCTCCGTCTGCTTGAGTCGGTAGATATATCCGTTTTTTGTAATGAAAAAATGTTCACCACTGTATGAATGTATTTAACCCGATCACCATATGCTGTCAGCGTAAACTGTTCTTTATTATCTTATAGCGTTCTTAATTCCATCCTGGAAAACACATCGAGTTTCTAGTGTTCTCTATTTTTGTCCTGTAAAAGTTCTACACTGGATAGTTCTTAATTGATATAGGCACTTTGTATGCACCTTGCAACTCTTCGATACTGAGTAATTTGAGTCTTTTTTCTATTAGTTTGTAATGATCTCTATTTTCCATTCTCTGTCCTCCTGACTTATTAAGATGCCACTTCTTTTCCTTCCTTTCTTATGCACAAGTGTCGTGCTTTATTACTTTAAAGTGCTTTCTTGTGGGTTATCAACACTGGGTGATCTTGACCACAGCCATCTGTGTCATCTCTAGTTGATAAGTCCCGCACTGGTATGGAAACCTGTGTGATATACATTTAATAATGAGATCTGTGTCTGCTTCCTCTTCTCTCCTATGTGAGTGTCTTTTCCTCCAGCCGAAATGAAAAGGCTTCCGAAAAAACCCACTCTGACATAGGATAGAAGATTCACCTAACGTCTATACTATTCCTACTAATAGAAAGCAATGTTAAATGCACTTCACGCACATCTATATTCCTATGCTAAACTATACTCTAATATTATACCTTATTTAGGCATCTATGTTCCTGGAATCGAAAAAACACTTAGCGAATAACACACTACTATCCCCTCTTTCCATCATTAGGGACGTGTATTTCTATTCCCACTCAAGAACATATCTCCTTCAGTTCAGTTTGGAACACACACTAAACTTACACAAAGAATTGACCCTCTTTATATCGGTCATTTTTGCCGCATAGTCCTTGACATTGCTGGACACCTCACATCCAGACTGCATTATCATTGTTAGTGGAAAATTACAGCTCTGAACCGTTTCCATTCTTCATACATTCAGACCGCAATATGCTATCCAATAATGCTGTCTGCCTTTGTCGCAAACCAATTTTTCCACGCGACAGTTTACCTGTACTGTTGGCCTCCTTCTGGGTCTTGACCTAGAAACACATGCGCCTGGTCACTCCTTTGTTGGTTAACCCTTCTCCTACCTGGTTAGTCGGTGTATACAGTCGTCCATCTGGGAATCGTTAACTCTTCAGTATTTCACGACATAGGCCCCCTCTTAAGAGATTAGACCGCGTCGAATCTTTCTCACTGTAGGTTTGATTCCCATGATCCACAATCCTAGTCTTCTTCCTCCGGAGCTGGATGTCTGGATAACAAATCTGCTCCTACATTCTCCTTACCAAGGATGTATTCCATTGTGAAGTCCAGTTGCAGCAACAACGTCCATCACATCCACCGTGCGTTGAGCTTCTGCGAAGTAGCTATTAACATCACGTGTTGATGATATGATTGGATCCTCACATGGCTCATCTCATTATCCAGTAGGCGCTCTAATTGACACCCTACTATACTACTCACGACTGAAACTAGTGTTGGCTCCTCGCTCCTGTACGTCTGGTCGACCTACTTTCGACTTGCGTCAGCGACGGCTCACAATACAGACGGATTGTCCCATCCTGATTGTAACACTGCTTCCATGTCCTCTTGGTTTCCCCCGGCTTTTCCTCTGGGGATGTTCCACCTCGTCCTCGATGGACCGAGTCGTCTTTCCCAAATCTCCTGGACTTTTGCTTCCAGGACCATCTTGGGCGATATTGTATCTGGTCAGCCAATCTTTGGTTGGAGTCCTGGGTAATTCTCGCTTTTCCCGACGTTACCCACCCCTTCTGAACTTGGTTACCGGTGAAACTTTCACTCTTGTCCTTTCCCTGACTTGTGATTTCCCTCCTCCTGTCGTTGGGTAAATCTGACCTATCACGTACTGTCCCATAGGCCCTCCTATGTTGTACTGGCGATCTCTGGTCTTCGTCTGGACTGGTAACCTTTGTCCCAATGGCTGCCATCACCATAAAGTGCGAAGCTTTGCTCCCGGATCTCTCTTCATATTTCCTAATGAGATGTCTAGGGAGATTTTTCTTCTCTTCCCCGATCCGTATTTTGTAGATGTTCTTGGACACCACCTTTTCCACAGGATAAGGTCCTTTCCATCCTACTTGGAGTATATTGGTCTCTGCTGGACTCCACACTTCCACTTTGTCTTCCACTTTAAGAGCTAGTTTCCTCTTAATTCGCTTGTTGGGTGGTGCTTTCTGGCACTCCGAACAAGACTTCACCCACCGGCGTACATCTCCGGTCATTCCTGGCCAGCAATAATGGCCGGATATTTGCTGCAAGGTCTCTCTGACACCCATATGTCGATTCTCGCCTATGATGTGTCCACTCTGAAGAATGTGAGGACGGTGGGTCTCTGGAACCACCCACTGCTCATGCAGGTTATCTCCCCTCCCAGCTCTCCGATAGAGTAGTTGATTCTTCAGAAAGTACTGTCCCCGTTCTGGTGGCTCAGCACTTCTTTGCAGCTTCCTGTAGCAAGGATGCAACGTAGTATCCTGCCTCTGGGCAGTATGCAATTCTCCTCTCCCTGAGTTGTCGCATAGTGTCTCTGCCTCTTTTTCCTTCCCTTGAGATCCACTGACTACTGTTCCCTTTTGGGCTGGCTGTTTGGGCATCCCCAAAAAGACATATTTCGTGCCAATGATCATTGGAAATAAGGAGTCAGATAATACAGCAGCTGGAATAATGCCCGTGACGTACCTGGATTTAATCTCCACCTTGGCGATTGGCAGCGTCATGGTAACAGCACTCCTCATTGCCGGCTGTATTTCTATGGTCTCCCCTGTAAGTTGGTCTGGGCTTACCAAGCTGGCGTCCACCACCGCTTCCCCATCCAAACCGGTATCGTAGAGACAAGCAACCTGCTTGGCCATTGACTTCAATAAGTTCAACCACAGGTGGTCTCTCTTGGTCCTGAGTGTCTTTCATCTCCTTGACCGTTTCCTTGCCTTCCTCTTTTGATTCCTCGAGGTTGGTTATGCAATTGGCGTCGTTTGCCTTGCATCTGCAGTCCACAGTATTATGTGTTATCGACTGGCAGTGTGTGCACCCTGTTCCCTTCCTAGGTTTCCGTGTGTCCTTTTTGTTCCTTTCTCCTTCGCCGACCTCAGCCTTGTCTGTGATCACCGATGTAGGAATCACTTTGCATGCTGCGAAGTAAGAACTTTTAGGTTTCGATCTGCAGTCTTTGGTGTTGTGAGAGGCCGCCTTGCAAAATGAACACCACTTCTCAGACCACTGTCGTTTCGCTTGAGAATTCGAGGTGCTCTGGTTTCCTACCTTCACCTTCTCTGAACTCTCCTCTGTGTGCTTTATATAAGGTTCCCCTTTTTCTCCTTCCCAGTTTTTTGGTTTCTTTTTCTCTGGTTTCTCCTGACCTTTGATTTGTGTACTTAGTTCCTCAGTTTCACCATGTACTTCCACGAATCGTTCCGCCAGCTTATTCACAACATCAATCCGTTCCGCCCCTTGTTCTCCTAAGAAGGTTCTGAGAGGTTTCGACATTTGCTTTCGCATCTGGTCTACCACCATCATCTCTTCGAGACTCTCATAATCCCTCTTGAATTCTGCCAAGTCCATCCATTTCTGGAGATAGGATTTCAGCCTCAGACTGTAGGCGGCGAATAGTTCTCCCGGCTCTCGTCTAGACGATCTAAACTTCTTCCTATACGTTTGTGCGGTTATGTCAAAATGTTTCATCAAAGCGGCTTTTAATTCCTGGTAATTATTTTCCTGTCCTGGTGGTAAGCGTGTGTACACGTCAAATCCCGAACCGATTAATCCCTGGGATAGTTTAAGAGCCCATCTGCTCCGATCCAGCCCCATAGCGACTGACATTGCTTCGAAACGAGATGCGTACTGGTCAAAGCGTTCCTTAGACTGATCGTAGACAGCTAAGGGAAACTTCATGGCATGGTAACCATGTCCACTCATATGGGTTGCACCAGGTGAAGAAGAATTTCCTTCCACTCCATCTATTTCTCCCTTAGTTTGTGTCTTGAGTTCTAGCTCTTTCATGCGGTATTCATGTTCTCTGATCTTTGTGGCTTCTTCTGCTTCCAACTGGGCCTTACGCTCCTCCCTTTCTGCTTCCAACTGGGCCTTACGCTCCTCCCTTTCCGCTTGACGAAACTTCTCGCTCTCTTTCTTGTATGTAATCCGTTAGCTCGGAACCAGCTAAACCAATTGCCTCCCCGTTGGCCCTCAGTTCGGCTGTAGTTACTTTAGGAGTTGCCATAGTTACAGCAGATAAGTCAGCACGTTGAGTAAAGACACCTCAAGGCAGTAAAGAATACTCACTATAAACCGATAATCTACCTAGAACCTATATCATTTATCTATGTCTATTAAATATTATTAATCTACAACACCACACAGTACATCACAACCACTCTCTCATCCACAAGAGGAGATATAGGATAAAGACTTATGTAGACGTGTGACCGTGTGACTAGGTATGTAATGTGTCTTACCACCTATCCACATTCACTCTGTCTGGAACTTTCTCACTGCAAAGTCACCAGCATTAATGAAATGTTTCTACCATAAATGTAATGGCACCATATATCCAATGGACGTCCTTCCATTAAAAGTCATCAATATATACTTCTATTTATTCCAATCAGTATGTCCCAACATGTAGGTACTCCGCTATGCCTGTGCCAATATGCAAGTACCCCTTTATGCATATGCCATGTTATGCTTTCCGGTCATATGGGTATTCTGTATGTACGTATCCCGCTCGCTCCACCAATTATGTCCTGTTAAATTCCCGAGAGAAGACTGGACTCAACAAGCACATCTTTAAACTTATTATCTGTTGGGATTATTGACTGACTTTGGTCTACACTCCTCTCTTCTGTCTTCCCTTCCATATATCTATTTCTTTCACTCTCTCTATTATTCCCTCAACACATACTCCGACAACAGTTCCTTTCAACGATAAGATAAAAGATTTATTAATAAAAACTATGTCTGGTGTATGTATGGATATTGTCTATGTAGTTGGTATGTTCTTCTAGTGTGTCTGCCAGATAAGATGTTGATAGATAGTCTCCGTGGTTTCTCTCGTCTCTTCTCTCAGCTAGAGTACAGGACATGACATAGATATAACAGAACGGTCTCACCCTGACAGCTCCGTCTGCTTGAGTCGGTAGATATATCCGTTTTTTGTAATGAAAAAATGTTCACCACTGTATGAATGTATTTAACCCGATCACCATATGCTGTCAGCGTAAAATGTTCTTTATTATCTTATAGCGTTCTTAATTCCATCCTGGAAAACACATCGAGTTTCTAGTGTTCTCTATTTTTGTCCTGTAAAAGTTCTACACTGGATAGTTCTTAATTTATATAGGCACTTTGTATGTCCCTTGCAACTCTTCGATACTGAGTTCATTGGGTTTTTTTTTTATTAGTTTAAATGATCTCTATTTTCCATTCTCTGTCCTCCTGACTTATTAAGATGCCACTTCTTTTCCTTCCTTTCTTATGCACAAGTGTCGTGCTTTATTACTTTAAAGTGCTTTCTTGTGGGTTATCAACACTGGGTGATCTTGACCACAGCCATCTGTGTTCATCTCTTAGTTGATAAGTCCCGCACTGGTATGGAAACCTGTGTGATATACATTTAATAATGAGATCTGTGTCTGCTTCCTCTTCTCTCCTATGTGAGTGTCTTTTCCTCCAGCCGAAATGAAAAGGCTTCCGAAAAAACCCACTCTGACATAGGATAGAAGATTCACCTAACGTCTATACTATTCCTACTAATAGAAAGCAATGTTAAATGCACTTCACGCACATCTATATTCCTATGCTAAACTATACTCTAATATACCTTATTTAGGCATCTATGTTCCTGGAATCGAAAAAACACTTAGCGAATAACACACTACTATCCCCTCTTTCCATCATTAGGGACGTGTATTTCTATTCCCACTCAAGAACATATCTCCTTCAGTTCAGTTTGGAACACACACTAAACTTACACAAAGAATTGACCACTCTTTATATCGGTCATTTTTGCCGCATAGTCCTTGACATTGCTGGACACCTCACATCCAGACTGCATTATCATTGTTAGTGGAAAATTACAGCTCTGAACCGTTTCCATTCTTCATACATTCAGACCGCAATATGCTATCCAATAATGCTGTCTGCCTTTGTCGCAAACCAATTTTTCCACGCGACAGGTTACCTGTACTGTTGGCCTCCTTCTGGGTCTTGACCTAGAAACACATGCGCCTGGTCACTCCTTTGTTGGTTAACCCTTCTCCTACCTGGTTAGTCGGTGTATACAGTCGTCCATCTGGGAATCGTTAACTCTTCAGTATTTCACGACACTGAGTTCGGTTTGTAGTTCCACAGCAACCTGATCTCTATCCTTACCCTGACGATACACTAAAACATCGTCGGCATATGACAATGTCCTACCAGGTCCAGTGATCTGCTCACTGGTGATTCTCACAGTGTAGGTGTTGAACAGTACCGGAGATAATGGTGATCCCTGTGGTAGTCCAGGATATATTGTTGTTGGTTCCGACGTCCAACTGCCACATCTAAAAACTACTTTCCGTTGGAAGAGGGCTGCAGCGATCCAACTAAGGAGGAATGGACTTATTTTGAGTTCAAGAAGCTGAAGCATTAGAAAATCCAATGGTACTCTGTTGTACGCGTCCTCCAGATCAATCGCTGCAGCAAAGGTTTCAATGCCTGAGTGGAAACCTTCATAGACATCATGGGCAAAAACTGCTGCATTGGTCCAGGTTTCTCTTTTTGGACTGTATCCACCCAGGGTAGGTGGGAAAACACCTTACCTCTCTAGCTGGCTTGATATTTTCCTGGCAATTAACTTCTCCAGCAGCTTGCCTATTGTATTCTGCATGGTTAAAACTCGATATCCCTGAATTTTTGTGTGGTCTTTGCCAGGCTTCGGCAAGGGAATCAGCTGAGTAACCACTCCTCCTTGATGCTAGTACTCCCTATACTGTTGTGTACATGTCTGCTAGTTCCTCTAGCTCATTGTCGGTACACCTATTGATGTCATCGTATCTTACGCCACCTGGCCCTGGAGCGCCGTTTTTTGATTGTCGAAGCACAGCCTTGATTTCTTTCACTGTCACTGTGTCTTCAACTGAAGTATTCTGGGCCTTGCACCTGTCTGAGGTGACCTCCTTAGCAAGATTTCGGCCTCTCATGTCTGTCTGGTTGCTCAGCTCTAGATAGCGTTCAATGAGGGTTCAAAAGAGGGCCATGGGAATGTCGATACATGAAGCCCATAAGCGGGCACTCTCCCGCTATTTATACTTCACCTCGCCACCGCAGGGTACAAGAGGAACATGATGAGATGAGATGACGATGATCTACAACTAGGAAGTGTAAAGAGGTCTTAAGAAATGGGGGAGATTTTATCGCGGCTCAGTAAATTGGAAGCTGAGACATTCTGCCTTCTATTACTGTGGTTTGTTTATTTTTAAACAGACAACGTAATAACATATATCATTGCGTCCTGGGTGGTAAGGCCTAACTTGACATTTGTCTATGTTTTGATAAGATGTGCCATGGCCTAATTATTAATTAACAATTTAAAATGGCCGCCAGTTGTGTATTATTCAATGTCTGTTGCATTGCTAACGAACCTAGCAAGATGTATATTTTATTGTGCATATTGGTAAAAGGATAGTCACAGCCACATTCCTGTTTTGATAGGATGTACTGTGACCTAATTATCAATTTAAAATGGCCACCACCGGGAAGGTTAACCCAGTCAACAAATGCCCGCAGAAGTCGGATGTGTCGGCCTAACGGCGCAAGAACACAGCTCTGCTGAAAACAGGCACAACGCAATAATGTCCCGAAAAATAACTCAGGATGAACGAAGAAGAAGAAGAAGAAATGGCCGCCAATTGTGTATTATTCATTAAATGTCTGTTGCATTGCTAATGAACCTAGCAAGATGTATATTTTATTGTCTGTATTGGTAAAAGGAAAGTCACAGCCACATTCCTGTTTCGATAGGATGTGCCGTGACCTAATTAACAATTACAAATGGCCATCAATTGTTTATTCATTAAATGTCTGTTGCATTGCTAACGAACCTAGCAAGATGTATATTTTATTTTCCGTATTGGTAAAAGGAAAGTCACAGCCACATTCCTGTTTCGATAGGATGTGCTGTGACCTAATTAACAATTGAAAATGGCCACCAATTTTGTATTATTCATTAAATGTCTGTTGCATTGCTAACGAACCTAGCAAAATGTATATTTTATTGTGCGTATTGGTAAAAGGAAAGTCACAGCCACATTCCTGTTTCGATAGGATGTGCCGTGACCTAATTAACAATTTAATATGGCCGCCAATTGAGTATTATTTATTAAATGATCCTCCCCCCCAAAAAAAATGAAAATGTACTTACATTTCCTTGATCTGTTCACTATACACTGCATCAACTTTCTTTTGTTGATAACATTTCCTGCAAAATATAGAATGTTAGTAACTTGCATAAATTCAGCGATCACAAATAATTTATCTCTACTTATTTGCTCTATAATTACAAAAATATAAACAAAATAAAATAACACAAAATAGTCCAGCTTTACACAACAAAATTACGAAACGTCCAGGACGATTTTGCAACCAGCCTTTATCAACAAACAAATACAAACACAAAACACAACATATAACCACAGAGAAGACCCTCCAGTGACTACATTAAGGCATAAGAATGGGATGAGAAGAATAAAAAGCTGAAAATAATCGGAGCAATTAAGAGAAAATTAAAATTTGAAAAAAAGATTTTGCTACTTATTTACTTATCCTCAGAATCCCAATGCATTGTGTTATTGAGGTTGTATGAGAGCAGACCACCTGTAATCCACACAATATGGGTTGGCACAGCAAGATTATTATACTGTGTGGCACTGATGTGTAACACCCAGGTTGTCTCTTGCTGTGTGTGAGTGCATGTCCCAGAATGGAAATCATGGAACAACATATACCAGAGACAGCATGGATGATGGATATACTGCGGTTGTGTCAACCACAGCTTCTCACGTTGCTGCTCATTGCAAGAGATAAAGAACAGATAGGTGTGTACCAGAGACAGCACGGATGATGGATATACTGCGGTTGTGTCAACCACAGCTTCTCTCATTGCAAGAGATAAAGAACAGATAGGTGTGTACCAGAGACAGCACGGATGATGGATATACTTCAGTTGTGTCAACCACAGCTTCTCACGTTGCTGCTCATTGCAAGAGATAAAGAACAGATAGGTGTGTATGAGAGACAGCACTGATGATGTATATACTGTGGTTGTGTCAACCACAGCTTCTCTCGTTGCTGCTCATTGCAAGAGATAAAGAACAGATAGGTGTGATTGAGAGATAGCAACGTAACAAATGAGACACATTTTCTACACTCACATTATGTAACAAAAATTCATAAATACAACGGCGGAACAGAACATCATATTTGCCTTTTCTCTTGGTCTTGATTACCTTGCTATCTTCTACTTTCTCTTCCAGCATGGCAATGTCATGTTCATAGTGTACTGTTGTTTCTCCTACACTTTTTTTTTACTTCCTTCGTTTTGTTGCATGCAGTTCTTTCAATCTTTGTTTATCCAACCTGGCAGTCTTTTTAAAGTCATCATGTCTCTCCTTTTGTAGGTTAACTTTTGTAGGTTAATTCTGGCGTCCGCAACCATTCTAGATAGCTGGTAATTGATTGCCAATACCTTCTTATTTTCTTTTTAGCTGGTATCTAAGGTGAATCAATAAGTTATCTCGGCACAGTCATAACATCTGATGGGAGATGCCTTGAAGAGATTACAAGAATTGCCATTGTGGAGGTAGCCTTTTGCATGATGAAAAACATACTGACCAATAAAAAGATATCAGTTGAAATGAGAAAAAGAGTGTTGAAGTGCTACACATAGAACCTATACTTTTGTATGGATGTGAAGTGTGGACAATAAGCAGTCAAGCTGAAAAACAACTGATGGCTGTGGAAATGTGGTTTCTGAGGAAAATGCAAGGAATACCATGGACAGACAGAATAACCAATGAACAAGTCCTTCAAGAAACAAATGAAAATCGTAAGCTGATTAGAGTCATTAGATGCAGAAAGTCAGAATTTTTGGGGCATGTTATGAGAAGAAATGACTTGGAGAACTTGGTGATGACTGGCAAGATCAAAGGGAAGAGACCAAGGGGAAAACCGAGAAGTAAATACTTGGATGGCTTGGCCACATGGCATGGTCAAGACAGGAACACAGAGCTGATCCATGACTGGTGATCGAGTGAGATGGCAGAACATGACCGCCCACGCTTATCTGCATAGCACATGATGGATGGACGGATGGTATCTAAAGTTGTTTTTAGAACAATTACTGTCTTCTTTAAATAGTCTAGATCCTGCAGTTTTTTCAAATCATCATCATGCTTTTCCTTCACATCTCAATATTTCAACCTCCAATGAATTGCTGACTGTCTTCTTTTTGATCATCTCATTCAGTCTTCTCACAGAAAATTGTAATGTCTTCCTCTTAGGTGGAGCTTTGAGAAACCCTTTTATCTGCTCACGTAAACATTTGTTCTTCTTTTCCCTGTTCATAATAGTGCATTGCTTGTTGACACAGCTGTAACAGTCTGTAGTTTCTTCGGTGACTGCAATTTACAGGACGCTGAAAAAGAAGGTGATGAAGAAAAATGTGCTGATTGTGATATGTCTGATTGTAACAGTGTATTTAATGGTAGTGTGTAGGTTGATTCTGGGTGCTGTGTTGGTGATGTATGTCCAGGCTGTGGCAAAGCAGGTGTGACAGGCAGAGTCTTGAATGTCACATGAAATGGTTCAAGAAAGAGTGTGACAAGTGATGGCTATTCTTTGGTTAAATGCAGTTTTTTTTTTTCCAGAATTAATTTGTTAAATACATGCAAATTACTAGTAAGAGTACCTTCCTGTAATAGCTTGCCTGGTTCGTTCGCATGAACGATACTCCTGACTTCTGTCAGCACATCAGGTACAGCACCACCATCTACTGTCAATAGCTGAACAATGTAGCCTTTCAGGATAGGGTATCCAGCTTCAAACACTGACAAGTGTTTTCTGAAATGCGTAGCAGTCCACTTTGCCATGTTCAGTAGTCTAATTCTAAAGAAAAAATGTGTATAATGTATAACATTCATGAATAAGTATGTTACTGAAATTAATGTAACATATGTGCAACATGTAACATCATCTAGTTATTCTAAATGTTCAGGAAATGTGGCCGTGATTGTCAAAAGTAAAAGTAAAATTGATTCTGATTCTATCATCTATTGTGGGGTTAGATAAAAATGTCTCATAAAACAGACTATCACAATGTAAAACAGAAAATGAAAGATGCAAAAATAAAAGTTACATTGGTTGTGAATTTAAAAAAAAAAAACTGTCTCACCGTATTTGATTTACATCCGATTATTCATGTACTGCACTGTTTGAAAAAAAAAAAAAAGTATTAATCTTTACAGGTTTGTATAGACGCATCTGAAAAGTTTTTAAATAATTTTCAGACATGTCAAATGGTGAAAACTTACACACGTAAACAGATAAATGATTACTATCAATTAAACTTCTATTCTGTTTAATTTTAGTAATTAATCTGACGGTTCAAATTATAAAATAATGGGTGTTGCCATAGATAGAATTTTGCGAAATGGATGTGCTATTTCATTCTCAATCTAACTGGCTATGCTATACTAAAAAATAATTATCCCTAACAAAATCAGAAGCAGTAATTGTTGAAACTCTTCACATATATGAACAATTGAATGGAGAATCCAAAAATGCAATAAAAAGTCTACTTTTATTTATCATACTTGAGTTATATGAAAAATTAGCTTACCGGGCATCAAATATTGACATTAACTCCACGGAGAAATAACGTTTAGCCACAAAGGTTTGCAGTCTAGCAGACAGGCCACTTAATGCAATTTTTAGAGTTGTTTCCTGCAAAGTTTCACCGGTTATTTCCGAATACATCCAATCAGAAGCAAGCAAGGGTACCCCCAGGCATAGAACCGGATGTCGCGAGAAACTTTATGCTAATTAGGTCAAAACCTTACCCCGACCATTTTACAATATGCCGACTATTGACATTGCTACTATTAGTTAGCTGACTTTGTTAGGAAAAAATGTTTAGTATAGCATAGCCAGTCTGATTGAGAATGAAATAGCGCATCCATTTCGCAAAATTCTATCTATAGCGATACCCATTATTTTATCATTTGAACCATCAGTTTAATTACTAAAATTAAACAGAATAGAAGTTTAATTGATAGTGATTCTTTATCAATTTACGTGTGTTAAGTTTTCACCATTTGACATGTCTGAAAATTATTTTTAAAGTTTTCAGATGCGTCTATACAAACCTGTAAGGATTACTTTAATACTGTTTTTTTCTTCAGACAGTGCAGTACATAAATAATCAGATTTAAATAAAACACTGTGAGACAGTTTTGTTTTTGTTAATTCGGAACCACATTTCCTGAACGTTTAGAATAGCTAGATGATGTTACACGTTGCATATATGTTAAATCAATTTCAGTAACATACTCATTCGTGAATGTTATACATTATACACATTTTTTCTTAAGAATTAGACTACTGAACATGGCAAAGAGGACATGCATTTCAGAGAACACTTGTCAGTGTTTGAAGCTGGATACCCTATACTGAAAGGCTACATTACTCAGCTATTGACAGTAGATGGTGGTGCTGTACCTGATGTGCTGACAGAAGTCAGGAGTATCGTTCATGTGAACGAACCAGGCAAGCTATTACAGGAAGGTACTCTTACTGGTAATTTGCATGTATTTAACAAATTAATTCTGAAAAGAAAAAAAACTGCATTTAACCAAGGAATGGCCATCACTTGTCACACTCTTTCTTGAACCATTTCCTGTGACATTCAAGACTCTGCCTGTCACACCTGCTTTGCCACAGCCTGGACATACATCACCAACACAGCACTCAGAATCAACCTACACACCACCATTAAATACACTATTACAATCAGACATATCACAATCTGCACAGTCTTCTTCATCACCTTCTTTGTCAGTGTCCTGTAGATTGCAGTCACCGAAGAAACTACAGACTGTTACAGCTGTGTCAACAAGCAACGCACTATTCTGAACATGGCAAAGAAAATTCAATGTTTACTTGAGCAGGTAAAAGGAGTTCTCACAATTTTCTGTGAGAAGACTGAATGAGACGATCAAAAGGAAGACGCAGTCAGGAATTCATTGGAGGTTGAAATATTGAGACGTGAAGGAAAAGCATGATGATTTGAAAAAACTGCAGGATCTGGACTATTTAAAGAAGACAGTAATTGTCCTAAAAACAACTTTAGATACCAGCTTGCAAGAAAATAAGAAGGTATTGGCAATCAATTACCAGCTATCTAGAATGGTGGCGGACGCCAGAATAAAAGTTAACCTACAGAAGGAGAGACATGATAACTTTAAAAAGACTGCCAGGTTGGATAAACAAAGATTGAAAGAACTGCATGCAACAAAATGAAGGAAAGTCGAAAAAAGTGTAGGAGAAACAACAGTACACTATAAAAATGAAATTGCCATGCTGGAAGAGAAAGTAGAAGATAGCAAGGTAATCAAGACCAAGAGAAAAGGAAAATATGATGTTCTGTTCCGCCGTTGTATTTATGAATTTTTTTTTACATAGTGTGAGTGTAGGAAATGTGTCTCATTTGTTACGTTGCTGTCTCTCATACACACCTATCTGTTCTTTATCTCTTGCAATGAGCAGCAATGAGAGAAGCTGTGGTTGACACAACCGCAGTATATCCATCATCAGTGCTGTCTCTCATACACACCTATCTGTTCTTTATCTCTTGCAATAAGCAGCAACGAGAGCTGTGGCTGACACAACCACAGTATATCCATCTGTGCTGTCTCTGGTATATGTTGTTTCATGATTTCCATTCTGGGACATGCACTCACACACAGCAAGAGACAACATGGGTGTTACACATCAGTGCCACACAGTATAATAATCTTGCTGTGCCAACCCATATTGTGTGGATTACAGGTGGTCTGATCTCAAACAACCTCAATAACACAATGCATTGGGATTCTGAGGATAAGTCAATAAGTAGCAAAATCTTTTTTTCAAATTTTAATTTTCTCTTAATTGCTCCCATTATTTTCAGCTTTTTATTCTTCCCATCCCATTCTTATGCCTTAATGTAGTCACTGGAGGGTCTTCTCCGTGGTTATATGTTGTGTTTTGTGTATGTATTTGTTTGTTGATGAAGGCTAGTTGCAGCAACGTCCTGGACGTTTAATAATTTTGTTCTGTAACGCTGGATTACTTAGTGTTGTTTTATATTGTTTATATTTTTAGTAATTATAGAGCAAAAAAGTAGAAATAAATTATTTGTGACTGCTTAATTTATGCAAGTTACTAACTTATTCTATTATATTGCAGGAAATGTTATCAACAAAAGAAAGCTGATGCAATGTATAGTGAACAGATCAAGGAAATGTAAGTACATTTTCATTTTTTGTGTGGAGGATAATTTAATAAATAATACACAATTGGCGGCCATTTTAAATTGTTAATTAGGTCACAGCACATCCTATCGAAAAATAGATATGTCAAGTTAGGCCTTGCCACCCCGGATGCAATGATATATGTTATTACATTGTCCGTTTAAAAATAAACACGTCACAGTAATAGAAGGCAGAATGTCTCCGCTTCCAATTTATTGAGCCGTGATAAAATCTCCCACATTTCTTAAGACCCCTCTACACTTCCTTGTTGTAGATCACGACACAAAATTATTAATAACTCCGCTTAGAATTTACGTACAACCTTCGTTGAGATACCTTTGGATTTGTCATGTCAATCTGTATCCGACTGTGATTGTTTCATAAGTAAAAATCCAATTTTTAAATATTGTCTATATATGCTACACAGGGAGAGGCTGACAGATAGATTATCAGATTGATACTGATGTTGTGCTGTTGTATTCCAAAAATTAATAATTTAATACTATAACATTGTATATTCCTCCAATCTCAAAACTGAGAGGGAAGACCAGGAGAACATTTAATCAGATAGCGGTGGGAATGATTAGTATTATGACTCTTCGCTGGCTGTTGCACGGGAGGACTGAGCACGTATGGGAATGTCCTGAGTGCAGTGATGTCGGTTGTTGACTCAACTCAGCTCAACTCTATATTCCCAAAAATGGGTGTGTTGTGGGTTCCGTTGCCCACGTGTAGGTAGTAAGTAAAGTAAAAGAGCCTTTTCTACGCCTAGAAGGGTATTGGGTATGTGACCCTAGCCCCATATATTTACAGATTGATCGGCACTGAATGGATGATGTTAATGATACTACTGTAGTATAATAGTGTAGTGGCGGCACTGAATGGATGATGTTAATGATACTACTGTAGTACAATAGTGTAGTGGCGGCACTGAATGGGAGATGTTAATGATACTACTGTAGTACAATAGTGTAGTGGCGGCACTGAATGGATGATGTTAATGATACTACGGTAGTATAATAGTGTAGTGGCGGCACTGAATGGATGATGTTAATGATACTACTGTAGTACAATAGTGTAGTGGCGGCACTGAATGGATGATGTTAATGATATTACTGTAGTATAATAGTGTAGTGGCGGCACTGAATGGATGATGTTAATGATACTACTGTAGTACAATAGTGTAGTGGCGGCACTGAATGGGAGATGTTAATGATACTACTGTAGTATAATAGTGTAGTGGCTAGCCGCTCGCTGATGGTCATGCATTTCAATTCCAATTGTATTTTTTTTGTTTTTTTGCATATCTTACAGGACATCGCTGTCAACACCAGCACTGCTGTTGATGTCTTGGCAAGTTTACATTCAGTAGTTTGCCATTGCTTTCTGAACAAACGGCTCCCATACCATCACATTAAAACCCAGCACAACACGGTCTGCTGCCAAATTGGTCGCAGCTGTGTTTTGAATGCAGGTAAGCGGAATTACGAACCGTGTCCGTAATGCCTTTGCCACGGAGACCTGCCATTTACAATTTAGGGATATGTTATTTTAGTATATTTTCTTTATTCATGTTGAGAAGTTTATTTTATTATTCCTGTTTTTTTTTTGTACATTTGCAATGTTTGTAGTGACTCAAAATAAATAAACAAGCATGTTTTGTTATACCTTCATTAGCAATTTAATACTGCAGCAGAGGAAGTGGAAAAACTGTCAAAAGATCCCCCATATGCAGAAAAATTGTCAGTATATGGTTTGTACAAGCAAGTAACAGTTGGGGACTGCAATATAGGCAAGTGTTATTCTTGTTCTGTACTGTAAATATTTTCCAGGAGCAACATTGATCATTGAATGGGTTTATACTGATACAGTGTACAAGTTTGATTGATTCACATTATTCTTGTCCTTGGTGTTAACTAGCCAAACATTTAGATGTTCACTAGTAAAATATTCGCTTGTTAAATATCAAAAGTAAGCACGCTTGCTCACTGGCCCGTTGGTCATATGTTCAAATCCCCTTTAACGTGGGGATGTTTTCAGTGCTCCAGCCCTAGGTTAACCCAAGCTATAATGGGTACCAGGCCTGTGCCCGTGTTCAAATCCCCTTTAAGGTGAGGATGTTTTCAGTGCTCCCGTCCCAGGCTAACCCAGGATACCAGGAAGTTCAGGGTAACGGTAACGGTTCAGGACGTAACGGTGGCTGGCCAGGTATTGACCACATCACCGACTGAGAGCTGATTGGTCTACAAATATGGGACTAGCACCAAATACACAGTACACCTCATTGTGTGAAGAGGGTTCTTTACCTTTTTAAATAGCATATCATTTACTTGTTAAATCACAACATTTATTAGACATTAACTAGGAAAGCATATAGTTGTTAAATAGCAAAACATTGTTATTTTTACCCGGCACCTTGACATCTTGATAGATGATTGTAAAGTGGAGTTATACCTCTCCATAGCACAAAGCCTGGACTGAACTTAGAGACTCTGTGCTGCCCTAGCAGCTTGATCCCTCTCTCAGCCTGCCTAGTTTACTCCAGAAGAAAGATAACACCAATACATTTGGAACAAGACAAGCTGCAGAAGTTGCTGGGTCAACAAAGCAATGCTCTAACTGTCTGCCTGTGGGAGCTTCCATCCTAGACCAGATGCCAACCAAGGCTATGACATTTAGTTTTTAAGTTGCATTTCTTCATACCAGGATAACGCTTGCACCCTCCCAGTGCCATTGGCACAATGTGGTGTGTTGGGTCTAGTGAACACCGCCCAACATTTGGCGCTAACAGTTATACAGTATCACAGTCATTTATGACTAAAACCTGACTTGCAAAACATTTATTTAGTTTTTAATTGGCAAATTGTTATTAATGAGCAAACTATGTAGTTGTTAACTAACAAACTATTTAGTTGTTAATAGGAAGTCATCGTGGGCGAAGGGTGTAACGCACTCATGCTTCAACTTTCTCTGGTGACCGTAGTACACAGTTCGTTCCACACGCTGATCAGTTGGACTCAAATGTTGTCTTCTCGTCCTTGAATGACTTAATTACAAGTATCTCAAAAGTCAGAGTGAGTTCGCCAGATGGTGAGGGACACTGATAATAGGAAAAGCTATCTCCCCCCCCCCCCCCCCCACACACACACGCGCATGCATGCACGCACACACATATATATATATATCAGTCCAGTTCATTGCCTAGTAGTAGCAACTACTTGTAGCAGCAACATATGTATGGATTACACTCAAGTTTTAAAAAAAAAACAGTTGTTGATTGGCAAAACATTTAGATGTTAACTAGCAAAACATTTAGATGTTAACTAGCAAAACATTTAGATATTAACTAGCAACACTTTTGTTGGTTTGTCCTGACTTTGAATTTCTTTATTAGCTTCTGTGTATTTGTCATGGGCTCTGACTTAAGCATCTTTGGTTTTGCTATTATTTTAAATTGTTCCAGTCTTCTATTTTTTAAGGGGGGTTTCAGGCGTTGCCTATTCTTTATGTGTTTGTTCTAAGTTCTATTTTGCCAAGGCTGTCCAAACACGATTAATTCCAAATGCTGTTAACCTGCTGTCAGCAGTCTATGGTACTCACCTTGTCTACTAACTGGTGACCTGAATCTGCATCTATAAAAACTTTCACTTTATGTTGAGATGGTATCAATTTCATGTTAACACACATGTGATCAATTTCTTCCTCTTCTTCTGCGTTCGTCCGGAATGTTGTTTTAGACGTAATTGCATTGTGCCTGTTTACAGCAGAGCTGCGATATTTGAACCTTTCGCCCGACATATCCGACTTCTTTAGGTGTTTGTTGGCCGGGTTACCTTCCCAGGGATGTGATAATTTGATTTTCAGTTTTGTGATCGGGTGATACCCATGTTACTTTATGTATTCTTTTATGTGGAAAAACGCTTCTGCCTCTGACATATTGATTCACTGCGTAACAGTTGGTGAATAATTCTTCATTTTCATTCATTACACCTAGTCCTCCACATGCTCTCTTCATAGCCCGTGTTATTTGATCCCAGCATTCAGGTCACCCATCAAAATGTTGATATATTTCCACTTCTTTGATTACCTATAGTGCTTTGAAGTGTCATGTAAAATTCCTCCTTAACTGATTCATTCTTATTTGTTGTGCGTAACATCCACATTTATATTTACTTTCCTGTTTGTGGTTTTAAATGTTGCTGTTATTATTGTAAGACTCACTGCTTCCCACTCAATTAGTGCTTTCTCTGTCTCATCAGATAACATTATGGCCACACCTTCACTGTGAGGGACATTTTTCTCTGTTTATCCAGAGAATAGCACTGTTTCCAGTGTGTTTAGAAGCTTTTAGCTTGCTCCATTCCATTTTACTTTGCATATCCCTGAATGCTATTCCTATATTTCACTTCTTCAAACACCTGTGCTCTCATTCCCAATCCATACATAGTTCTTACATTCCAGGTGGCAATTCTTGAAATTGTTGCAGATAAAAAGAGGTAAGGCGGCGATCCAGATCTTTACGGCTCTCTCTTTATTATGTCATATTTCTTCTAGAAGAGCCTTTTTCCATTTTAGTTTGGCTGTGTTCTTCTTTCCTTATCTGTAAATACGCGCATAGTTGGTTGTAATTTTACAGCTAATATTTTCAACAGAATGGGGCAACCAGTCACTCGCCAACCCTTCTAGTTTTACTATTATGAGATTTTCTCAGTGTATTCTCTTTTATAGACTTGTTCTTGCTAGGTCGGACCTTGCATCTAAAGTGTTCTACAGGATGGGCCAACCTTCCCCAGCCGCATCTTACGACATGCATGTAGTTTTCAGTGTTACTAAACTTTGCTTCACTTAAGGGCCTTGGTAACACATCTGTGAATATTTTTCTACATAGTGTTAATTTCTCCACAGTATTCTCAAAATGCTTCTCAGAACCATATCTCCAGTGCCTCAATTTTCTTCACCATTCCATTATTCTTTATTCCACATACACATCTATAGGGAAGACTCTGTATACACTATTATATAAATATAGCATGTTTGTTGTTGTGTATAAATGATGTGTGTTATGTTCTACACAGAAAGACCTCAAGGTACACTTGATTTGGCAGGGGAAACGAATTGGGATGCGTGGAATGCATTAAAAGGCAAACAGTTTATAATGGATTAACTTAATAAGTCTGAATCCTACTTATCTATATGTGTTATGTATTGCATCTACTTAGCTGGCCAAGTGGCAAGCGAGAAGTATACTAGCTTTGTGTTGAAGTGTTTTTCAAAACTGAGATATAGTTTTACTATATGTTAATAAATGACATAATCTTAAAACTGTAACTGAAATAGTGCATGTTTTTCTCTTCCAGGGAAGAGTAAGGAAGACGCAATGACAGAATATGTTGCAAAAGTCGAGGAGCTCAAGAAAAAATATAATTGATCTTGTTCCAAGTTACCTTATCTCCAGTTCTTTTTTTTACATTGTATCATCATCCTCTTGTTAACAGCAGCAAACGATAGTCCTGCTAAATATTTAAGCCTGTTTCTGTACGTTAAGAAGTCTGGTAACTATAGAATGTCTTACTGGCTTGTGTAAACACACAGATGAAGGTAGTACACATGTTTAGTTTAGTGTAGTTTATTCGACGGATCAAAATCACGGCACACGGGTGTAACCCATAAGTGCTCCGTTCTACTACTAACTCAAGCCTGAGTCTGGAGAATCTCAGCTCGGTGCATGAACTCTGTAGCACCGGCGAGGATCCTGAAATACTTTGGGTAGATTTTTAACTCAAAATGTTGCCTGGCCAGATTTCCAACTGCCTGGGGATTTTTTACATGCGCAACAATGCTTACGGCTTCCGAACTTGCTACCCAGAGACCAGGGGAAATTTTGTTACTAGAGGTCCACATGGAAAAATCCCAGCTCTCACCGGGGCTTGAACCTGGAACCTCCAGCACTCAAGACGGACACCATACCACTCGGCCCCCTTACACATATGTCTGGAAGGACCACAGTGCACCTGGTCTTATACCATGAATAGTGTGCCTAAACATGCATAGACAAAGATGGCATGTGTTCATGACAGCACACATTGCAGCTGTATTGGCGCTGTGAATGACTTCTCTGAAAACAGTAGACATCTATGTTCAAGGTAGCACAATGCCACTTTACTGGCACTCTAAATGACTTGTCTAAACGTGGTAGACCCAGATCTCATCCATGTTCATGATAGCACAACCTTGCAGCTGGCCTGTCACTTTGAATGACTAACGTGTCTAAAAGCAAGACACTTATGTCTCTATGGTAGCACTCCGCTTAGTTTCATGGGAGTCTAGGGTTTGTTTCCTCATGAGATGTCATGATGGCCTGGGTCTGGCAAAATAAGACTATAATCTCACTAGATCCTTCCCCACCCCAAGTTAGATGGAAAAAACTGGATAATGGACTAATGACAGCACAACTAGAGTGGAAGTGAAGAATTCCCTTGTAATTCACTCCAGAACATGGTGAAGTATAGGCTATCTTTTGCCTTTTGACATTTCATTTGTATTTCTGTGATTCCACTGCCGTATTTGAAACTTCAGTACACTTTTGTCCTGTTCATGCCTGCTTTATGACCATTCTCCTGTCAGATTGATAAATTATGTTAGTTACATTTTAAAATGATTATACTAGAACATGTGTAATGTGTCTTCTTACAGAAAAGTCAATATGCCTTTTTAAAAATGCCCTTATTTTTCTTCGCTTATACTGCAATAAATAACATTTTGCAATATAACAAGTTGTATTTTAAGAATTATATTTAAACATGACAAAATATCCCTCTTCCATTTGTTTGTTATTTCTCCTGCTCTTTTAAGGGGTCTTTGTGGTGAAGTTACCTGTCTCACACAATGAGATTATGGGTGTGTTTTCAAACTCCATCATTTGGATCATGGATGTCATTTTTTGGAGACCCCAGAGGTTGTCGCTAGAGTCCTTGCTGTGTTCGACACTTTCAAAATGCCATTCTGTGGAAAGAAGACAGTGCCATTTGGGAAGGAACCCATGCAATGAAGCCAGTCCTCTTGCCTATAACACTCTTTCCTTGTCTGTTAAATATTTATTTTATATATATGAGTTGTTTTTTAAAAATTTGTCTTGAAATATTTTGCCTGTAATAATGTCAGAAATAAATCCTCTCTGACTTTCACTTCTTCCCCAAGCATAAGATTTTACTTTGAGAAAATGCTCGCAATTCATAAACAAAATCTTTTCAGATTTTAGAGCAGTGGTTCTCAACCTTTTTTGGCCCGCGTCCCACTTCACCATATTTTCACAACGTCATTCTCCCCTTTCATATTTCCTACCTAAAAATCCCACTCCTGCCTCTACACAGTACACGTAATAATGGAAGCACATACCAAAACAAGTCTAGACGTCCACATAAAACGTGATTTGTGGGTCTACTTACTTTATAAAATGAATTTTAGAAGGGGTGAGCTGTACAGAACCGTAAAGTGTGAAGGGAAAAACAATGTCAAGTAATCGGTTCTTGTATTAACGCGATCTTGAAATAATTTTCATTTCCCCCACCCCTGGAAACCCTAAAATTCCCCCATTGGGGGGGGGGGGGGGGGGGAAATTCCCCACCGGTTGAGAACCACTGTTTTAGAGTAATATGAAAAAATGTGTGTACAGACATATGTAACTTATGTCAAATGATATCACTACACATTAGCATCGCTATGCGTGCTCAATCCTACAATGCACAGCAACCTAATACTATGTCCGCTCACTTGTGCCATGAGGAGTTATGATATCCCCTCTCTTGTATAACTACAGAACTGGTGGTAGTTATTGAACAGTTCATCTCCCGGGAAGGTTAACCCGGTCAACAAATGCCCGCAGAAGTCGGATGTGTCGGCCTAACGGCGCAAGAACGCAGCTCTGCTGTAAACAGGCACAACGCAATCACATCCGAAGAAAAAAACTCCGGATGAACGAAGAAGAAGAAGAAGAACAGTTCATCTAAGTAATCATCATCATCAATTGCCATGCAGACTGGCGTAGGGTTTATGACTCCATAGATCTCGGTCTTTGGTTTTCTGGATCAACTCTACTGCTGATATTCCTCCATGCCACCGTCGCAATCCATCCAGCATCATTTCTCTTGGTCTGCCTCTCTTCCCCCTCGATCTTTTCAGTTGTCACGTTCTCCAGTGCCCCTCTTCTCATTACATGACCAAAAAAAGTTGTTTGCCTCTTTCTTATTGTTGTATATAATGTTCTAGTTTCATTGCCTCTTTCAGGCATTCATTGTTAGTTACTTTGGCAGTCCAAGGAATTTGCAACATTCGTCTCAGGAACATCTTTGTTGCTTCCAATCTCTTCCTAATTTGTTCATTTACATTCCAAGATTCACAGCCATATAACAAAACAGGTTCTATATAGCACCTTAGAATTCTCTTTCTTACATTCATGATATTGACTTATTGCATAAGATATTCTTCATTTTATAAAATGCAGCCTTTGCTTGCCCTACTCTGCCTTTAATATAGGTAATACTAACTATAATTTGTTGTCTCTTACATTGTCTTTGTTTCTGGATAACAGTTCTGAAAGTGTAGATTTAATTTATGTGTGTGTGATGTTTTTTTGTGTGTGTGGGTAGTTTGAACATTCAGATTAAAGTTCAATTTTATATTTTTAATTCAGATTAAAGTTCATATTAATACTTCATATTGATATTTGGGTTGCAATTATTATACTTTGCATATTATAAAGTTAGGCAATATTCTGTTAAAAATTAGATAAGAGAAGTAGTTTCTCTAGTTTATGAAACAAAAGCAATAGTTAATAAATAATCAAATAACAATTAACTCGTTATTCCAAGGGGTTATGAGACATCATCAAGAAGCAGGTACTTTGCAGAAGATAGCTCTAATCATGGAGCACTGAAAAGCCTGTCTGGCTATTTATTCTGCCTCATAGTTCAAGGTGTCTGCAATGTCCTGTGTCCATCTTCGCGCTGGTTGACCCCTGCCTCATCTTCCAGGAAGCATGCCTTCTATCACTGTTCCCTCCAAGCAAGTTTTAGTTCCGAGACTAAGAGACTTGATACTAAGCTGGTTTTCTTCAATGTTCAGATCTTTTGACATGAGTAAATGGTTAATTAATAATCAATGAACAATTTACTTTTGTGTGTGTGTGCTCGCTCGCTTTGAACTAAAGCATAGTAAGTAGCGCTGGACTGAATTTTGTGTGTGGATTAGCTTTCCCTTTTAACAGTGTCTCTCGCCATCAGATGAACCCCATTCCGACTTCAGAGGTATTTGTCATTTATGCCCCCAAGTCAAGGACAAGAGGTTATCATTTTAGTCCAACTGACAGGTGTAGGGGTTGAACCCCTTACCTCAGCATCTGCACACCGGATGTTTAATTACACGCGTTCATATCCATTCAGTCATGCTGATCTCCCAATTTACTTATCTCACCTATGATGTCAGTGAAGTTTAGAGAAATCATATGTTAATGATTAATCCAGAATTAACTTCATGGCATTTGAGAAAAACCTCCTGATGCCCCATATCCCTCAGCAAATATGGCAGGATGTAGATTCCAGTAACACACAGGATGTAGATTCAAGTAACACAGGTTGTAGATTCCAGTAACACACAGGTTGTAGATTCCAGTTGTAGATTCCAGTCACACATGAACATGAGGGAGCTACGGCTGGGAGGTTACAATATCCGCCTCAGCTCAGAAGGTACTGGGTTTGATCTCAACATATAGTTGCACATTTCCTCCAAGAATCATTAACTAATGATATCACACGTCTCCCGGTAGCAAGATCGGATACCTAGCCTTCTCGAATAAAGACACAAAACAGAAGGTATAGTTTGAAAGTAATGCATGTTAAACAATCCTAAAGCAGTTGGAAATCACAAAGGGTAGGCAGCAAACTGGTGCTCTAGCAAATTGTAGGCAAAAAAGACCTACCCATGAGTTTATCATTACCTTGGATGGAATCTGAATAAAAGACACAAAGCTTCTCACAAATGCATGCCGAAGTCGGACACACTGACCGTCGAGATGCAAAACTAGATGTGACCTACTCCTCCCCATCAAAGGAACAATGAAGCGAAACAAACACGCAGACTACTGACTGATAACAAAGGGAAACGTAAATGAAAATATAGATGAGATGGGAAATAACAGACTCCGTAGGAAATGAAGAGTTTGAAATCAGATTCTTTATTCATTCATTTAGTCTTTCCATGTATAATATTTGGCTGCATAATTAACTACCGGGTTAAACAGTGCACCGTAATCATCATCATAACCATCATGTGCCTTGTCTGCTGGTGTTGCTGATGTATTTCTGCTGGTGTAGGCGTTCATGCACCTCCGCAGATCTCGATTCTTGTATGTGAAGTGGGCCATCACACTGAGTGAACGGAGGAATAGGTGGCCGGTCTTTCTCTTCCCTTGCGAACGTTGACAGCTGTCATTAAATCCTTATTGTGCCAATCGTTGAGTCGTGCGTCATCGCGAGGCCAGTCAGGACATTCGCAACTGCGAACGCTAACAAGTCAAATCACCTGAACAAGTCAAGAAGTCTGATACAGGGTGAAATGGCACGTTGCAAGACCAGCAGCATCCAAGATGTGCAGCATTGGAGCCGAAAAGACCGTCAAGAAGACGAACGTGGAGAACCTGCCTGCTAGCTGCATCAAAGAACCTGAAACTACAGCTATTACTGAAGCTAGCATGAGGGAGAAGATCGACAGCTCACCACAGACAAGACCAAGCCTACTGAGAAGCAGAGAGAAGACACGGAAACACCGATTCACCGACAATCAAGTTGTGTTATCAAGCGTATCCAAGTGGAGCTATCTGACGAAGAAATCCTGAAGCAGCTATAGAAGAGAATCTCCACACCCGATTCTTGAAGGCGGAGCGGCTCCTCACCTACTCCAAGATTTCCACAACCTTGGCGGTGGTGACGACAGAGGGCAGCGAGATGCCGATCACAGTATCAATCAACAAAAGAATGCAGCAGCCAGAGAGATTCATCCCAAGGATCACCCAATGTTCCAGATGTCAGAGGGCCGGCCACAGCAGAGCACCATGTCGCAGTAAGACGGAAATCTGCCGGTACTGCGCCGATCACCACGCCTTCAAGGAGTGTCCGCTGGCCAAGCTGGACACGGACTTCCGAGCACCCAACAACAAACGAAAGTGCGCCAACTGCCTGGGCAAGCATGGAGCAAGATACTTGGGCTGTCCGTACCTGCAACGACACAGAGACGCCTTAAAGATCGCAATTATCACAAAGACACCATTCAAGGAAGCAATGCGGAGGGGCGAGACAGCCACGGGTATAGCACAAGCTGAAAGAGATCAACTGCAAAAGCAGATAGACGAGCTGAAGAAACAAGTCAAGGCACTGCTGACGCCGACTCCGACCAGCGACAATGAGAAACTGCTGGCTGAAATAAAGGAGATCCATCAAAACATCAAGCAAGAAGTGGAACATATGGCCGAGATGAAAAAGGAAAACGAAGAAATACTACGCACCATCAAAGCGGAGAGAAAGCTGCTGAAAGATGAAATGGAGCCTTTCCAGTACAAACCAACAGAAGCCATACAAGAAACCACAGAGAAACCGCAAGATGAAAACCAAGAGACCGAGCCTGAACCGCAAGCTAAAGCCAGCAGCCCGACCGCGACGCCCGAGGCCGACAAGGGGTAACCAATATCTCGCCAGACATCCGAAGAAAACCGAGATGAGCACCCTGATGACGACACTGAGAGGCCCCGGTGGCCTACCTTGGAGGAGCTACGAGAGTCGGCAAGGATTGATGAACTAAGGCACTAGGAATTCAAAAGGCGCTGGGATGAAAGAGAAAAGAAGAAACTCAGGAAACCGGTAGAATACCCAGATAGAATTACTGACTGGAAGGATGGACCCGGCTACACGTACTATATAGAAGAGGGAGAGATCTTCCCATGGATGACCGCGGAGGAAAAAAATCGAATGGCAGCAGAAACTCAAACTCGAAAGTAAAAACAGGCGCAAGGAGGAAAATGGAAACGTAGAAAAGCTTCTACAGAAAATACACAAAAAAGGAGGCAAAAACACCAAATAAAAAGTCCTTATAAGGACTGCAACCAGACGAGCCAGGAGCCTTCACTAACAAAAGATACCACAAAAGGAGACGAGCACAAAGGATAGCCGCCGACCAACCCCCAGCTGACGTCACAGACACAAATCAACATAACCAGTCCTAGACAGGACTAACTCGTAAGAGCGCACAAGACAAGAATTAGGGTGAATGAACCCACAAAAACCACGGACCTCAACAATAACCACAGCTGAAGAGGCAGATTGAACGAGGCCGAATTTGGAATTGTTTTGAAAATTGGAATTGTGCCAATGTCAGTGTAACGTTCTGTCTTGATAAGCCATACATCATCAAGTGCCTTGCCAGCTGGCGTAGGCGTTCATGGCTCTCCACAGATCTCGGCCTTTTGTTTTTTGGATCAACTCTGCTGATGATATATTTCTCCATGCCACCGTCTCAATCCATCCAGCATCATTTTTCTTGGTCTGCCTCTGCCTCTCTTCCCCTCGATCTTTCCGATGTTCTCCAATGCCTCTCTTCTCATCACATGACCGAAGAAAGCTGTTTGTCTTTCTTATTGTTGTATATAATGTTCTAGTTTCATTAGCATGTTTCAGGCAGTCGTTGTTAGTTATTCTGGCAGTCCAAGGAATTCGTAACAAGCCATATTCATATATAAAATTATTTATTGCCCTGAAGTGTTACTGAGCACAGATATCTATATTAGATCCCAATTTATTTGTTAGCACAGTCAACTTTCATCCATGCTGGCTCCAAGAACAGTTACATATTTAACAACACAGCTGGTCAGAAAAATATGATCTTGTGTCAGAACAGGTTACTTAATCATGGGCTAAACCGAACTCTTCATTCAATCAGTCACTTCACCTGCTCAGCCAACCAGCCATTCAAAAACCTTAAGTAGAAGCACATCTTTATCTCAAACAACATGTTGTAATAATAATAAGTATCTTCTGAAACTGTACAGCAATCATGGTAAACTTTGACAGAGAAACAAAATAAATAAAATTACAACAGCTCCAAAAACATACACATGCATTTGTCAATATCTGTATAAATAAATAAATATGCTGATATCATTATGTTCATTATTTCACAACCAGCCTGTTGCAATGAATGCATTGTCAAAAACTCGCATTGTCCATTTAATAAAAAGCAGTTTGTCATTTCAGAATGAGAATCAAATATGAATGCCTTATAGGTTAACACACTACGATCGATGTTCACTTTAAGATGAGAACACATTTTTAGCCCTCAGTAAACATATTTTTGATTCAGCAAGCAAGCTGACAATATGGCGACAAAATTTGCATAATAGTCACATTTTGGCTCGCTCACAACTTTAATGTTAGTAGCTTACAAAGTAGAATTTTTGCTCACAACACTCAACAGCTTTGAGGGAATATTGACTACAATCACTGAGCTTGTTTTGTTTGTTTTTTCCTCACAATACTCAACAGCTTTGAGGGAACACTGCAACCACTGAGGTTAATTTTTGCACACCAAATTCTAAAGCTTTGAGGGAACACTGAGTACAACCAATGCGGCTGATATTTGCAGATCATGCTATAGCTTTGAGGTAACACTGACTACAACCAATGAGACCTATTTTTGCACACCACGCTCTACAGATTTGAGTTAATGAGTACAACCAATGAGGCTGACTTTTTGGTCACAACACTACAGCTTTGAGAGAACACTGATTACAACCACTAAGGCTGATTTTTAAAAAAAAATATGGAGAAAGAATATTATGTGGAATATGATGTTACTATTATCGTGTGATATGGCAAAACATGATTGCCCACCTTAATCGGCACATGATGATGAATAAACCCCATCGTTGTTTAGTAGTGATTTTGAAGCTAATTTTGTGTTCAGTAGTTTGCCAGTGATTTCAGAATGGGCGACGCTCTTACAATTGTGAAAATCAATGCAAAGCTGTCTGCATCTAAATCACCTGCTGCTGACGTCGAAATTGGTTCGTCAGGATTGTGATACTGTAGTCACTACCCCTAGGCCAAAGACGCCGATGTAAATATAACATCATATGCAACATAACCCATTTAATAATCTAATATGCTTACATAAAAGTCGATAATTAATGATTTACACCCTATACTGAACCTCGCTAACTGAGATCATTGTGCCACTGTAACATTCGTGTTTTTATTAATGCATGACTCATTGAGGTTTCGACAGTTCAAATGTAATTTTAGATATTGGAAGGTAGGCGTAGCTGTAGGATATAGTACTAACAAACTTTTAGAACTGATAATGCATTTTAAAATAAGTATTGTATTAGCCTAATATGTTAACGTGTTGTTAATGGCTAACCGTATGTTAAGCAATTGCTCGTTGATTAGTTTAATAATACCCCTACATACCGAGTCAACGTTTCAAAATGTTATTTACGAACGTATGGGTGTTTGCACACAAATTGTAGCACACAGAGTTGCTTGTGACCTGGAACAACTCAGCTGCTTCCCGCCCGCACTTGGAGGATACAGACGCAACAAAGAGTCATGGCTGAATGCGGCGGTCTTTGCTCAAGATGTTTACGAAGGATTTCAGGTCAGAGAAGAGACATGTGCGGCCACCATAGACTTAGAGGACGCATATAACAGAGTATCTTTCGAGCACTTGATGCAAACCCTCCTCAGACTGAAAGTGCACCCTCACCTTGTACGATGGATAGCTGCAGTTCTGCTCCAAAGGAAGGTGGTGCTAAAATGCGGGAGTTGGTCTTCTGAGCCGATAACGATACGTCCAGGATTGCCGCAGTCACCAGTACTCTTCAACGTGTATACGGTGCCGATCACTGAACAACAGTTGGACGGGAGGGGTAGAACTCTGTCGTTTGTTGACGACATTCTCGTGTATCAACAGGGTCGAGATAGACAGGCGGTTACCAATGATATGCAGGACGAACTAGATCGATTTTCCTCATGGTGTGCTGATGCCGGCGCCCATGTCAACCCTGCAAAGGCAGCGGTTACATGGTTCTCCCTAAACAACCACATCGTGAACACAGACCTGCCGGCAGTAAGAATGGATGGGAGCATTTTGAATAGAACCCAGTCAATGACATATCTTGGCGTGAGGCTTGATCGTAGCCTGTCCTTCAGAGGTCATGTTGATTATGTCATAACGAAGGCTCGAAAAGGTTTGTCAGCAATGAGAGTCATGGCGACTGCCAATATAGAGCAAAGAATGCTAATACTTCTGTTCCAAGGACTGGTGCTTTCACGCATCGAGTATGCCCTGGCCATCCTCACTGTCAGCCCTGCACAAATTGGAAGACTTGAAAAGGTACAAAACGAAGCCATGCGCATCATTTTGGGCTGCACTAGAGACACCAACTGTGTAGCAATGAGATACCTCCTTGACTTCCCGACAATGGAACACAGGATCAAGATCTGGAGAGCTCGTGCATACTTAAAAATAAGTGCAGATGAGCAGCACCCTCTGCATGACGCTATATTCAGAGAAAAGGGTGACAGGCTAAAGAGTGGCAAATCATGGATGGGTCGGGCGGAAGATGTCGTCAGACAGGTCTGCAGTCTTACCAGTATCAAACCCGGCAAGGAATGGGTGCTGGTGCCTCCGGCCTTTAAGTGCACTTTCTCCTGCATTATCACACTCGACAGACGGTGCAGAGAGCAGAAACCTGCCGCTGTCAATGCAGAGGTCAACGCTCTCATCTATGAACACTCAGATAGCCATGAAGTGCTCATCTATACAGATGGATCTGTTGTAAAGCAGCAGAGAAGTGCGTGGGCATTTACAGCCCGTTCAGCGGGCCGAACCGTTCAAGAATCCAGTGGTGCCCACTCTATGACCACGAGCAGCATGACGATGGAGGTGATGGCAGTCACACGGTCTTTCATATGGTTGGAATCACAGCATTATACCAACGTGTGTGTACTAAGTGACTCAACGAACATGATTCAGAAGGTCGAAGCTGGAGCCGTACGCAGACAGTGGATTGAGTCGCTGCGGAAGTCTGTTCTCCGTAAAGTCACCTTCATCTTCGTCCCGGGACATGCGGGAGTAGAGGGAAATGAACGAGCTGATAAACTGGCTGGCTCTGCACCCCCTGTAGATGGCCAGCCCATGGATCGTGCCGATGTTATTAACGCCCTTAAAGATAAGGCGAGACGGAAGACTTTGACGTCAGTGAATCCACATCGCTGTCCACTGAAAGACTTGGGAGTAAGAATCAGCTCGGCCAGACGCGAGAGGTACATTGGGGAAACGAGGTGCCTCGTCAACCAACACAGAGCCGGCACTATTAGCCACCGGACGCTGATGCATATGCTGGGGGGAAGTTCTGAGCACCTATGGACATGTCCGGAGTGCAATGAAGATACCCCAACTGATAACTGATAACTGATAACTGATGGGTGTTTGCCGTTCAGAAAACAATGGCAAACTACTGAACTAAGTTGCCTAGTAAATTACAAACAGTCAATACATGTTGGGTTGATTGCAACGTTATGCAAAAGACATGCAACTAACTTATCGAAAGCATTTAGGGGAAAAGATGGCAAAGAAATAACCAAATATTCCCTAAAGAACTTTCTTTGTTGGCGAATAACCAAGCCGCATCTATGTTGCAAGTAAGCACATTCTTGAACTCGGATTATCTTCGTGAATGAGTCACACACAGAGCATTGACCTTTAGAACCTAAAAACAATCGTGGAAATAGGCACGCATTTAAGATTTGAAAGATGACAAAATATGATCTAAAAGGTCAACATATGACCTTCAGATTTCAACTGTCACCTTCAAACCTCCAAGAACAATGTGATTTACTATGCGAGTCTATGCTCACAAGTTTGAGATTACTTTCTGAACGGTAGGACGTTTATACTAACTATCGAAATCAACTCAGAGTGTTCTACTTTCAAATCGTCTTCATATGATTTCCCAACCCTCGATCCGGTTCACTTTACATCATCATAATCATCATCATCATTATCATAACCACCCAGTACCTTGCCAGGGAGTCTCCGTGGCGAAGTAGTCAAGCATCTGCCTCCGGCTCTGAAGGTTGTGGGTTCGATTCTGGGCCGCGTCCTTCGGTTCACGGGTGCATTCTTTCGGAGACTCCTGAGGGTCGTCGCTGGAGCTACGAAGTTCGTGCTTTGTGCGACGCTTTCCGCGCTGCGGAAAGAGACTGAACCATATGGGATAAAAACCTGGTGCAATGAAGTCGACACTGTCGACTTTTAAGCGACTTTTTTTTTCTTTAGTACCTTGCAGGCTGGCTTGGGCGATCATGGTTCTCCATAAATTTCGATCTCCGACTGCATGTATCAATTCGTGTGTTGACTCCCTTCCGTGCCATATAGCACAAGATTGTCAAGAATTTTCTCACGCTGTCTTCCTCTATCCTCTATCTCTCGCTCCACAAATCTTTCCGGTTGTCACAACATGTTCGTGTTTGTCTTCTAATAATGTGGCCAAAAATTGATAGCAACCTCTTTCCGTTGTTTGTGATAAGTTGTCTTTGCGACTCAACTTCCCGCATAATGTTCCGACTGCTTGTTTTGAGCTGTTCAATTAATTTTCAGCATTCTTCTATAAAACCATATCTCCGCGGCTTCCAGAGCATTTGTTCACCTATTTACAAATTGTCTAGGATTCGTAGCCGTATGTTAAAATTTGGTCTATGTAACATGCAAGAATTCTTTATTTCTTTATCAAACTTTCAAGGACAAGGACTTATTGCACACAATGTTCTTCATTTGATAAATGATAGCATGCAGTTTTTGCTTGAATTTCTGCACTTGCCCCAAAATAACGTCATTTACTTTAATTGAACATTTAGGCACTATCAGTTTCTTTGATATCACAATGACTTCTGTCTTTATATTTATATTTTATTATCCAAGTGATTATTCGCAGCGCGCTGTGAATAACGCCGCCCCACGCTCTGTGTTATTCACAGACGAGGCTGGTCACGTGACGTTTACTACCGTCGAAAATGGCGATAGAAGAAAGGAGCGTTCTTTTCAAGTTTCGGGTTAGAGGTTGAGTTAGGGTTAGGAACTTCATACAGAACTAAGTGTATAAAATATATAATGTGAATAACGCTGGGAATGTTGAAACACTGTTTGTGGTTGGGAGGGAGGGGGCGGGTGGTGTCTGCGCAGTACACACTATAGAATGATGCGCTGTGAATAACGCCTCCCTTATATTATTCAAGCCAAGGCCCTTTTATTTCACTTTCCATAACCACTCATCTCATCTCATCTCATAATGTTCCTCTTGTACCTTGCGGTGTCGAGGTGAAGTATAAACATCGTGAAAGTGCCCGATTATGGGCTTCATGTATCGATATTCCCATGGACTCTGCTATTCCCTCCTTCCAACGTTTACGTAGTCAGCCTCTTCCCGATTCCATCTGGTCTGTACATCATTGTATCTATCATAAATTGAATTTATATAGAAGAAATAAAATCGTTTTGACAGCTTGTGCCTAATCAGTAAACAAACACCAACCGAAAACGCTCTGGGTTCATAGGCCACTAGCTATGTGGCTTCAACCGAAACAATATAGTTATAGAGGACGACTAAAAGGTGGAAAGATATTGGTGTTAGCGTTCGTCACGGACCTTACTACTTTAAACAGTGTGTAAGGACTAGGCTCGAGTTTAAGCGAGCGAACAAAAAAGAAAGAAAAAGTCACGGATGTACCACGCAAATACAAACCCAAAACAATCCGAGCTACACATTAATTAGTCTCTACTTTAAACCAATAACGCCAACTAGCCCTACACTTATCGGAAAATGCAGACCAAAATAAACAGTGCTTGACATGATATCACCCTTATGGGAATAGATAATAACTGGTTAAACTATTCTACCAGAATAAGAGAATAGTGGGTTCTCGAAGATAATTAAGTGAGTCATATTCAGTACACAAAGGACCGAAATTTGCGGAGAGATATGAACGCCTACGCCACTCTTCAAGGCGCGATGATGTTGCTGTGACTTTTAGCTACACTGTCTGAAAATATAGCTACTTTGTTAGATGGTTAGCAACTTTTGAGAGCCGCATTGAGATAAATCTGTTTCTTAGATTTACTTATTTACAGGGGAATAAAGACGTGTATTCTGTGCGATTGAACATGGTTTGATGACCACAGACTATGAGTAATGCAATGTAGAATAGCATGCCACGCCGGCAAGATATAGCTATAGCTATAGCCATAGGACTGCGGTGTTTTTTTGTTTTGTTTTTTGCATTTGCTCGCTTTGAGCACAATCGTAGTCCCTAACGTGCTACTACTTCATGTTCCTCTTGTTTTACGTGTGGATTAGCTTTCCTATTACCAGTGTCAATCGACAGCAGGCGTACCCACTCCGACTTCTGAAGTACTTGTAATTTACGTCCCCGAGTCAAGAATGAGAAGTCAACATTTTAGTCCAACTGACCGGTGAAGGGGCTGAATTCGGCATCAGCACGCCGGATGTTTAAGAACACCAGACTTATTAGTGATTAGTAACTTGTAGCCTACTGGGAACAAGTGGCGTCTATCAGATGCGGAAATAGCTATTCGTCGCCTATAGAGATAAAAAGAGGAGTACGGAAAGGATGTGTGTGTCCCCGAGCCTATTCAACCTATACACGGAAAGAATTCTTTAACAAATTGAACAGCCTGGACTTAAAGAATCATAAACAATCTTAGGTATGCTGATGATACAGTGTTACTAGCAGAAAGCGAGCAAGAGTTACAAAACATAGTGGAACAAGTAAACAGGTATAGTGCAGAAAGTGGCTTAGATATTAACATCCAAAAAACGAAAACTATGATAGTTAGCAGTGGAAAGGAAAGATCATCAATGAACATCACAGTAAACGGGGAAATACTCGAACAAGTAACAAGCTTCTCCGATCATGGACATATAATAACAGATAATGGCAGAAGTAAAATAGGAATCATAAAAGAAAAGAATAGGAATAGCCAAAAATGCATGAAATCAGTATTACCCCACTGACAACTCTTCCAGGGCGAACTCCATGGAAAGATGAACATAGACTATCGCTACAAATCCAGACACAAGTGAGAGGAATATTTGACAAGGAAGAACAGAACTGTACAGCGCAAAACAGCCACTCTCAGCTTCCTTGATGACGAATGCCCACAGGATCTCTGGATCCGAGTCTACACAGATGGGTCAGCGCAAAATGCTGTTCAAAATGGAGGAGCGGAAGTGTATATAGAATACCCAAATAATACTAGGGACATGGCCAGAGTTCCAACAGGAAAGTACTGCCATAACTATGATGCTGAAATTGAGGCAATCAAGATAGCAACAGAGAAATTACAAAATACCCGCCATGATAGACATCCTGTGGTGATATTGGCAGATGCAAAGTCAGTAATAGAGGTACTTCTGTCTGGGAAATTACCAGTTCTAAGGACACTACTTTCTGAACTTAGCAGTCAGCATAAGGTAACCATACAGTGAATACCATCCCACTGTGGAGTACCCGGAAACGACAGAGCTGATCAATTGGCTAAGGGAGGGGCAAAAGAAGAACAGCCTGACAACCATTACATTCCACCAAAAGAAAAGAATGATCAAATCAGTCAGAAGGCCACCAAACCCTACTTAAGACGACTACCACTTTATGGACAGACCAGAACAGGTCATTGTTAGGCCTCATAACAGGACACAATAGATTACGCAACCACATGTATACAAAATTCAAGATTGGTGACTCAGCCATGTGCACATGTGGTTTGGCGTCGCAGACAGCAGAGCACACACTCCAGGATTGCCCAAACTACAACATATCCAGGCGAACCTTCTGGCCTAGAGAGACAACAGTGGAAGATAAACTCTATGGACCGCTGAGTGAACTAAAAAAGACTGTTAGATTCATACAAAAGACAACATTGCAGTTATAGACATATTTCAAGCGATCGAAAGAAGAAATAAAAAATCAGCATTAACATCCAGAGAGATTAATAACGCATTAAAATGAGAATTGTCAAATACGTGTATGCTATACGTAATGCTACGTATATTCATCACTACTGTATAGCGTGGAAGCCTGGACATTGAACAAGCGACTAGAAAGTCGAATAGAGGTCCTGAAGATGTGGGCGAATATGTCGTATTTCATGGAAACAGAAACAATCAAATACAGAGGTTCTAGAAAAGCTGGGAATTAAGAGAGTTGATGAAAGAAATAAAAAGGAGGCAAGTCCCTCTGACGTGTCTCCACCTTGTCGTGGCAGAGAGGCTTGCGTGTTAAAGTGACATCAAGAGCTATATCGACGGTAGCACAGCTACATGTCGGGCAGGTCAAGAGGTGCTGGAACCAGACCAAGAGGGACATACACCTGCTGCCCTGCAGGTAGACTGGGGACAGGCAGTCAAGAGTCCTAATCAGACGCACGATGCCACTGCATTCTTGGTCCAGACACATAATCTACGGCTCTCTGCTGACGGATATGGCTGAACGCCTCTAAGTTAGTAACCCTCGGATGTGAGAGCCTGGCCGATACTCGCTCTCTGCGGCATGGATATTGTAGCGTGATCTACATCCATATAAAGGAAACCCTACGGGTAAGGATGTAGATAGAAATGCTGACCCTTGGTTAGGTCAGTCCACTGAAGGAGAAGACAAAAAGGCTCGTATTGGGGCTAGGTAGTATGAATCCTGGTCCCAGATGAGTCTACCTTCCTATCAGTGGCACAGGGAACTGCAAGTAAAGTTGGACACTATACACCGATAGATGATAGCTGACTTATTTAGCAGCGACACGCTACCCTGTGATGAAGAAAAGCTCCCCCCCCCCCCCCCCCCCAGTGCCCTCAAGTATAACATACAGGAGAGACACAACTAGTTCACTCAACTTCTATCCTTACACACCTTCACTACTATTAATTATTATGAGGTGAAAAAGACAGTAGGTTAAGTTTTTGTGTGATGGTCTATAAATCAGACCGCACAGTTTAATTATAAATGAAAGTAACAAGTGGCTCCTCTCGGGAGAAAAAAATATGGATTGTCCTATCAATGTTTGTTTCTGGCTATTACAGCAAATAAAGCTGTTTCATGTGATCTCTAATCATAGAAGCACAGCAAAGCACTTGGCGGTGGGTTGAAGTCAGATTGATGGTTTGCAACTTAGCTCGCATCAGTAGCTCCCAAGATAGTTGTCTGCAGCTTTCCTCTCCAGTCCATCAGTTCTCACTTGATGATGATGATCGCAAAGAGAACTGTACTACTTGGACTCAGGCAATACAACAGTTATCATGTGTGAACTCGTTGCTGATGCTGATTGATGATGAGGATGCCGCTTGAAGGTGCACCACAACAACTCTGCAAATAAAGTCAAACAGGACATCTGGTAAGCGATGGTCTGGAATCACTCTTCCATCTTTATTCAACCATTGTGCTATAGCTATAGTCTTCTCATAAGGCAAAGGCAGCTCTAAATATTAGGACATATTCCTAACTGTTATTCTGACTGGACATACCAGCAAGGTAGAAAGGAAAGGGTTGATTTACACTCGTACATGACAGTGCCTACCACTATTCATGAGGAGAGTACGGTCTGGTCCTGAATTAATATATCTATGAGTGAATTGATCCAATTCCCTTCAGCGAAAAGAAATATTCAAGACAAGTACTGATTCTGTAAATAGCATTCTGGATCTAGCTATTGGACAAATCCTTAACTGTGACTGTACTGTTGATGTGATAGGAAAGGACATGGATCACAAACCTAACAATCACAACTGATGCTCCTAAGTGTACAAGAGACACAATGGTGTATTGTAAAGTAAGGAAATGGTCCAGATACGAAGGTGAATGAATATGCTCTCCATTGATATTCATTCCCAGAGGCATGAGAATAGTCTCTAATGAATACTGCCTTGGTTGGTGATAGTCATCTACGTATATATATATATATATATATATATATATATATATATATATATATATATATATATATATATATATATATATATATATATATATATATATATATATAAAGAAAAGTCTTCCTCTTGAGAATGTATTAACTAGTGAAGAGATCCTATCCATACTTAAGAACTGAGCTAATCTAGAAAAGAACAGTATGGGCGCCCAAGCGGCGTGGGCATGATAACTATAGTATGCCCACATTTGTTTGCCTTCATTCACGATCAATTATTTTGAAAACTGTCTGTTGCATCGTTATGAAATTTTTCCAGCCGTCTTATATTTACCCCCACCCAAGGAATATGTCTTTGATAGGTCCAAAAACAACTTAAATCATTGAAAGCGGCGACATTCCTTTGATGTTTTGCTTAACAACTAGTGATTTCTCGCTAAAAAAGTTATGTTTACGGTAATGTGGACCTGCAAATTCAGATGACAAACAAAGGCGTATCCGGATTCGTATGGGAGTGGGTGCAATGAAAGAAGTAGCTTACAATCGACAGGGTCGGCTGCATTGCACCGGGTTTTTATCCCATATGGCTCAGTTTCTTTCCGCAGCGCGGAAAGCGTCGCACAAAGCACGAACTCCGTAGCTCCAGCGACGACCCTCGGGAGTCTCCGAAAAAAAATGCACTCTTGAAATGAATGACGCGGCCCGGAATCGAACATACAACCTTCGGAGCCCGAGTCAGACGGCTTGACCACTTCACCACGGAGAATCCCGAGAGGGGTGCAATGTGTAATATTAGTAAAGACAGAGAATTTACAGAGGCACGGGGTAAATAATTTGTAAATTAACAGGAAAGTAGAAGGAATATATTTCTTACCTTATTTTCCATTTCCTTCTTGTTTCTTCAGCTGATGCTGATGCTGTAATGTTAAGGGCCTGCAATTCGTCTGAATAGTTGGAGCAAAATATCCCAGTAAGTGTGTACGTAGATTAAGGTCTGCGATCTGCTCAGACCTTAATCTGTGTCAGACGATTCCAGTAGGTTGATGATTGTTCTCGGTTGCATAAAATTCAATCCATCCTTTCTCCAATAGTCCTCTTCCTCTTTCAACACATGGTCCAGACGTTTTTTTCCAGTAACTTTTATCAATATTTAATAGCGCGGGACAGACAGACAGACAGACAGACAGACAGACAGACAGACAGACAGACATAGGTGTTAGGTAGGTAGGTAAGCAAAGGTAGGTGGGTGGGTAGGGCTGGGCTGGCTTGGCTCGGCTCGGTTTGCCTGTCGGTGCGGTCACCGGGCAGGCAGGCTAGGCATTGCTAGATAGATTAGATAGATAGATATCTGATCGGCCGTCGATCGATAGATAGATAGGTAGGTAGGTAGGTAGGTAGGTAGTTAGATAGATAGATAGATAGATAGATAGATAGATAGATAGATAGATAGATAGATAGATAGATAGATAGATAGATAGATAGATAGATAGATAGATAGATAGATAGATCCGTTTACTCAAGCCCAATGCATGCATTGTTCTTTTTTCGGAATTTGTAATAGTATAAAACAGTATTACAACCACACGGAATGACACTATCCAGTGCCGTCAACCGGGCGCTGGAACGCAAATTATTCCTCCCCACGACGCTTGACGGCAGAAGTGGAAGATGATGATGATGATGATGATGATGATTATAAAACAGTTTCTTGCTATCAGCTCCTTGACAAAAATATTTGTACAACTTCATATCGATTCTTTGAAGTGTACAATTTTGCATTAAAGCCCATTGAAAAATATTCACACATTTCAATGTTAGCGATAAGTGGTAAGATTTAAAAAAACCAAAAAAAAAAAAACATATTAATCAGGTTTCATAAAATAACCCACATTTTGAGACACCTCTTAACAGTCTTAGTTTGAACAACGCGGGGGGGGGGGGGGGTGTTGGCAAAAGGCCAATCCTGTGAACACACGTACAATATTCAAAATTGAGCCCTGATTGTCTGGCTACGCTGTAATACATTTAAAATTATGAATTTCATGTCAGACTCGTAAATTATATATGTAATATAAACAAACTTCGAAATCTGCTGTAAAATCTCCAGAACAAAAATATTTTTGTTGGGTGGACATTATGATAAGGTTATATACTAAATTTCATAACTTCCCCTCAGTTGTTTACTGAGATATTGATGTTTATATTGCGGCAAACAAATGTGGACATACTATAGGTCATGCCATGGCGTGGGGCTGGTTTTAGATATAGCGAGGCCATTTTGATCAAATACATACTATTTGATTTAAACCCTTCCATTCGTCTAGGGGTATGGTTTTCGCTTGGGGTGCGAGAGGTCCCGGGTTCAGATCCCGGACGGGCCCCTATGATCTTAAATTATACAGATATTTGGCTCGCTCTCTCAGAACAGGGGCGAAACAATCACACACATTCAATGATTGCACTCACACACACGGTAACGTGAAGTAAACCTTTTATTCACGTAAACTATTTACATCAAGTACATTCGTGAATAGTTGCGCTCCTAACTCTGCGCAACTCGTACATTATCACAACACGAAGTATATACATTACACATCTTATATTAATACAACATGGCTCTCTCACTGTCTCAGCTCAAACACATCCCACTCTACTAGTCAGCCATGCTATCTCACAAACAATCAGAGAATACAAACATAACCCTCCCTGTCCGTCCGTCTCGATGTCCTGAACCCGTCTGCCTGACACAGGTAATCTTGGTCAGACCTTTCCTTCTCACAACTCGTGCGCCCCGTGTGTCACGATGACCACAGGGCTTCAATTGCGTCTTGGCTAGCCTGTACTCGGTGACACCTTGCTGCCTGTTGTGTTTACTGTCGTACGTTGTCCTTCACCTACAGGCTATGGAGATCCTGACAGTAACTATATCTTCTAGTATTAGCAGCAGCATAAATAATAACCTTATTGTAATATATTAACAATGTATTTCAACCAGAGTATACTTTAACACTCGCGTGGTTATGTACCACGTTTCTCCTCTCTTCTCTCCTGGTGCCCCACCTATTTCCCCGTCTTGGTCTATCTTCGTATCGTCTGGGTCTTCTCTTGTGCCTTGTGTCGTGTACGGGTTGACATTCGGTCTATGATGTGACCAGCAGTTTTTTCTCAAGAACCCGTCCCCTCTTGGTCTTGGTCGCTGTCGTTTTGGTTCTCTTCCTTCAATTCTCTTCCTTCTTGTCTTGCTTCTTCTTCTGCCCGGAACTTGGCATCTTCTGCTTCTGGTCTTTCGGTCTATTTGAACCAAACATTTAGAATTTCTATGTGTTCTGTTTCTTCTATGACCTGTTTGATGATTTCTTCTGTCTTTTCTCCGTTTTCTTAATTTTTGATAGAGTTTCTTCTGTCTCGGCTTTTATAGCAGCAATTGGAGCGGCATTCTGCTCAATCTTCTCCTGAACTTGCTTCATTTCGTCCAAGATGCGCTGAACGGCTGTTGTCTGTGCTTCTTGTGTCTTGTTTTTTTTCTTCTTCCATGCTGTTGAACTTTGATCTCAGGTCCTTCAGTTAGCCTTCCAGTTGCACTTTGTCACTTTTTGTGAGTCGATTGGTAGCCTCGAATAGGGCAGGTTATTTTTTTATGGTAATCTTCATGGCTTTTTTGCTGTCTTGGTGGCAGGGGCAGCCGAGGTACCTGGCGCCATGGTTGCCGAGGCAGTTGGCACATTTCCTGTTGGTGTTAGGCCTCCTGAAGTCCGTGTCGGTCTTTGCATGTTGGCACTGACTGTATGGATGGAGTCCAGAGCAGTATCTCTTGCAGGTGGCGCGGTGTGCCAACATATTTGGAACTTAGAACACTGCAGTACTCTCGGTATGTAGTGCTCTGGAGTTTGGTCTTTCTTGTCCCATCTAATGACTTGAGGGATCACTCGGTCCTCCGATGTTACGATGACGACTGTGGAGGAAATGTTATTCTTGCCGATGATCCTCTCAGTACTGGTGATCTTGAGTTTTGTGTTCTCCCTCGTCAGCATCTCCCTGATCTGGATGTCGGCTTTCTCCTCTTGTGCAATCTTTTGCATAAGTGCTGTGGTCTTTGGGTGTTTGTTGACGGAGACCACTACTTAATCAGGTTTCTTGCGCAGCTGGCCGATACTATTTCTTCCCAGCTCGTTTTCCAACAGACTAAGTACCTTGCCTGTTGAAACGCCGACAGTTTGGCCTTCCCCACGCTGATTTGCTTCAGCATGATTTTGCCGGTGAAATCCTCTGTTGTGGTTTCCTCCGATGTGGAGGTCTTTGGTGAGCTGCTTGGTTGCTTCTCAAGAGTGTTGTTGTGAACTTCTCCGCAGCTGCTGGCTTCAGTTGTAATCGTAATCTCTGGTGTCGGAACAGCGACAGGAGCGGCTTCATCTGGTGTAGAAGTGGTAGCTTTCTTTAATGTTTTTTTGAGGTTCTGGCTTTGTGCTACGGCTCGCAGACAAGTTTTCTTCTCGCATTTTCTTGATAGTCTTGGCGGCTTCCACACTTTTTATTTTGAATGGCGGGTGTCTTCTGGAGTTATTCTTGCCTCGTGCCATTTTCTCCCACGTGGCAGGCTTCAGATTAAGCGACTTGCTCTCGAGAGCGCTTCGAGTCGACTGAGATGAAACCTCCAGGAAGGCTAACCTGATTAAAAAGCGCCCGCAGAAGTCGGATGTGCCGGCCTAAAGGTTGGAAATAAAATGGTACAACGCAAAAACGTCCGAGTGAAATGTCCCTCGTGCCTGGAACAGCTCTGACTATCTAGTCTTCCGAATGTCCTTCTTGCCCGGAACACCTCTGACTAATTTGTCTTCCGGGCACGACGAACAGCGCATGTCCGAACATAAAGCTCGTTGAGTGAATGCCGTCTGCAGACCCAAGTGTGCATAACGAGACACACCGCAATTACGTTTGAAAAAAGCACTCCGGATGAACGCAGATGAAGAAGAAAAAAAAGGAGGCAAGTGAAATATTTTGGCCACGTTAAAAGATATTCTTATAAAACCCGTACTGGAGGGCAAAGTTGAAGGCAAGCGAGCAAGAGGTAGACAACGATACAAGTGGGAAGATAACATAAATAGATGGACGAACATCAGTCTGACAGAATGTACAGTCAGGGCGAGTGACATACAGTGTAGGAGATCCATTGCAGCCAATCTTCTTTGTGGAGACGGCACCTGATTGATTGAGCCTACCTACACGGTCGCAGATTTGTGTATCGCTTCGTTTAGTCCTACCCATTGACATGTCCGACATGGGAGAATCTACCAGTAGCTGAGCTACCGTTTTCATAGCCCTTGCCTCCACATGGGCTTGGAAAGAAAGGCGATTCCTGGAAGAGGGGCAAGAAGAAGTACAGGGGTCACCCAGCAAGAAAAAGGGCAGGGGTCACCCAGCAAGAAAAAGGGCAGGGGTCATCCAGCAAGAAAAAGGGCAGGGGTCACCCTGCAAGAAAAAGGGCAGGGGTCACCCTGCAAGAAGAAGGGCAGGGGTCACCCAGCAAGAAGAAGGGCAGGGGTCACCCAGCAAGAAGAAGGCAGAGGTCACCCAGCAAGAAGAAGGGCGGGACAATTGCAAATACAGTGGGCATGAGGCAAACACTCGAGAGTCATTTCGGTGGGCGATGATCAGAGCAAGGTTCTGCAAAGAGCCTGCTAAATGATGATGATGATGAGATAAACACATCGATAGTTTAATATGGCCCTTTCTAGACTTAAGTACCATTCCACCATGTGTCATGCCGGTAGGCGTGGGTTGTCATGGTTCGCCATTTCACTCGATCACCAGAGTCGTGGATCAGCTCGGTGTTCTTGCCTCAACCATAGCACGCGGCCAAGCCATCCAGGTATTTACTTCTCTGTCTTTCCCTTGTTCTCTTGCCAGTTATCACCAAGTTCTCCAATTTATTTCTTCTCCCCTCCCCCCCCCCCCCCCCCCCCCGAAAAAAACAAAAACAATGTTGACTATCTACGTCTAATTTCTCTAATTAAATTACATAACAATATATATATATATATATATATATATATATATATATATATATATATATATATATATATATATATATATATATATATATATATATATATATATATATATATATAACACATACCGACCAATAAAAAGATGTCAATTGCAACGAGAAAATGAGTGTTGAGGTGCTATATAGAACCTGTACTTTTGTATGGATGTGAAGCGTGGACAATGAACAGACACGCTGAAATAACATCTGATGGGTGTTGAAATCTGGTTTCTGACGAAAATGCAAAGAATACCATGGACAGGCAGAAAAACCAATGACCAAGTCCTATAAGAAACAAATGAAAATCGTACACTGATTAGATAAATTAGTCGTAGTCAAAATTTTTTGGTCACGTTATATGAGAAGAAATAAATGGGAAAACTTGATTGCAACGGATACGGTCGAGGGGAAGAGAACAAGGGGAAGACGGAGAGATATACCTGGATGGCTTGACCACGTGATATGGTCGAGACAAGAACACTGAGCTGATCCACGACTCTGGTGATCGAGTGACATGGTGAATCATGGCACATGATGGGTGCATGATTAGAGATATTAGACGTAGACAGTCAAGCTTTTGTGGGCACGTTATGAGAAGAAATAAACTACTACTGATAACTTGTTGAGAACTGGCAAGATTGAAGATGGGGGGGGGGGGGGATAAAACACGCGATGGCAGAGAAGTAAATATATGGATGGCTTGGCGACATGGCATGGTCGATACAAGAGCACAATGTTGATCCACGACTCTGGTTATTGTGTGAAATGGCGAAATATGACGGCCCGCCATTGTCGGTATGATATATGATAATGGCGACACATGATGATGATGATGATAGAGGTCGTCTTACCAAACGCTAGATTTAGCTACAATTGAACCAATTAGTTGGCAACACTGATAGCTATTTAGATCGGCTTACCAAATTCTAGATTTAGCTACAATTGAACCAATTAGTTAGCAACACCAGTAGCTATATAGATCGGCTTACTAAATTCTAGTCACCCCGTGTCGATAAAACATACCATTTGCCATTTATCGTCCGCCGACTGTTGATTGAGAATTTGAAATAGTTGAAATTACATTATCTTGTCGGAAATTTTCAAATGGCATCACGTCAAGAGGCAAGCTTTCTTTAGAATCACATTCAGCAGATTATTTATGTATTATTATATTACTAATTAGTATATATAATTAATATTAGTTATTTTAGCTACAGGGAGAAGCTGGCAGATACGTGGGCGTGTCAATAAGTAAGTCACACAGTTCTGTGGGATGGGAGGTAAATGTAGTTGGTGTTTTCTATAGGAATTCCGGTCCCAAATAGTTCTGCAGTGAATAATTTTATATAGCTAACCCTAACCACCTATTCACTGCAGAACTATTTGGGACCGGAATTTGGAAGAGTGCCAAACTTTATATAGCAATTTTGGTCAATATTTTAACATTGAGTTTTTACTTGTGATATCATAACAGTTGGACTTGGATACAGCTTGACAAGACGAATTCAACGGTATCTCAACGAAGAGTGTACGTTAATTCTAAGCAGAGATATGCATTTTTTGGTGACGTAATTTAATACCAGGAAGTGTAATGATGACCTAAGAGAAAAGGGAGATTTTATTGCAGCCCATTAAATTGGAAGCTGAGACATTATGCCTTCTATTACTGTGGTTTGTTTATTATTATACGGACAACTTAGTGCCATATATCATTGCATCCGGGACGGCGAGGCCTAACTTGGCGTATTATATATTTTTCGATAGGATGTGCCATGACCTAATTAACAATATAAAATGGCAGCCAATTGTGTATTATGTGCCTTTTATTACTGTGGCTTGTTTATTTTTAAACGGACAACATAGTGCCATATATAATTGCGTCCGGGGCGTCGAGGTCTAACTTGACGTATTGTCTATTTTTCAATAGAATGTGCCGTGACCTAATTAACAATTAAAAATGGCTGCCAATTGTTTATTATTCATTAAACGTCTGTCACATTGCCAACAAACCTGGTAACATGTATATTTTATTATGCGTTTTGGTAACAGGAAAGTAAAGGTCACATTCCTCTTTCGATAGAATGTCGAGAGGATTGAGAGAATCGACTTCATTGCACCGGGTTTTACTCCATATGGCTCGGTCTCTTTTTGCAGGGCGGCCTGCCGAAAGCTCGCACAAAGCATGAGAGTCTCTGTGTCTCCGAGAAAAATGCACTCGACTTTTAAGACTTTTCGATAGGATGTGCTGTGACCTAATTAACAGTTAAAAATAGCTGTCCCTTTATATTAATTAAATGTCATGTGAAATATTCGTTGTTAGTGAAAGAACAATTCATGAAAATGTATTCATATTGTCTTAATGTACCCACTGTATTGCGACAGCTTTCTTTTGTTGATTAAATATCATGCATTAATGTAAGTAAAAAAGTTTATAACTGCTGCATAAATTAAGCAGCAGTTAGTTAATTATTAAAATGTTAAATAATAAGAATAATTAATTAAGTATTCACGGGAGACTGCTGCTAAAGACCGTAATTCATGGCGTACATCATTATATAAGGGTGCAGTCACTTGTGAAGCAATCAGGACTGCAAGAGCTGTGAAGAAAAGGCTGGACAGAAAAACCACTGCAGGAGATCCTCCTCCTGGAACGTCAAGCATTCTTTGCCTGCATTGTCAAAGAACATTTTCGAGCCAAAATAGGCGTTATCAGCCATCTTAGAACTCATGGCTCCATATTTTCAACCCCACTGGATGAAATGAATGGTCATCATCATTCTTGATGGACAAACAACAACTCCTTACAGGTTTACAGACGGGTCTGAAAACTGGCTTTCAAAATTATTTTCAGTCATGTCAAAGGGTGACAAATTATACAGGTACACAGATGAGTTACTGCTACAAATGAAACTTGTATTCTGTTTAATTTTAGTAGTTAAATTGCCAGTTCTAATTATAAAATAAAAAGGAGTCTGCTCTACTATACTACACAATGCTAACGGCATGGGTCCGCCATTTTGAATTTTATAATATCGATATCTCATTGTTATGCTAAAATTGGTTATTGTTTTCTGAAAAAACTAAGCAAAAGTAATCGTTGAAACTCTTCAAATATATGTAAAATTGAATGGAGAATCCAAAAATTCAATAAAAAGTACTTTTATTTATTACTAGCTGACCCGGCCCGGCTTCGCCCAGGCCCTGGAGGGGATCTATCTATCTATCAGTCTGTCTGTCTGCTTGTTTGTCTGTCTGTCTGTCTGTCTGGCTGACCCGGCCCGGCTTCACCCAGTCCCTGGTGGGGAGCATCTCATTTAATTCATATAAGTAGTCATATAAGCTCTCCCGTTCCCGACTATCTGTCTGTCTGTCTGTCTGACCTGGCCCGGCTTCGCCCAGGCCCTAGAGGGGATCTATCTATCTATCAGTCTGTCTGTCTGCTTGTTTGTCTGTCTGGCTGACCCGGCCCGGCTTCACCCAGTCCCTGGTGGGGAGCATCTCATTTAATTCATATAAGTAGTCATATAAGCTCCCGTTCCCGACTATCTGTCTGTCTGTCTGTCTGTCTGGCTGACCCGGCCCGCGGCTTCACCCAGTTCCTGGTGGGGAGCATCTCATTTAATTCATATAAGTAGTCATATAAGCTCTCCCGTTCCCGACTATCTGTCTGTCTATCTGTCTGTCTGTCTGTCTGACCCGGCCCGGCTTCACCCAGTCCCTGGTGGGGAGCATCTCATTTAATTCATATATAGTAGTCATATAAGCTCCCGTTCCCGACTATCTGTCTGTCTGTCTGACCCGGCCCGGCTTCACCCAGTCCCTGGTGGGGAGCATCTCATTTAATTCATATACGTAGTCATATAAGCTCCCGTTCCCGACTATCTGTCTGTCTGTCTGTCTATCTGTCTGTCTGTCTGACCCGGCCCGGCTTCACCCAGTCCCTGGTGGGGAGCATCTCATTTAATTCATATAGTAGTCATATAAGCTCCCGTTCCCGACTATCTGTCTGTCTGTCTGAGCCGGCCTGGCTTCACCCAGTCCCTGGTGGGGAGCATGTCATTTAATTCATATAAGTAGTCAAATAAGCTCCCGTTCCCGACTATCTGTCTGTCTGTCTATCTATCTGACCCTGGCGTGGTTTCGCCCAGCTCCTGGCGCACAGTAACTTAAAAGAATGTCCTTCCACACACCATCCATTATTTTTAATGAAAACTGTTTTTAATCACCGACATGACAGTTGATAACTTCTTTTAGCAGAAAAAGATGGGTTACAATGTTATGCATTATGCATTATTTTTATGAAAACTTTGAAAATGCCTTAAAGTTTATATTATTATTTATTATAACTCATATGCCTGAAAATAACTATAGACAAAGAGTTTAACAATAGTGCAAGTAAGTCCAACAATATGACTATAAAGTATATAGAAATGTTATTAAAAGTTATGCCCCTTGAAATAATTTTTCTTGAGTGAAGTCCCCCTGCTATATAGAAATTATATAATGATAAATGAAAAATTAAATGTTATTAAGTAAGTAGCCGATTTTACACTAAGAAACTATTACAGTCGGTTGCACAGGAATGAAAGGAAGACGTGTAGAAAATTTCATCTCAATTGGATGTACCGTTATCGAACGCATCCAATACATAGCCAGCCACCCACACACATACAGTCTGTTTTATAGATATAGATACGTGAGTTACATAAAAAAATTAGCTTACCGGGCATCAAATATCAAAATTAACTCCACAGGGAAATAATGTCTAGCGCCAAAGGCTTTCAGTCTAGCAGACAGGTCACTTCTGCAATTATTGGAGTAGTTTCCCATGAAGTTTATCCAGTTATTTCCAAATACATCCAGTCAGAAGCAAGCATGGGTACTTCCAGGCATAGAACCGGATGTCACAAGGAACTTTATGCTAATTAGGTCATACCGTACTCCACCCATTTCACCGACAATTGACATTGCTAATATTATAACGTTCTATATTCCGGAAAATGGGTGTGTTGTGGGTTCTGTTACCCATGTGTAGGTAGAAAGTAAAGTAAAAGAGCCTTTTCTACGCCTAGCGGGGTATTGGGTATGTGACCCTAGGCCCATATTTTTACAGAGTAATCGGCACTGAATGGGAGATGTTAATGATACTACAGTTGTATAATAGTGTGGTGGCTAGTCATCCTGGTTGTCATGGGTTTGAATCCGCATCTGGGCGGATTTTAAAAATTGACCTGGGCGTCTCCCTGGTCGGCCCAGTCTAACATGGGTACGGAGGTCTGCATGGCCGAATAGGTAAGAATGCTTTTTTTTAAACATCCAGTGTGCTGATGCCGAGGTAAGTGGTTCAGCCCCTACACTGGACAGCTGGTCTAAAATGTTGACCTGTCGTCCTTGACTTTGGGACATAAATTACAAGTACCTCTGAAGTCGGAGTGGGTTCACCTGATGGCAAGGGACACTTAATAGGGAAAGCTAATCCACACGCAAAATTCAGTCCATCACTACTATAAATAGTGTGTATGGACTACGCTTAAGTTCAAAGCGAGCGAGCGCAAAACAAAATAAACAAACAAACATGGCTACTTCCTTAATACCGGTCTCATTTGCTTCTGAGGACATTTCCTAGTACCCGTTATAGGCTGGGTCGACCAGCGATCCTGGACATAAGTAAATAATCCTTTTTACACACATTTAAACGCAATGGGCATGATGATAGACTCATATTCTTTTACGTCAATCAGCTCTGGTGAATGATGTGGTCAGTGACTGGTCAGTATAACAACCACTTATAGACTCATATTCTTTTACGTCAATCAGCTCTGGTGAATGATGTGGTCAGTGACTGGTCAGTATAACAACCACTTATAGACTCATATTCTTTTACGTCAATCAGCCCTGGTGAATGATGTGGTCAGTGACTGGTCAGTATAACAACCACTTATAGACTTATATTCTTATACTTCAATCAGCCCTGGTGAATGATGTGGTCAGTGACTGGTCAGTATAACAACCACTTATAGACTCATATTCTTATACTTCAATCAGCCCTGGTGAATGATGTGGTCAGTGACTGGTCAGTATAACAACCACTTATAGACTCATATTCTTATACTTCAATCAGCCCTGGTGAATGATGTGGTCAGTGACTGGTCAGTATAACAACCACTTTTACCTCCAAGACTTTTCCTGGTACCCATTTTAGGCGCTCTCGACCTGGAAGCCCAGGTCAATTTCATACATTTGAATCCACCCCAGTGCTGATTGAACCCTGACCACTGGGACATCAGGTGAGTGTCTAGCCACTCTGCCACCATGGCTCCCAAACCCTTCATGCCAACATAAAATTCATAGCATGGTTCTCATTCCTTCATATGTATTTCAAATTCTCATTATGCTTTCTTTATTCATGTTGTGTACAATTGTTTGAGAATAAAGCGCCTCAGAACAGGACACAATAGATTACGCAACCACATGTATACAAAATTCAAGATTGGTGACTCAGCCATGTGCACATGTGGTTTGGCATTGCAGACAGCAGAGCACATACTCCATGATTGCCCAAACTACAACATATCCAGGCAAATCTTCTGGCCTAGAGAAACAGTGGAAGATAAACTCTATGGACCACTGAGTGAACTAAAAAAGACTTAGATTCATACAAGAGACAACATTGCAGTTATAAACATATTTCAGGCGAACGAAAGAAGAAGAAGAAGAATTGTTTGAGAACTTAGTAACAACTGGCAAGATCGAAGGGAAGAGACCAAGGGGAAGACCGAGAAGTAAATAAATACCTGGATGGCTTGGCCACGTAGCATGGTCGAGACAGGAACACGGAGCTGATCCACGGCACTGGTGGTCGAGTGAGATGGCAAAACATGACCGCCCACGCTTATCGGCATGACACATGATGGATGGATGGATAATTTTTCGGCTAAATTCATAGCATGCTTTTCATTTCCAATTTTTGTTTGGGGCATATCCTATTTACAGGACATTGCTGTCAACACCAGCACTGCTGTTGTTGATGTTTGGCAAGTTTACATTCAGTAGGTTGCCTTCTTTCTGAACGACCGGCTCCCATACCATCACGTTTAAACCCAACACGACACAGTCTGCTGCCAAATCAGTTGCAGCTGTGTTTTGAACGCAGGTAAGCGGAATTACAAATCGTGACCATTTCCAAATTAGGGACATGTTATTATAAGTATATTTTCTTTATTCATGTTGGGAAGTTCATTTTATTACTCCTGCTTTTTGTAAGTTTGCAATGTTTGCAGTGACTTGAAATAAGTAAACAGCATGTTTTGTTATCCCTTCATTAGCAATTTAATACTGCAGCAGAAGAGGTGAAAAAGCTGTCAAAAGCGCCCACAGATGCAGAAAAATTGTCAGTATATGGTTTGTACAAGCTAGTAACAGTTGGGGACTGTAATATAGGCAAGTGTTATTCTTGTTTTGTACTGTAAATATTTTCCAGGAGCAACATTGATCATTGAATGGGTTCATGCTGATACAGTATACAAGTTTGATTGATTCACATTATTCTTGTCCTTGGTGTTAACTAGCCAAACATTTAGATGTTCACTAGTAAACTATTTGCTTGTTAAATACCAAAAGTAAGCACGCTTGCTCACTGGCCCACTGACCATGTGTTCAAATCCCCTTTAAGGTGGGGATGTTTTCAGTGCTCCCGTCCCAGGCTAACCCAGGATACCAGGAATGTCAGGGAAGTAAACGGTGGCTGGCGAGGTATTGACCACATCACCCACTGAGAGTTGATTGGTGTAAAATTATGGGACTTGCACCATATACCCACTACACCTCATTGTGTGAAGAGGGTTCTTTACTTTACCTTTTTAAATAGCATATCATTTATTTATAAAATCACAACATTTTTAGATATTAACAAGGAAAGCATATAGTTGTTAAATAGCAAAACAATTTTGTTTTTACCCGGCACCTTGATGTCTTGATAGATGATTGTAAAGTGGAGTTATACCTCTCCATAGCACAAAGCCTGGACTGAACTTAGAGACTATGTGCTGCCCTTGCAGCTTGATCCCTCTCTCAGCCTGCCTAGTTTACTCCAGAGGAAAGATAACACCAATACGTTTGGTACAAGACAAGCTGCAGAAGTTGCTGGATCAGCAAAGCAATACTCTGTCTGTCTCTCTGTGGGAGCTTCCATCTTAGACCAGATGCCAACCAAGGCTATGACATTTAGTTTTTAGGTTGCATTTCATCATACCAGGATAACGCTTGCACCCTCCCAGTGCCATTGGCACAATGTGGTGTGTTGGGTCTAGTGAACACCGCCCAACATTTGGCGCTAACAGAAAGCAGGTAGTACCATCTACTGTTATACAGTATCACAGTCATTTATGACTAAAGCCTAACTGCAAAACATTTATTTAGTTGTTCATTAGCATATCATTTAGTTGTTAATTAGCAAATTGTTAGTTATTAATGAGCAAACTATTTAGTTTTTAATAGGAAGTCAATGTGGGAGCAGAGTTTAACGCACTCATGCTTAAACTTTCTCTGGTGACCGTGGTACACTGTTTGTTCCACACACCGATCAGTTTGACTCAAATGTCGACTTCTCATCCTTGACTGACTTAATTACAAGTATCTCAGAAGTCAGAGTGGGTTCGCCAGATGGTGAGGGACACTGGTAATAGGAAAAACTAGCCCGCCCACACACACACACACACACATCAGTCCAGTTCCTTGCCTAGTAGTAGCAACTACTTGTAGCAGCAGCACATGTATGGACTACACTCAAGTTTTAAAAAAAAAACAGTTGTTGATTGGCAAAACATTTAGATGTTAACTAGCAAAACATTTAGATGTTTAGTTCTTAGTTTAGTCGTTGGATCAACATCAGGGCACACTGTTTAACCCATAAGTGCTCCGTTTTCCTCATAACTCAAACCTGAGTCTGGAGAAACTCAGCTCAATGCATGAACTCTGTTGCATCTGCGAGGATCCTGAAATACTTTGGGTAGATTTTTAACTCAATATTTTGCCCTGGCAGCACCGTTAAGCTACTCTTTTTCGATTTCCAACTGCCAAGGGATTTTTTACGTGTGCAACAATACACACGGGCATCCGATCTCACTACCCAGAGACCAGGGGAAATTTTATTACTGGAAGTTCAGGTGGAATTTTTAAATAAATCCTGGTCCTCACCGGGGCCTGAACCCGGGACCTCCAGCACTCGAGGCGGACACCATACCTTGAGACCACTCAGCTTGTCCTGACTTTGAATTTCTTTATTAGCTTCTGTGTATTTGTCATGGGCTCTGACTTAAGCATCCTGGATTTGCTATTATTTTAAAACTGCTTTAAATTGTTCCAGTCTTCTATTTTTTAAGGGAGGTTTCGGGCGTTATCTATTCTTTATGTGTTTGTTCTATTTTGCCATGGCTGTCCAAACACGATTTGTTCCAAATACTGTTAACCTGCTGTCAGCAGTCTATGGTACTCACCTTGTTTACTAACTGGTGACCTGAATCTGCACCTCTAAAACCTTTCACTTTATGTTGAGATGATATCAATTTCATGTTAACACACATGTGATCAATTTCTTCTTCTTCTTCTTCTTCTTCTTCTTCTTCTTCTTCTTCTTCTTCTTCTTCTTCTTCTTCCTCTTCTTCGTTCATCCAGAATGTTGTTTTAGATGTAATTGCTTTGTGCCTGTTTACTGCAGAGCTGCGATATTTGAACCTTTCGGCCGACACATCCGACTTCTTCGGGCATTTGTTGGCCGGGTTTCCTTCCTGGGGATATGATAAATTTGATTTTCAGTATCGTGATCGGGTGATACCCATATTGCTTTATGTGTTCTTTTATGTGGATAATCACTTCTGCCTCTAACATATTGATTCACTGCGTAACAATTGGTGAATAATTCTTTTTCATTCATTGCGCCTAGTCTTCTCCATGCTCTCTTCATAGCCCATGTTATTTGATCCCATCTCAGCATTCAGGTCACCCATCAAAATATTATTTCCACTTCTTTGATTACCCATAGTGCTTTGAAGTGCCATGTAAAATTCCTCCTTAGCTGATTCATTCTTATTTGTTGGTGCATAATACTGGATCACATTTATATTTACTTTCTTGTTTGTTGTTTTAAATGTTGCTGTTATTATTGTAAGACTCGCTTCCCACTCAATTAGTGCTTTCTCTGTCTCTTCAGATAACATTATGGCCACGCCTTAACTGTGAGGGACATTTTTCTCTGTTTATCCAGAGAACAGCACTGTTTCCAGTGTGTTTAGAAGCTTTTAGCTTGCTCCATTCCATTTTACTTTGTGTAATCCCTGAATGCTAGTCCTATATTTCACTTCTTCAAACACCTGTGCTCTCATTTCTCAATTCATACATAGTTCTACATTCCAGATGGCAATTCTTGAAATTGTTGCAGATAAAAAGAGGTAAGGCGGCGATCCAGAGGTTTACGGCTATCTCTGTATTATGTCATATTTCTTCTAGAAGAGCCTTTTTCCATCTTGGTTGGCTGTGTTATTCTTTCCTTATCTGTAAATATGCGCATAGTTGGTTGTAATTTTACAGCTAATATTTTCTACAGAATGGGACAACCAGATACTCGTCAACCCTTCTAGTTTGACTATGATCAGATTTTCTGTGTGTTCTCTTTCACAGACTTGTTCGTGGTAGGTTGGTTATAGCAGCTAAAGTGTTCTATAGGATGGGCCAATCCTCCTCAGTTGTCTCTTACGACATGCATGGTGGTTTTCAGTGTTACTATACTTTGCTTCTTTGGGCCTTGGTAACAAACCTGTGAATATTTTTCTACATAGTGTTAATCTCTTCATTCCACCTCTTCGTTGATTTAGCCCCAATTGTTTTGTTTTCAGTCAGTTTTGATGAGTGATGAAGTAACAGAATAGCCAAATATTTGTTTTCAGTGTCCACGATATTCTCAAAATGCTTCTCAAAACCACATCTCCAGTGCCTCAATTTTCTTCCATCCATCCATCCATCCATCATGTGCCATGCCGATAAGCGTGGACGATCAAGTTTTGCCATCAGACTTGATCACCAGAGTCGTAGATCAGTGTTCCTGTCTTGACCATGCCACTTGACCAAGCCATCCAGGTATTTACTTCTCGGTCTTCCCTTTGGTCTCTTCCCTTCGATTTTTGTCGTCACAAGTTCTCCAATTCATTTCTTCTCATAACATGCCCAAAAAATGTTGACTGACTGCGTCCTTAGACGTAGACAATTTTCTTCACCATAATTTTCTTCACCATTCCATTACTCTTTATCCCACATACACATCCATAGGGAAGACTATTATATTAATACAGCATGTTTGTTGTGTATAAATGATGTGTGTTAGAAAGACCTCAAGGTAAACTTGATTTGGCAGGGAAAGCAAAGTGGGATGCATAGTATGCATCCCACATACACTTCCATAGGGAAGACCATTATATCAATACAGCATGTTTGTTGTGTGTAAATGATGTGTGTTATGCTCTACACAGAAAGACCTCAAGGTACACTTGATTTGGCAGGGAAAGCAAAGTGGGATGCGTGGAATGCATTAAAAGGTAAACAGTTTATGATGGATTAACTTAATGTCTGAATCCTAATTACCTATATGTGGTATGTATTGTATCTACTTATCTGGCCACCACATGGATGGAAAGTTATCAATCTCAGAAGGCTGAAAGCCAAAACCAAAACTAACAGCGACACCGTCAGAGAACTGCTGTTTGCTGATGATTGCGCTCTATATGCCAACTCAGAGGCAGACATGCAACACAATGTTTCAGCTTTCTCATATGCCTGTGCCAACTTTGGGCTCAATATCAACTTGGAGAAGACTGTAGTTATGTACCAGCTAGCTCCAGGGAATAATCACACCGTGCCGAATATCAAGGTGAACAGTCATAGACTAAGTGTTGTGGACAAATTCACCTATCTTGGCAGCACTGTGTCACAAGCGGCCACAATTGATGATGAAGTGAATGCAAGAATCTCCAAGGCCAGCGCAGCCTTTGGCAGACTGTACAAGAATGTATGGGACAGAAATGGAATAAGCCTGCAAACAAAGCTGAAAGTCTATAAAGCAGTTGTATTATCCACACTGCTATATGCTTGTGAACATGGACTGTTTATCAGCGACATGCTAGGAAATTAAACAATTTCCACACAGTCTGCCTTAGGAAGCTATTGAAGATTAAATGGCAAAGCAAGATCCCAGACACTGAAGTTCTAGAAAGAGCATCCATGCCCAGTATCCACGCTCTACTAATGAAGAATCAGATTCGCTGGGCTGGTCACTTAACTCGATATGCCAGATCACAGGCTCCCTAAAAAAATTTTTAACGGTGAGCTGCGTTGTGGTAAACGCTCCCAAGTCGGGGGCCAGGAAACACTTTAAAGACACACTGAAAATTTCACTAAAAGCTTTTGGAATTCATCTTGACAATTGGGAGACTGCTGCTAAAGACCGTAATTTGTAGCGTACATCAGTACATAAGGGTGCAGTCACTTGTGAAGCAACCAGGACTGCAGGAGCTGTGAAGAAAAGGCTGGATAGAAAAATCACTGCAGGAGATCCTCCTCCTGGAACATCAGACATTCTTTGCCCACATTGTCAAAGAACATTTCGAGCCAAAATAGGCCTTATCAGCCATCTTAAAACTCATGGCTCCATACTTTCAACCCCACTGGATGAAATGAATGGTCATCATCATTCTTGATGGACAAACACAGTTAGCTGGCCAAGTGGCAAGCAAGAAGTACACAAGCTTTGTGTTGAAGTGTTTTTCAAAACTGAAATCTAGGTTTACTTATATTAATGAATGACATAATCTTAAAACTGTAACTGAAATAGTGCGTGTTTTTCTCTTCCAGGAAAGGGTAAGGAGGATGCAATGACAGAATATGTTGCAAAAGTCGAGGAGCTCAAGACAAAATATAATTGATCTTGTTTCAAGTTACATTATCTCCAGATCTTTTGTTTTACATTGTATTGTCGTCCTCTTGTTAGCAGCAGTAAACGATAGTCCTGCTAAATATTTCAGCCTGTTTTTGTACGTTAAGAAGTCTAGTAACTATAGAATGTCTTACTGGTTTGTGTAAAACACACACAGATGGAGGTAGTACACATTTGCCTGGAAGGACAACAGTGCAGCTGGTCTTACATCATGAATGGTGTGTCTAAACATGCATAGACAAAGATGGGATGTGTTCACTGGCAGCACACATTGCAGCTGTATTGGCGCTGTGAATGACTTCTCTGAAAACAGTAGACATCTATGTTCAAGGTAGCACAACAATGCCACTTTACTGGCACTCTAAATGACTTGTCTAAACGTGATAGACCCAGATCTCATCCATGTTCATGATAGCACAACTTTGCAGCTGGCCAGTCACTTTGAATGACTAACGTGTCTAAAAGCAAGACACTTACGTCTCTATGGTAGCACTCCGCTTAGTTTCATGGGAGTCTAGGGTTAGTTTTCTCATGAGATGTCATGATGGTCTGGGTCTGGCAAAATAAGACATATAATCTCACTAGATCCTTCCCCACCCCAAGTTAGATGAAGAAAACTGGATAATGGACTAATGACAGCACAACTAGGGTGGAAGTGAAGAATTCCTTGTAAATCATTCCAAGGAATTGGTGAAGTATAGAGTAGTTTTTGCATGTTGACATTTCATTTGTATTTCTGTGATTCCACTGCCATATTTGAAACTTCAGTATAATTTTTTCCTGTTCATGCCTGCTTTATTACCATTCTCCTGTCAGATTGATCAATTATGATGGTTACATTTAAAAATGATTATACTAGGATATGTGTAATGTGTTTTCATACAGGAATGTGCAATATGCCTTTTTAAAGTACCTTTATATTTCTTGGTTTATAATACAATAAATAACATTTTGCAATATAACAAGTTGTATTTTAAGAATTATATTTAAACGTGACAGTGAGATATCTTAAAAGATAGAATACAACTAAAATGTTTGTCAGTAAATTACTAGCGTCTCCTAAATGAAGTCTTTAAAGTATGCTGAAGACAAAATATCCATCTTCCATTTGTTGGTTATTTCTCCTGGTCTTGTAGGGGGTCTGTGTGGTGAAGTCACCTGTCTCACACAATGAAAATTATGGGTGTGTTTTCAAACTCCATCATTTGGATCATGGTTGTCATTTTTTGGAGATCCCAGATGTTGTCGCTAGAATCCTTGCTGTGTTCGACACTTTCAAAATTCCATTCTGTGGAAAGTAGACAGTGCCATTTGGGAAGGAACCCATGCAATGAAGCCAGTCCTCTTGCCTATAACACTCTTTCCTTGTCTTTTAAATATTTATTTTACGTATATTGTTTAAAAAAAATTTGTCTTGAAATATTTCGCCTGTATGTATTCAATATTAATATGCCACTAAAAATGTCAGAAATAAATCCTCTCCGACTTTCAGTTCTTCCCCAAGCATAAGATTTTACTTTTGACAAAATGCTCGCAATTGATAAGCAAAATCTGTTCAGATTTTAGAGTAATATGAACAAATGTGCATACAGACATATATAACTATGTTATGTCAAATGATATCACTACACATTAGCATTGCTATGTGTGCTCAGCCCAACAATGCACAGCAACCTAATACTATGTCCGCTCACTTGTGCCATGAGGAGTTATGATATCCCCTCTCTTGTAAAACTACAGAACTGGTGGTAAGTTATTGAACAGTTCATCTAGGTGATACTAACTATAATTGGTTGTCTTTTACATTGTTTCGTTCAGTCTTTTGTTTCTGGATGACAATTTAGTTCTCAATGTGTAGATTTAATTTGTGTTTATGATGTTTTTTAATTTTTTTTTATTTTGAACATTCAGATTAAAGTTCATTTTTATATTTTTAATTCAGATTAAAGTTCATATAATACTTCATGTTGAGTTTTGAGTTGCAATTATTATACACTTTGTATATTATAATTTTAGGCAATATTATTCTGTTAAATATTAGATAAGAAAAGTAGTTTATGAGACAAATGTAAATAGTTAATAAATAATCAAATAACAATTCACTTGTGATGCTAATGTGTTATGTTATGAGACATCATCAATAAACAAGTTCTTAGCAAAATATAGCTATAATCATGGTGCACTGAAAAGCCTGTCTCTGACTATTTCTTCTGCCTCATGCACCCTCATGGCCAAGGTGTCTGCAATGTCTTGTGTTCGTCTTCACGCGTGGTCGACCCAGGAACTGTGCCTTCTATGACTGTTCTCTTCAAGCACAGTTTTAGTTTCTGTGACTTGATACTGTTTACAAGCTGGTTTCCTTCCATGTTCAGATCTTATGAGATGTCATGAGTTAATGGTTAATTAATAATCGGTTACAATTTACTTATGATGTCTGTGACATCATATGTTAATGATTAATTCAGAATGAACTTCATGGCATTTCAGGAAAACCTCCTGATGCCCCATCTCCCTCAGCAAATATGGCAGGATGTAGATTCCAGTTACACACAGGTTGTAGATTCCAGTAACACACTAGTTATAGATTCCAGTAACACACTGGATGTAGATTCCAGTAACACACTAGTTGTAGATTCCAGTAACACACAGGATGTAGATTCCAGTAACACATTGGATGTAGATTCCAGTAACACACTAGTTATAGATTCCAGTAACACACTGGATGTAAACACTGAGCATCAGTCACACATGATCATGAGGGAGCTACGGCTGGGAGGTTACAGTATCTGCCTCAACTCAGAAGGGACTGGGTTTGATCTCAGCATATAGTTGCACATTTCCCCCAAGAATCATCTAATGATATCACATGTTCCCCCGGTAGCAAGATTGCATACCTAGCCTTCTTGAATAAGGCAAAAATACAGGAGGTAGTGTGGAAGTAATGCTGATTAACATATTGTTGGGAACTAAGACCTACTCATGAGTATAACATTACCTTGGATGGTTGGTTGGTAAGTTGACAGATCATCCTCATTGCACATTCAGTCCATAAGTGCTCGGATCCTCTAGTGAATGGCTGTGTCTCGAGCCATGTTATAACTTTACCTACTGCCATGACTTCCATAGTCAGGCTACTTCACAGTAAAGGCCCATGAGCTTCTCACATGTCAGACGACCGACCCATCTGTGTAAATGACAGCATCACCGTCTAACGAATTCTCGAAAATCAACGCGTGTACTTCTGCCTCCACAGCAGCCGGATTTTCTTGTCTGCATTTTCTGTCTAGTTGGATGCAAACTGAAAAGGATGTACAGAAATCTGTTGGCACTTGTACCCATTCCTCGCCAGGTTCTAAGTCCTCCAGTGAACACACCTGTTGAAGGTCTTCGGCTTGACCTATCCACGATCTTCCTCTTTTTAACCTGCTGCCCTTCACCCTCCTAATTTCACTATGCAGTGGATGTTGTGTGTTTGCGTTAACTCTGAGGTAGGCACGTGCTCTGCAGATTTGTAGTCTGTCTTCAATGGTTGGAAAATCAAGAAGGTAGCGCATCGCCCTGCATGCTGTATCACTTGTACATCCAAGAATAATGCACATAGCTTCGTGTTGAATCTTTTCCTTATCCTTTGTATACCTTGGATGGAATCTTACAAAAAGAAGCAAGCTTCATGCAAATGCATGCCGGACACACTGACCATCGAGATGCATAGCTAGATGTGACCTATTTCCCCTCAAAAAAAAAAAAGGAACAATAAAACAAAACAAAAACACAAAACACGCAGACTACTGATAACAAAAGGGAAAGTAAATGAAAATATGGATGAGATGTGTAAATAAGAGACCATAAGAATGAAGAGGTAGATTGAAATAGATTCTTTAGTCATTCATTTCATGATCTGACGAGGGGATCTGGCCGATGCTCAACGCTCTGAGGAAAGGTGAGACAGACATATAATCAGATTGCTACTGGTACTATTGGTGTTGGAACTCTTCGCTGGCTGCTGAGGATGGGGATGGAGCGCTTATGGGAATGCCCCGAATGCTGTGATGTCGATTCCTAAATCAATCATCAATCATTTCATGATCTTTGCAGCACCTCTGTTATTATATGACCAAAGAATGCTATTTTCTCTTTTTCTTTCAGTTGTATATAATATTGTGAACTGTGTTGCAGTTCTGTCAAGTTTATGGCTCAGTACATCCGACTTTGTGACAATAATTTTTTTCGGGTTCGTTTTCCCTAGTTTTTCCCCCGTCTACCTACCTACAACCGGCTCTGTGGCAAAGAGTTACAAATGCAATTTGTAATCGCACATAACACATTCGAAACGGCTGCCAGAGATTTGGAAGCAGGCCACCTTGTGTTGGTTTCCATACAATGTTATGAGTTCTGGTCGTTCACAAAGCAATGGCAAACTTTTTTTTTCCATATCCTTTTTACAGGACATTGCCATCAACACCAGCATTTTACTGCTGTTGTTGGTGTCTTGGCAAGTTTATGTTCAGTAGTTCTGTTATGTTCTGAATGACTGGCTCCTATACCAAGTCGTTATACCCAGCGCAACGTGGTCTGCCGCCAAATCGTGCACAGCTGTGTTTCAAACGCGGGTAAGTGGGATTACAAACTGTCCATAACCCTTTTGCCACAGAGACCGGCAATGGCAAACTACTGAAGGTAAACTTGCCTTGGAATCACAAACAGCCAAAAAATGCTTTAACCTACCTACAAGGCAGCATGTGCTCTGTAATGCAGACACGATATAGAGATTAAAAATATATATACTGTTCTTCTTTCATTAGCTCTTCCAGGCAATCAATGTTAGTTACTGTGGCTGTCCAAGGTATTCTAAACATTTGTCTCAGAAACCACATCTCCATTGTCTGCAAGCTCTTCCTAATTTGTACATTCATGTTCCATAATTACTGTCATGCAGCAGAAGCATTTGAGTACTCTCCTGACTATCAATGACAGTGATTTATTGCATAAAATACCTTTCCTTTTCTGAAATGCAGCTTTTGTTTGGCCTATTTTGCTCTGGTCTTTGATGTTATGACTGTCCTCAAATGTTAAAATTTATTAATCTAGTTGACTTTTTGCTATTATTTAAATTCACGTTATAATTTTCCCTTCCTTTATTATCTTGAGATTTTCTAGCATTATCCATGCTTTGTTTTCATTCTCTTTTTCCAAGGACTTCCTTACATGAGTTTCTCCTAATGCTTCTAATCTGCTGCCTGCAGTCTTCTGTGCACACCTCGTCTAAAAACTGTTGCAAGACCTGCTACTTATTACAGACTGTGACCATAAATTGCTCCTTGGCTTCGTGGTTTCTGGGATATTCTACATTGTATTGAATTCCATGTTTATGAGATGTGACGTATCTCTTGAGTTTCAAATTTAGTTTGTTATACCTGCACCTCTAAAAACTGTTACCTCATATACAGACGATCTAAATTTCTTCTTAATACGGATATGGTCAATTTGGTTTTGTGTTTTGTAGTCTGGTGATGCCTACTCTGTTTTATGTATTTTTGTGTGTGGAAAAAACACTTTCTCCTATGACATAATGATTTACTGTAAAAAAAAACTGATGAATGGTTGTCTATTTTCATTCAATAGTTCTAGTTCATGTTCCCCCATGATCTCATCATGACAGATGTTATCTGATCTTACCTTAGCATTAAGATGTTGGCATTGCCATTAAAATAAAATTACCTACTATGCTTTGAAGTTTCTCGTAAAATTTCTCCTGAACTGATTCCTCTGTATCATTTGTAGGATCACATTCATGTTTTTAGTTTTTGTGGTGTTACATGTTGCTGTTGTTATTGTAGAACTCAGTGTTTCCCACTTTATTAATGCTTTTGCTGCCTCATGAGATAACAATTAGGGCCACTCTGTGTGTGTGTAGGTGGGGATAAGTGGGTGGGTGGGAGGGGGGGGGGGAAAGAAAGGAGATTGCCCTCGTGTATGGCTGATTCATCTGTGCTTAGAAACCCTTTGCCTGCTCTTCTGTTCTACCCTGTTTTCGCACAATCCCAAAATGCTCATCATATAATATTTCATTTCTTCTACCGCCTGTGCTGCTTTCCTAGTTCATACATTTTAGCATTCCTGGTTTGCCTGATGGGCCCGGGCAACACACAGGAAAGAGATCACACCACCAGCCTCAGAAAGATAGCATTCTATTTTGTTGGTTAACATAACTATCTTACAAACAATAAACACCAATCAGAGTATATTTAACAATGTATTCACGAAACTGGATGGCAAAGGCATACTTAGTTCATATTTATTAATATATCTTTTTGTTCCATGTGTGTCTGATCCTGTGGAAACGTATCCTAGAACACAAATACCAGCTACATGAAATACTGACACACATCAAGTCAACTTTCATGTCAACTGATGACTTCCTACTTGCTGGAAACAATCTGGAGACATTGACCATGCCATGCTTGCTCACCTGTCAGCACCTGTAATTCAAACAAACCGTAACGACACTGCATGAATATAAATATTATGATTAAATAAATCTCTAGTCTTGCATGCAAATTTTTTTTCTTCTTTTTTCATTTTACAGTTGCATAATATTCAACCATCTGTGTACAATTATTTACATCTCTGAACGACTGTACAAAAGTATAAATGAACTGACATGTAAAAATCTCAATGAGTGGGAGGCAAAGTAGCAGATAAAACAACATTTTATCAAGTCTGCACGGAAAGGAGAACAATAAATAATAATGACACTAAGCAGCTTACATGCTAGTGGAGATTTCAAATGTTTACTGGGTTGCTGAAAACACTTTGGTTTATGACTCCCAGGTTGATCTGTATGCATTTTATCATATCTCATAGGTTAAAAAGTATTTACAGTCACTGCAGACTTAGTCAAACTGAAACATGAGACAATGCACTTGCTAATACCTTGAACACATGCACTAGTTTATTTCAGATGATACCAGCCCATACAGATGAAAAGGAACAATCCTGCTTTATTTCTTAAAGTGAATGCACCATGTGTTAAATATAGTTTTCCTTTTTTCCATGGGTTTCATATTTAGGAACAGATCAGCATGGCCGAATTTTCTTAAACATCCAGTGTACTGATGCCAAGATAGCGGCTTAAACCCCTATACTGGTCAGTTGGACTAAAATGTTGACTTCTCATCCTTGACTTGGGGACGTAAATTACAAGTACCTCTGAAGTCGGGGTGGGTTTGCCTGATGGTGAGGGGCACTTGTAATAGGGAAAGCTAATCCACACACACGAATCAGTCCAATGCACTAGAAGTTGTAGCACATGTATGCTTGATTTCAAAGCGAGCAAACCAAAAAATACAAAAAAGTGATGGCTGTTTCCAGACATGATATATGACTGGTCTTCTTCTTCTTCTTCTGCGACTCATCCAGAGTTTTTTTTCGGACGTGATTGCATTGTGCCTGTTTACAGCAAAGCTGCGTCCTCGCGCCGTTAGGCCCGACACATCCGACTTCTGCGGGCATTTGTTGACCGGGTTAAACTTCCTGCGATATGACTGGTCTAATGTTGAGAGGTTGGCTTGCGTTGAACTCGAGCATAGTTGACACATGTGCTACTACTAGAAGTCAGGGCACTGGAGTGATTTTTGTATGAAGATTAGCTTTCCCTATTACCAATGTCCCTGGACACCAGGAGAACCATCCTCGACTTCTGAAGTAATTGACATGTACATCCCCAAGCCAGAGACAAGAAGTCAATATTTTAGCCCAATGGACCGATGCTTGGAACGAACCCACTGCACTTTGTCAGCAGAGACAGTTTAAATGTGCTAAACCTCTCAGCCACACTGACCGTTTGACTGGTGTTTTTCTTATATATTGTCTGTCAGCAAACTATGGAAAATGAGACAAAGTAAACAATGACCTTTAAGTAAATTAATGCTAATCTTAGTGACATAAAATGATACAAAGTAAACCATGACTTTTAATTCAATTAATGCTATACTTAGTGACATCTTTCTCTGTCGCCTGTAAGTAATATCGGTAAACAGCTATACATGAAGATGACTGCATTAATTCTTGACTACACTGATTACAAGCAACATATCTTAGTAGATGAGCTTAAACAGTCTTAAAGTTTTGTCTCAGATGGGATATGTGCAAGGCAGAATACAACTCCCTGACTGTTCATGGGATACATAACTATCTAGACTCAACAAAACACACCTGTAATGTGGCTGTGATCTGAGGTAGTGGGACCTCAATCTGTCTGACATCACGTCAGATTACTGGCTTATTTGTACATAGGATTCCCTAACTACAAATGGAAAACAAGCAGACCTTGAATAAACAAACAGTATGCCAAGAAATGTCACCCTAAACATGACATAGGGCTCTCTACACACAGGTTGTGCAGTTCTCATAAAAATGGTGAGCGAATAGACTATTAGATACAGCAAATATCGCCAGAAACAAGACTTTGAAGTTTGTACAAATGATGACAGAACCAAAAAAAAAAAAAACAACACTAAATGAAATGTATGATGAAGGTGTTACATTTATTCATGTACTAGATATTGTTGAGTGTTGAGGAAATTATAAGGCATGCAATAGGAAATAAATTAATCAGCAATACATTGCAAATGAGGTGATTCTACTTTATGAGCTGAATTACACAGACAGGCTATCTTTGTTAGTTTTTGGAGATTTTATACATTTCCTGTGTATGTACTACTACCTTGTGTTTTTAAAGCGAGATGTATGTGACTACATGCCAAAATGACATAACAAACATTAATTCTGTAGAAATGTACTTATTGGACTTCCCATCGCAGTCCCATCGGTTTTGAGGTATGGTGTCCGCCTCGAATGCTGGAGGTCCTGGGTTCAAGCCCCGGTGATGACCGGGATGTTTTCTCGTGAACTTCTAGTAATAAAATTTCCCCCGGTCTCTGGGTAGTGAGATCGGACGCCTGTGTGTATTGTTGCACATGTAAAAAATCCCTTGGCAGTTGGAAATCGAAAAAGAGTAGCCTAACGGTGCTGCCTGGGCAAAATTTAGAGTTAAAAATCTACCCAAAGTATTTCAGGATCCTCGCAGGTGCTACAGAGTTTGTGCACTGAGCTGAGTTTCTCCAGACTCAGGTGTGAGTTAGGAGGAGAACGGAGCACTTATGGGTTGCACCCGTGTGCCGTGATGTTGATCCATCGACTAAACTAAACTAAATTGGACTTCCCATGACAGCTGTGCATGGAAAACTGCACACGGCAGAAAGTGTTTGCCCGTCATTCGATTGGTCTCTCTTTAACCTGCTTTAGAGAAATGGTTAGAATAATTGGAGTAATCAACCCGAGCTTATTACTATTTAACATATATCTATAGTAATAATTTGCAGTGATAGATTCTACTAAATTTCACATTCATCTACATCACATACCACTGATGACAGGCTTTAAAAAGTGTTAGCATTTTTATATTATAGATATTTTGTGATATATGTAATTATATGTAGGTTTACAGACAGACCAACATTACACAAATGTGCCAGACAAATGTTTCGAATAAGAGAAATTTTGTGAATTCCTTGGACTGCCAAAGTAATTAACGACATTTGCCTCAAAGGGCCAATGAAACTAGAACATTATAAACAACAATAAGAAAGAAACAAACAGCTTTCTTTGGTCTTGTGATGAGAAGAGAGGCATTGGAGAACACCGTGACGACTGGAAAGATCGAGGGGAAGAGAGACAGAGGCCAACCAAGAAAAATGATGCTGGATGAATTGAGACGGTGGCATGGAGGAATATCATCAGTAGAGTTGATCCAGAACATCAGAGACCGAGATCTGTGGAAAGATATGAACGCCTACACCAGCTGGCATGGCACTTGATGGTGATGATGCCATGGGCAGACATGCTGACCTTTGAGGTGCATAACTAGGTCTGACACACTGTCCTCGAGGAACGAAAGAAGAGGAAGAACCAAAGGTGACATGGAGAGTCACACAGTGATACATTTTCTATGTCCCGCACCTTAGCATTTAAGACAATCCGAATGCAAACTAATGGGACACATGTAAAGTAGCAGTCAGATTTGTTGCTGCTGTTTAAATGCTGCAATGTATATTGGCAGTTACAAGCGAGTTCACATGGCTAGTTATATCTAACATTAAACAAAAAATATTTCATGATCTTGTCCTGCCAAGGCAGTCCGTCATTGAATATACAAAGGCTGTAAATGTACAGTTATACATCAGGTTTGCTAGATACAATGAGCACCATCTGTTATGTATTATCATTGAATTTATATGACAGTGAGGTTTACACAATACAATGCAGGTTATGAGGTGAATAAGTGAGTGGACAGGAATAGAGCTACAATTGCTGACTGCAGGCACCAATTTTGTTCAAGTAGCTTTCCCTTAAATGATTCAAGACAGTGTCTTTTCTGACAGCAAAGTAACTTCTTCCCTTCTTCCTTTCATTTATATGAAATAAAATGTCTATAACTTCAATGTTATCTCTTGTATAAATGTCACTGCCTCAGGGGTCAATAAGTTGTTTCCACTAGGCCAAATGGCTTGCCTTGATATGTCAGACTCAGTCTTGGAGTATATGAACTACCGTCTGGGGTGAAAAGACACATGTGGCTGTGTAAACAATTGTGTTCTGTTCTGAGGCACAGAATAATGATTTGTTCTGGTGTGTCCATACTATGGTAATCATCTTGTGCTTGTGGCTTTCTGAATGATCTGATGATTCTTTTATTTTGAACAAAACAACTATTACTTTAGAGGTAATCAGCAAATCTCAGACTGTTCCTGTTGTCCTCACAAAGATACTATATGACTAGAGTTCAGGAATGTGCTCTGTTATGTGCCTCATACATTTCTGTATTTAGTGCCTCAGATGTGATGTTTATCCATCTTTTGCAACGACAGCATTTAATGTTCCCCCTTATTCTACCTGAGCGATATATTTCCATCTCTAATTCATTGATAAATTAAGAATAATGCACAGATGAAAAATTCCAGTTAAAATATTTAACCATCATTTCTGTTCAGAAAAATAATGCATGATCAAAAAAATATCTATTAAAAATTTCATTATCCTATTATAGTAATGTTTTACAAACAAAGCAATCGATTATGGGAATAATAAACATATGGCTAACAAACTCTTAATATCACAACTCAGACAAAAAGGAAATAACCTGTCAACCATAACAATTCAATCACCCTCATAACATTGCTGGAAGGCTATCAAGTGCAATCTGAAAGCTGTTTTGTCTAGACTCCATGTTCTGCATTTTATAAAGTGAGGTAAAACACAAAACACAGGGCAATTGCATAACTGATCTACCTTGTAACATGCTCACAATAATGATACTGTCTCCTGTTAAGGTTTACAACCATTATGGATTTTCCCAGTTTCTATTTTTAATTATACTGTGAAGAAAGAACATCACCTTTCTAAAATGATTATCCCTTTTTTCAAAGGAAACCTGATCATTTACTCTCAAAATGAAGTGAAAGAAGTGTGTTGTGCACCGCTGGTGTTGAACAAGATCTTGACTGCACAATGCACGCATTTTCCGTTTTTAACCTGACAGGTCACTCACAGAGACACTAATCTTATTGCACAATAAACTCTGGAATCTGAACGTTTGAGGCTACTGTATGCGCATGTGTGGGCGATTTTTTTTTGGGAAGTGGGGAGGGGGATAATATGTTTTAATCTACCTCGTGAGATTTTATTCTATTTATTTCTATATGACAGATGCTATACTGAAATTGCAAATATGACTATCACTCGCCACACACACACACACACACACACATATATGGGTGGTCTCATAGCAGATAGTCTCATAGAGGTGATAAGTGTAAGGCCTTCACACCGATTCTTGATGACAGCACAAAGTGGTGTGGAAAGTTCCCTTCCTCACCAGCTGTCCTCCCAGACAAAATGTAGAGTCTGGTAGCCATGTTAGGAGGCAAGTTGTAGAGGTGGGAAACAATAATCCTGCCATGCTGGGAACTGATCCAGGATGCCATATAGCTAGTGCCCGAGATTTACGTCATAGAAAATACGTAGAGAATCCTAGAAGCCGAAAGCTTAGAGAAACTAGGAGACAAGCTGACAACAGAGAGAATGTCACGCTGACGTCAATTGACTAAAAGCAGACTTTGTGGGGTTCTCGACAGAGAAGGCAGTGCAATGTTGATTCTGGAACAAATTGGCCTGGCTACGGAATTGTTGGCATTGATCAGTGGCTATAAACTTAACAACAGATGGAAGGATCTTGTAGGAGATTGATAGCGCCACCCATTCAGAAATGGCAGACAGAAACCTAGACAGAATCTATGCAGCAGTGAAGACAGACTGTGTAAATGAGAGAAGGACATGTACAGAGGTATAAGAACAATGGAGAACACTTTATAACAGGTTTGATTGAATATGTATTGTAACTATAACTTAAACGCCCGCCTGGCAATAACAGGCTAACTGTTCAAGATATTCATTACAACCAATGGTGTTAGCTGTTGGAATAAACAGCATTTGTATTGTTCAACTCAGAAGTTACTTCGTCTTTTAAGTTCACAGTTGGTTCCAGTTGCTATTACATTGACTCAGTTGTCATTGAGCCGAAAATAGTTATACCTGCTGTTTGGTTCATAAAGTTATTGGATGAAATATACTAATGAAGAGGAACCTGCAGCGCCGCACAGGACCATTCTTAATAACAACAAGAAGTCCTGAAGCAGGAATCTAATGTGGGTATGTGAAGTGGACCATCACACTTGAAAGGTCTGAGTGCACAGAGGTATAGGAGTATTAGGTGACCAGTCTTCCCCCCCCCCCCCCCCCACCCCTTGCGAATGTCGACAGCTGTCATTAAATCCTCATCCAACCACACCCATGCCATTGTCAGTGTAACGTTCTGTCTTGATAAGCCATATATATACACAATTATATATTGCCCTGAAGTGTTACTGAGCACAGATATCTATATTGGGCCCCAACTTATTTGTTAGCACAGTCAACTTTCGTCCATGCTGGCTGCGAGCCACGGTTACCTATTTTGCAACATAGCTGGCCAGAAAATATGACCTTGTGTCAAAACAGGTTACTTAGTCATGTGTTACACTGAACTCTTCATTCAATCAGTCACTTCACCTGCTCAGCCGACCAACCACTCAAACCTTAAGTAGAAGCACATCTTCATCTCAAACACAAACTACATGTTGTAATAATAATTAAGTATCTTCTGTAACTGTACAGTGTTATGCACACACAGCAATCATGGTAAACTTCGACAGTGAAAGAAAATAAATAAAATTACAACAGCTACAAAAACATACACATGCATTTGTCAATATCTATATAAATAAATATGCTGATATCATTATGTTCATCATTTCACAACCAGCCTGTTGCAATGAATGTACTGTACTAAAATTCACAATATACATTTCATAAAAAGCAGTTGGGACATTTCAAAATAAGAATCGAATATGAATGCCTTACAGGTTTCCACATTACAATCAATGTTCACTTTAAGATGAGAACACGTTTTCAGCCCTCAGTGTACATATTTTTGATTCAGCAAGCAAGCTGACAATATGGTGACAAAATATGCATAATAGTCAAATTTTGGCTCGCTCACAACTATACTGTTAGTAGCTCACAAAGTAGAAATTTTGCTCACAACACTCAACAGCTTTGAGGGAATACTGACCGCAGCCACTTAGCTTGTTTTTTATTTCCCTCACAACACTCAACAGCTTTGAGGGAACACTGCAACCACTGAGATTAATTTTTGCACACCACACTCAACAACTCTGAGGCAACACTAAGTACAACCAATGAGGCTGATATTTGCACATCACTCTAAAGCTTTGAGGTAACACTGACTACAACTAATGAGGCTGATTTTTGCACACCACACTCTACAGTTTTGAGGCAACACTGAGTACAACCAATAAGGCTGATATTTGCACACCACACTCTATATAGTTTTGAGGTAAAAATGACTACAGCCAATGAGACCTATTTTTGCACACCAAACTCTACAGTTTTGAGACAACACTAAGTACAACCAATGTGGCTGATATTTGCACATCACACTCTATAGTTTTGAGGTAAAAATGACTACAGCCAATGAGACCTATTTTTGCACACCACACTCTACAGAATTGAGGTAACACTGAGTACAACCAATGAAGCTGAATTTTGCACACCACACTCCACAGCTTTGAGGTAAAACTGACTACAACCAATGAGACCTATTTTTGCACACCACACTCTATAGTTTTGAGGTAACACTGAGTACAACCAATGAGGCTGACTTTTTGGTCACAACACTACAGTTTTTAGATAACACTGATTACAACCATTGAGGCAGATTTAAAAAAAAAAAAAAATGTAAATATAGAGAAGGAATATAAAACCATTTCATATTTTGAGGGAAAACAAATAAATGCATTTATTATAACAGGTTACAAATGTGAATTCAGATAACATGCAAAGTGATATACTTTACATGCCATCGATAATTTGTAAACCGATTATTATGTTTCACCACATAATTTTTCTCAGTCTACCTAACACAACCACTAGCAATAGTATAAAATGAAGAAACAAAATAAATGTCAACAGAACATTTACACAACGCATAACAAATCTGAGTAAAACAATAACAACACTTAATGCCAAATTCAGATGTCTGAACAAGAATAAATGGAAGGAGAACTTAATGGAAGATCTGAAAGTTGGAACAAGTAAACAGAAAAATCACATTTAAAAAAGTGTTTTAAAGATAAAAAGATGTAACAAAGCACAACAGTTATTTCAGTACACAGTTCTCATTCAGTAGTGCAACAGTATAATGCATAAATTATTCTTGAAAATAGGTAATTATGAAAGCTTTATGTTACAATAAAAGCGATCACTCTAGTTTTCATCTTTTACATGTGATATTGTAAAATATAAATGCAATTTCACCGCAGAGTTCACAACTTCTCTGGGAGAGTTTCCACTGGCTGTTGCTGAAAACTGTTCCATGTTTGTGACAGGTGGTTCTCAACATCTGAAATAGTTGAAATGCTACATCTCTGAATGTAAGAATTAATGTTTAAACATGTGCACAGCTGCATGAGAAGACCTGCTCGAAACAATTCAATACCCAGGTGCCACTACATCAGAAACAGACGTGTGCAACTGTCAAAGAAACATGACTGAATGCTTTAACCCTGAGATTGCGATATTTCGGATCTAGTGCTATTTCTCTCTATATTGTAAAGGGCTACTGGAGGCTACCTCTGGTACTAATAATGGAAGGCTTGGAATACTGTGATCATCCACATAACTTCCCTTTAATTGAATAACAGAATAGATATAAACAAAGATGCCATGCCTGAGATAAGCAGTGAAAGTGAAACAACATTTTTCATTTTGATCTTTCTCTGTGAATTTCACAAGGAATGAAACAAACCAAACACTTTGCCAGTGCTTTGAGAATTCTTGTGCGAGAATACTTTATATTTTAAGAATTCTGCTAATGATATACTGCAGACTGCACACATTTTCAAAGCATTGATAAACTACTCCACCTATGCAACAAGGAACCATTGTTCTACACACAGCTGGCCACATGTGCATAAAGTGACACAGTCGTGACTATCCTGTTGCTGCTCAGCTGTTGGGCTGGTTGTGAAGCTTCCTAGGCATGCTTCACCAATAGGTGTCTGACCTCGACTGCTAGCTTCACTGTTGCATGTCTGCAGTGACAGGCCTCTGCCAGAAATGTGTCAACCTCTTTGTCACTTGCCAGGCATTTTGCCTACCATTACTCTCTTTAACATGCTTGTGTGTTACCAGGACCCACCAGGAAAGCCAGAATAGTTACACCGCAACAAACCCCGCATGTTGTAAGAGATGACTAAGGAGGGTGAGTGTGAAACTATCCCTCTTCCCGGAGAAAACTTTAGCTGCAAATTCAAACCAACCATGAACAAATCCACATAAAGGAAGGCTTGGTGTGAGTTGGTTGAGGGACCATATTCCACTGGGAGACATGTAGAAAACAACAAGACTTCTTTAATAGAGCTGTTTGTAATCACAAGAGCCACAACAGGACTGTAGCTAGTACACGTGCTGGCCAGACAGTCATCCAGCTTTAATCCCCAACTCTGGCAGGTGTGATTTTCTATCAGTTTGGCTCTGAGCCTCATAAAATGAGGACCTGGACATTTTCAGGACATTGTTGACAAGAAAAGATTGTGAGTAGGAAACTTACCACCTAATTCCATTATGCCATGGTATAGAATATACAAAGGCCTAAGACTTACTTCATACTCCTATGAGAGTATTTGACATAGGCTGGACTACCTTTCATGATCATGGAAGACACAATCCTTGACAAGTGACAGTGAGGTACATGAGATTTTGTACTGGTGTGCATTTTTTATTCACACTTCTAGGAAAACATAAGACTCTGGGCTTGTTCTTGTACATGGTTAGAATTTTCTATGTACCACACGGCTCTGAGATTCAATTTTCAGTGTTTGAATTTCTAACCAAGATTCTGCAGCCGCTCCCTACATGGTGTCTTGGACACATAGCACACATGTGCCTGATCAATACTAAAGGATCAAGTGGTTGCACCGGAACAATCTTTATCGTTTACCATAGTCATCTGAATATCAAGAAAACAGTAACAATGGTGATATCAAAGAAAATGGTGACACCAAAATGTGACATAGAAATAGAAGGAAAAATTCTTAACAAGTGGATAATTTTAGATACCTAGGGGCATTTATGCCGGGCTCCCTGATCGAGGGGTTAGCAGCTTTCTCCGTAACCCTGAATACTCTTGTGGTTGACGTGAGCGCACGAGAATTGGAAGCGGTTCGAGTCGCGCCAGTGACTTATGAGAGTATGGAGCCGGTCACTCAGAAAGCAATGGCAAACTACTGAGAGTAATCTTGCCAAGAAATCAACAAATCAGCTGAAAGATGCTGATGTTGACAGCGATGTCCTGTCAAGGATATGCAAAACATTTAAGGGGCATTTATAACATCAGATGGAAGATGTACAACAGAGATTAAGAGCAGAATAGGGCAAGCAAAAGTCGCATTTCAGAAAATGAAGAGTATCTTATGCAATAAGTCACTATCACTGAATGTAGGAAAGAGAGTGCTGAAACGCTATGTAGAACCAGTTTTGCTGTATGGCAGTGAATCTTGGAATGTAAATGAACAAATTAAGAAGAAATTAGAAACAACAGAGATGTGGTTCCTGAGACGAATGTTGCGAATTCCTTGGACTGCCCGAGTTAACTAACAATGATTGCCTGAAAGAGGCTAATGAAACTAGAACATTATATACAACAATAAGAAAGAGACAAACATCTTTCTTCGGCCATGTGATGAGAAGAGTGGCATTGAAGAACATTGTGACAACTGGAAAGATCGAGGGGAAGAGAGGCAGGGGCAGACTAAGGGGAAGAGAGGCAGAGGCAGACCAAAAGAAATTATGCTGGATGGATTGAGATGGTGGCATGGAGGAATATCAGCAGCAGAGTTGATCTAGAAAACCAAAGATTGAGATCTGTTGAGAGACATGAACGCCTACGCCAGCTGGCAGGGCACTTTATGATGATGATGATGATGATAGTGATCTCCACCTTGGTGGAAAATGTTTAGACCCCATGCTGTGCTCTAAAGCTTGAGGGATGTTATTACACTGTGTACCTGGATAAGCCCACAGGCCACAAGCAGCTAGAGAGGTGAAGTGACCAGCGGTGGGCAGGATGTGCTGATTCTTTGTCAAAGCCAGCAACAGCAGCACACTGTGACAGCTCTACTACAGCAAGAGAAATATATTTTAAACTGCTCCTGGTTTCTATGTCAGCCTTACCAACATCTGTACTGTCCACAAATTGCATTAGACCTGTGCTAAAAGTTTCAGACTGGATTGGAACTTATGATTCCATTTCGGCAAGTTGTGAAGTGTCAGAAAAACGACAGATAAAATCTACATCTATGTATATGTATTCATGATTCTAATTGCTTATAGCAAAGCAGTACAGCCACATTCACATCACAACAGTTACAAGTGAGCTGATTTAAATAAACAATTACTTATCTTTTCATATGTTTCACAGAATTCAAATACAAACAAATGTACAAATAAAACTAGATTCTGGTCCACCGGTTACTAAACCACAACTGAACTGTCAGGAAACTAAGAGTGTAATAAGCAGAAATTTCATGAGTACCAAATACTGAATATTAGCAGTTTTGATCAATTATAAGAAATGTCCATTTGTTTGGTAAAACCAACAATAGCTTTCAGAATCTGAATACAGCGTGAAATTTTAAAGTTTGGCTGTACACTATAGTTGATCGATAAACCCACAGACTAATAAGTGTCCCATATTCGAACATCAAGGAGAATAGCGAAGGCGGAGCTTCACACTTTTGTAGAAGTAGAATCAGCGTAGGCACCTCCACGGTGGTGACTGTACTGATTGCGGGTAGAGTGATACATCTGAGCTGGGTTGGTGAAGAAATGTTGGGGCTGTGGCTCGTACACATGATATCCCACAGGAATGTTGTTTGTGTCACTGCTGCTGTTCTGGTTGTGAAAGTGTGTGCTGGTGAACTCGTGCACTTGCTGTGGGTAATGATGCTTACGATGTTGCTGGACCTGATCAGAATAATGGTATGGTATGCTGACGTCCGTGCCTCCAGGACCAGTTCGTGACTGAGGTCGGCTGCCAGGATGTGACTGGTTGCCGGAGTCATAATGATGTTGCTGATGTTGTTGATGATGATGATGTGAGGGGTGGCTGCCAGGATAAAATGAGGTGCTGTTGTTGGTGTTTAGCATGGTGAATGAGCTGCCATATTTGTCTGGTATTTTTTGATCTGACTGCCTACTTGATGGTCTGAAAGTAAAGTTGCACATTTTCAATGAAATATTTGCAACTTCTGTCAATACAGGAAATGATAATCATATCAAACAGATGTCATATTATTTAAATGTCAAGACATATCAATGACAGTCAAATCCCTTTACAGGGCAGACGCTTGTCCATTTTGTAGCCCTGAACGGGCAAGAATTTTTCAGGTTTGGAAAAAGTTCGGGTCGCGTTAGTAAAAACATCACAAATAAGGTGTTAGTCAACCGATTTTAGTTAAATAAACAACACAATGAAGGGAAAAGCATGCAGAATATGTTACTCACGTGATTGTTGCCGGTAATCCATACATGAACACAAATATTTACGAAATACGGCATGTTGTTTGTGATTTTCCGTCACCTATACGGCAATATACAAACACATTTTCAGAATCATAATCACTTTCTTTAAAGTCCGACTCACGACTGCTAATGCAAAGTAACGCTTTGCACTGATATCTAGCTCCGATTAATAGTCAACTTCGTGCCCTTTAATGTCATTTACAATTAACCTAGCGAAATCTCGGCTATCACTTGAAGAATCGCCGAAATCCATTTTGAAAAACAGCGTAAAAATCCCGAAAACTATCAAAAATTGTCCTTAAAAGTCCGTTTAAATTGATACTATCGCGTTTACAAATGGCGGCCACGTTGTCAAGCTGTAGGCGAAAGCGAAAGTAGCCATCGGAAGTGTCGGAAAGCCGAGAGATCGCGATTTTACAATGCATAATAGTATCGGCCGGAATCGGCCGTTGCAATCGTTTTCTCGCATCGGCCGGAATCAGACGCTATGCCTTGTAAAGGGTTAATCATAATCCAATCATAGTTCATTGGGGTACCATAATTACCACATAGTTTTGGAAATGTCAAAGCATATCAATGAGAATCAAATTAACCCATAACCCAGTCACGGGTCACAGGGTACCATTAAGGTAGCATCACCACTCAGTTTTGTAAATGTCAAGACACATCAATAAGAATCAAAGTAACCCTCAACCCAATCAAGGGTTGTAAGTAAGTACAGGACCCGTTTGCACGGCCAAGGTGCACTAGGCATACAGTGCTCAACCCATGTTTTTACATCACTTGTTGGGTGATGTGGTCATTACCACACTTTACTTTCCAAGATATGTTTTGGTACTTATTTTAGATTGGGTCAACCTGGAAGCTCAGGTCAACTTTAACAATTTGAATCCGCCATCACAGGTTGTAGGGTAACATTACTGCAATATCACCACTCAGGTTTAGAAATGGCAACACATATACATGTGAATAAAATGAACCCATAACCCAATCATGAGTTACCATTAAGGCAGCATCACCACTCATTGTCAGCTAACCACCACAGTATCTATAAGTGCAGGAGAGCTTCTACATGGTGCCATCTCCACGTCATGTATAACAAAAGGTAAAGATTCTGTTGCAGGGGTCTGGAACTGCTAGGCTTCACATATTATAATCCATGCCATGTATTGGGGTGATCAGTTCCATTCCTCACCATCTTTTCTTCCTAGACTAATTCTGGAAATTAAGCAGTGCTCATTTTATGAGGCTGAGTCCACCCCTGGTTAGAAACAGTAACACTGGCATTGCTGGGGAATTTAAAACACCAGTCTTGTTAAGTAATCACATTAACCACCGTTGATCCCACTCCAAGTACATTAAATATTCTGTTGGGGATTGATTTTCTAACTGTGAGATACTGATGTACAAAATCAGAGACAGAATGGAAGAAGCAGTGGATATTAAATCCACTATACCAATAAGCTCTACACCTGGAATGGCAAACATCGATACCACTTAATGATGGTTGGGTCAGTGCTGTACTAATTAACTCCTTCAGTTCCAGAAGGTTTTTGTAGCAGAGACCCTTGGGGAAAAATAATCACAAATGAAATACTTTCAAAGAGGTTAATTACACAGTGGCAGTGACAACAGGGGTAGCCAGATTTCTGTAGTAGGCTCTGACTCAAGGGAAGAGCTGATCAATTCAATACAAACCATACCAAATTTGTTGAAACAGCAAGTCTTCTTTCTGATTTCAAACAAATATAGCAACAATTTTGTTGTTCTATAAATATTGCAATAGATAAAAACATAAATGTATCCATCTAATTCATACATAATTCTAAGATTCCAAGTGCCAATTTTGGAGGTTTTCCTAGGCAAAAGCAAGTGAATTGATGATCATGACTCCTTGTAGCTTTCTCTGCACCACGTCATACATAAAGGAGAAGAGCCCCCCACCACTTTATACTTTGTCATGACTGGTGTGACTTTGCAGCTAAAGTTTTCTATGGGGTGAGGTAGCCAGCCCTTCTTGGTCACCTCCTACAACATACATGGTGGGTTACAGTGTTACTGTTCTATGCTTTCTGTAAAGGCCCGGGTAACATATGAGTAAATTACACACTTGTATTAGCTATTACCCTTAACCAGTCTGACAAGGTAAACTCAGACATGAGATGGGTCATACACTTTGGCATTGATTTCAATCATTACTTAGCAAACCAGTCTCACATATAGTGGGTTCAAATCCCCAGTTAGACAAGTGAATATTTTATCTCTTGGAGGTAACATAAACACTCTATCCTGTACACTGTGTGAAAGCTGGTAGACAAGTTACCTTTCACCCTCTCAGCACCAGAAAATCACAGCAACTGCTCAAAGGGGGAAGTAACAACAACCAAAATCACAAGTGTATTTACTTTCACAGGAGACAAATATTCACATCTTGTACAAAAATAAATAGCGCTGACATATTTTGGACTGCTAAAACAACAAGACACATGTCTCATTGATTAGTAAACATGTAGAATCACGAATCACATATGGTGCGCTGCTTCGGATTGAAAGAGTTAAGTGTTATCCCAGAAAGATCCCATACAGCTGCCTAGTAGACAGCAGCAACGGTACACTCTGCTATAATGTTTTCCCCACCGATCATTTCACAACCCCAACAATCTCATGACAATCAGGCATTATTGTTTGATTTTAGTACTGAGGATTAAGATGTTTCCAGGATCCACTTTTAAAAGCTAAGTGAATTTTAAAATATTTTTTAATGCAGTGTTATCAGTGTCTTTTTGTTTTTGTCCTGGTGAAGGCTTTCCACAACATCTATTCTAGTACTTGTGATGGTGTTCCTGTAAAGCTGACCAGTTATGCTGTCCATTTGGTTGACTGACTGTATTTGTACAGCTTTACTGTTCAACCAACTTCATTTCTCAAGCATACTGTAAACAGTGTCATTTTAATTTTTTTTGGCGCTCGCTCGCTTTGAACTCAAGCGTAGTCCCTGCACACTACTTCTAGTAGAGCTGGACTGAATTTTGTGTGCGGATTAGCTTTCCCTATTAACAGTGTCCCTCACCATCAGGTTAACCCACTCTGACTTTAGAGGTGCTTGTAATTTTCGTCCACAAGTCAAGGACGAGCGGTCAACCTTTTAGCCCAACTGTCCAGTGTAGGGATTGAACCCCTTACCTTGGCATCAGCACACCAGATGGTTAAGAACATGCGTTGTTATCCATTCGGCCATGCTGACCTCACATAATGTTATAACTTTATAAAAGCAAGCAGACAGAAAAAAACCCAATCTAACTGTGAAAACTTGGGCGAGATAAAAGTTAACTAAAATCCCACTGTTACAAATATTACAACCACATGTACTAGGACAATACCTGTCATAAAATCGAGACATTTCTGGATCCCTTATGTGGGGTTCATATTGAGAAGAAATGTGATCCCACATCTGAAACGGTAAAGAATAAGGTGTAACTCAGACTGCAGTTAGCGTAATCGTTTCATGATTCACAATTACATGTTAGAATGGGTTACAAACAACACAGATTATATATAATCTAAAGGTGGATACACAACTACTTTTATTTGTCATCACTGTGATCAGATTAGAGTGGCTGCCATCTTCAGAACAAATGCTGGCTACAGCGACTCTCCAGCAATGCATCTCTTGCCATGATGGTACTGTCTAAAATCAGATTTTCAGTCCATCTCTTGATGTTTTCTCCTGTATAACCTTTTATAATGTTGCTTGTGAGTGTATGAGTGCATATTGAAGAAAAGGACAGCCATCAGTCAACCTTCAACAGTGGCGATGGCAACTGATGATGATGAATGGCCGCTCATAAATTACAAAAAAAAATACATAAATCCTGTTCAACTCCATACAGTTGAGTCGAGTTGTGTTGAGCTAAGAACTGACCTCAATGCACTCAGGACATTCACATACGCGCAGTCTCCTCGGTCAACAGCCATCATAGAGCCATACTACTAATCGTTCTCACCGCTACGTGACTTGAAAGTTCTCCTGGTCTTCCCTCTCAGTTTTAAAATTCTTCTAGAACCCCTGCAATATCATTCTTTCCACAAATGGGTTCTCAATCTGTTCTCTCGCCTTCTCGACCACCTCTCCCTTGTCCATAGGTAATCTACCACCAAGAAGTGCATTCTCTGCCAGCCTATCAGCCTGTTCGTTCTCCCGCATGGCAATATACAGAAAAGGTACAGACATCTCCACGGCATTATGGCAGATACCGTTTAAGGGTGTAAATGGGATGCATTTATCATGCATTATACAATGGAGTCATCAGCTTCTTGCCTCCTGCTCTTTCCAAGACAATCTCTGGTAGACACTTTACCAGATCAGACACACAACCAATTTTAATTTAACATATGGCTGTGAACCTGGACAATTAGTAAACAAGCAACAAAAATCCCCTGAGGCCATGGAGATATGATTTTACAGAAGAATACTGAAAATACCTTCGACAGCTAACATAAGTAAACTAAATGTTTTGAAAGAGGCTTACACACAAAGACAACGTATCACAAATACCAGAAAGAGGCAGATAATATTTTTTGGCCACATAATGAGAAGACAAAAACTGGGACACAATATGACAACTGGAAAGATTTATGGAAAGAGAGACAAAGGATATTATTTTTTGTTGTGACATGTACTGCAGACTGACACCATTCTTATCTTTCTAAAATGTATTTTTTTAAAATCAATAAGCATACATATTTTCACATGATACAGAAAGTTACATTGTTTTGGATATTCAGCATAAACATTCTATATGACATCAAACTAAATCATCCAAACATTTTACCACAATAATTAATAATTAACTATTCTTATTATCTTTATTTATTTTTCAAGGATATTGGGCCGTGTCGGACAGAGTTCTACTAGTTAAATTAAGTGGCAGACCTTTTGGCATAAATATTATTCAAGTATATGCCCCAACAGGAGAATCCAGTGAAGATAGTGTAGAAGAATTTTATAATGACATAGAGTCTGCCTTAAAGAAATGTAAAAATTCAGAAATAAACATCATAATAGGGGACTTCAATGCAAAAGTAGGAAATCAAGGAGATAGATACACAGTAGGAAACTATGGTTTAGGAGAGAGAAATGAAAGAGGATACAGACTCGTAGAGTGGGCAAAAGAGCAGGAAATGATTGTAGGAAACACCTGGTTCAAACAACACCCTAGAAGATTATGGACATGGAGGAGTCCTGATACCAGGATTAGAAACCAGATTGACTACATTCTGATTAGCAGAAGATTTAGAAACGCATTAACATTAGCAAAAACAGTTCCCAGTGCTGATTGTTATAGTGACCACAGATTACTCACAGGAACATTGAGGATAAAGTTGAAGAAAGTCAAGTATATAACAGGAAACACTAAATATGATTTGTGTACATTGAGTAATGACAAGGAAATACAAAACAAATTCAACATAGAAGTACAGAACAGATTTGAAATTTTGTCTGATCTAGAGATCCTATTCCAGGATGTGGATGATCAATGGGAAACGTTGAAGAATTCAATCAATGTGGCTGCAGAAACAACTATTCCAAAATTAAAGAAGGTGGGTCGTAAGAAATGGATGACTGAAGAAATTTTACACCTCATGGAAACAAGAAGACTCAGCAAAAATAATTCTGTCAAATATGAAGAAATTCACAGACAAGTCAGAACATTATGTAAGGAGGCAAAAGAAGCATGGCTTGAGGAAAAGTGCTTAGAAATTGAAAGCCAACACAACAGTCAAAATACCAAATTAGTGCACAAAAGAATTCAGGAACTTACTAATAAAAGAACAAGTACATCAACAGGGTGTCTAAAAACTGAAGATGGCAAAATCATAATAGAAAAAGACCAGATTCTACAGGTATGGACAGATTATGTGAAACACCTTTATGATGATAACAGAGACGAACAGTATGATATTAGATTTAATAATGAAGGACCGCCAATTTTGGAGATGGAGGTTCAAAATGTTCTTAAGCATATGAAAGATGGCAAGGCCCCCGGTGCAGATAACATCACAACAGAAATGATTAAAGCTTTAGAAGAATTTGGACTAGATCAAGTCACCAGACTGCTGAACACATTATATGATACTGGAGATATACCTCCTGAATTATGTAACTCTATATTTATTGCAATCCCAAAGAAATCAGGAACCTTGGAATGTGATCAACATAGAACAATTAGTATAATGAGTCACATCACAAAGATTTTGCTAAGAATTATCATGCAAAGAATGAGGAAGAAGATACAACCTGAAATAGGGGAAGAACAATGTGGGTTTGTAGAAGGAAAGGGTACAGTAAATGCTGTGTATATGCTGCGAACAGTTATTGAACGTGCTATAGAAGTAAACAAGGATATACATCTTTGCTTTATTGACTATACAAAGGCTTTTGATAGCGTTAGACATGTCAGCATGGTGGATATGCTTGCAGATCTACAAATTGATGGGAAAGACATTAGACTTATAAAAAACATATATTGGAAACAACAAGCTGCAATAAGGATTGATAATGAAGTGGGACAGTATCAGCCAATTAAGAGAGGTGTTAGGCAGGGATGTGTGATGTCACCAGATCTTTTTTCCCTGTACAGTGAAAATATTTTCAGAAATGTAGAGGATATAAATGGAATCAGCATTGGAGGACGAAACATCAATAACATTAGATATGCAGATGATACAGTATTAATTGCAGACAATGAGCAGGACCTGCAACAATTAGTAGATGCGGTTGTTGTACACAGTGAGCAACTGGGGTTAGAATTAAATTGTAAAAAGACTCAGGTTATGGTCGTCAGTAGGAAGGAAGAAGTGCCACAATGTAATATACAAGTAAATGGAAATATTCTTCAACAAGTGAATCGGTACAATTATCTTGGAACAGTTATAACATCTGATGGGAGATGCCTTGAAGAGATTAGAACAAGAATCGCCATGGCGAAAGTAGCCTTTAGCAAGATGAAAAACATTCTGACCAATAAGAAGATGTCAATTGAAACGAGAAAAAGAGTGTTGAGGGGATACATAGAGCCTGTTCTTTTGTATGGATGTGAAACTTGGACAATGAGCAGTCAAGCTGAAAAGCATCTGATGGCTGCAGAAATGTGGTTTCTGAGGAAAATGCAAAGAATACCATGGACAGACAGAAAAACCAATGACCAAGTACTACAGGAGACAAATGAACATCGTAAACTGATTAGAGAAATTAGACGTAGACAGTCAAAATTTTTTGGACATGTTATGAGAAGAAATGGATTGGAGAACTTAGTGACAACTGGCAAGATCGAGGGGAACAGACCAAGAGGAAGACCGAGAGGAAAATACCTGGATGGCTTGGCCACATGGCATGGACGAGACAGGAACAATGAGCTGATCCACGACACTGGTGATCGAGTGAAATGGCGAGTCATGACCGCCCACGCTTTCCGGCATGGCACATGATTGATTGATTGATTATCTTTAAGTGTGACTGAGGGTTAATCTTTAAAAAATTTGCATTTCAGGCCATAACTGTGGATCGAATGATTGATTATGAACATGACTGACCCAAAGCATAAAAGGCAGGCATATATATGTTAAGTTTCTATCTATAGGTAAAGTAGGAAGACTGATAGTTCCTAAAGAACATTGATAGTTTCTGTAGAACACTGGTAGTCTCTATAGAACTAAGTGCATCTAAATACATGCAACATACACATGGTATATACTAATTTTTTGCCCTTATCATAGAAGGCTAGGCATCTGATCCACTCTCTAGAAATAAGATATTATCAGACTGTGTCCACACTTTGTCCTTCAACTTCAGCACCTTTCTGAGCTACAGGTTGACACCATACTTTGAAGACACTGACTAATGATTTCATCACCCATACATAAAGTTTGCCACCCATTTTATTCTAAACATCGTGGCGGAGGAGAGGACAAGGACATATCAATAAAAATTAGCTAAATTAAATATATTATGGCATCCAAGAACTCACAAATTCCAATAAGCTTTATATAAAGTAAAAACATACAAATCAAACAGGTCAATTATTTTCAATATGTACTCAATGACGTCTGATGGAAGATCTCACAAAGAAATAAAGACAAGACTTGCCACAGCCAAATAATTGTTCACATGAATGAGCAACGCAAAGAAAAACAGAAAGATGATGACATGTACAGAAAGTCAGCTTACTGAAAAGTTGTATGTGGCCCATTCTGTATGGATGTAAGTGCTGGACAATGTGTAATGAAATGGTGGAGAAACTGAAAGAAGTGCTGATGTCATTTTCTTTTAAAGAAAAATGTTGAGAATGTTGTAAACAGAGAAGAACACAAACCAAAAGGTATTGAGAAATGCAGGTGTTACAAGATCACTCATAAAGACTATAAGGAAAAGATAAATGAAATTTATGTGACATATTAACTGTAGATGTGGAACACAGAAATTACCACATGTGGGGGAATACTAAGCAAGAAAGGCAAAGAAAAGCAGTGAAAAATAGATATGAAAGGCTTAAACAGTTTAATAATGATAATATAAGCAACATAAACTTCATCAGAATATCACATGACAGAGAGGATTAGAGAATCACCAATATCTGCTACACCCAAAGAAGAAGAGGAAGATAATGTAAGAAGAAGAAAAAAAAGATCACACATACTATTTTAAGTATTTATGTTCCACAATATTTAATGCCTGAGTGGAATGTTACCCTAGTTTCTCTATCTTGCAGTTGCACCTCATATTGTTCCTCCCGGTCGTCAAGTGGATAGACTCCCTGGCGCTGCCGGTGACGCTGCTGGTACTGAGATCGCAGCTGCTGGATGTACTCAGCCCGAGACATGACAGCCTTGGAGATGCTGCCCTTTCCATCTAGCTCTCCTCCAGAATTGGAGTAAGACTGGTTCTTCCCTGTGAAAGTTTGAATATGAAGCTCTTGAACAAAACTTGCAGTTTGATTGTATTTATTCTTGCCAGTACTTCTAGATTCTAGGGGAGTGTAGCATTTCTACAAAGGCAAGCAGTAAAAGATGAAGTATGGGATGGTTTAGGTTTGGATCAAGTGAATGAGTGCACAGTCCCAATTAGTAGAAACCAAGCTATTGCTATGAACTTCAAGACAATCATCAACATATTCATATACAGACAGATGTGGCATTTTCATTACTGTAATTAAAATAAAATGTTATACATGCTTAGTTTTAATGAAATTCATAGTATCTCTAGCAGTTAAATGAAGAGGTCAATTTTATAAGAACACCTTCACAAAGGAAACAATGGATGTTTTGGTTATAAAACTTTCATCAGCGAACACAAGCAAGCAAGACTGACAAAAACAGGTAGAAATATAACTATTTTTAATTGTGAAGGTGTTGAAAAATATGAAAAAAACTATGAAAAATAAATCCCAAAACAAATGTGCTTTGTTGATCAAAGCTGAGAGAACTCACTCACATAATAGAATGTGACTGAATATTGCTTGGATAGCAAATCCATTATGTGGAAAGTCCAAATCGAAAGCTCGCTGTGTGGGCTTCATAAAAGGTGGAAAAGTGTCCTAGTGGCACGAAATGGAATATTGCTTGGATAGCAAATCCATTACGTGGAAAGTCCGAATCAAAAGCCCATTGTGTGGGCTTCATAAAAGGTGGAAAAGTGTCCTAGTGGCATGAAATGGAATATTGCTTGGATAGCAAATCCATTACGTGGAAAGTCCGAATCTAAAGCCCACTGTGTGGACTTCATAAAAGGTGGAAAAGTGTCCTAGTGGCACGAAATGGAATATTGCTTGGATAGCAAATCCATTACATGGAAAGTCCGAATCGAAAGCTCACTGTGTGGATGTCATCTGCAGACTGCATACTTCTGGTTTCCGGAAGAACAGCCTATGGTGAACGGAAGGCCCAAAATACGGAAGTGAGGCTAAGCAGCCATGTGCAGGACGTGACGATTCCTTGGGTGAGCCCAGTACCAGAGCGCTATGTATCGGCTCTGCAAGTATGGAAGCCTCCTTGGATGGCGGGGAATGCCCATGGTCTGCCCCTGCCTTCCCTTGAGGGCTGACCAGGATCTTTGGCTGTTCTATATGGACCAAGCTGGGATGGGGGATAACACCACAACAGTGAGAGTCAAACGTCCTAAGAAACCCCCGGGAAGGTTAACCCGGTCAACAAATGCCCGCAGAAGTCGGATGTGTCGGCCTAACGGCGCAAGAACGCAGCTCTGCTGTAAACAGGCACAACGCAATCACATCCGAAAAAAAACTCCGGATGAACGAAGAAGAAGAAGAAGAATGTGATTTTTATTTGGGCGCTCGCTTGCTTTGAACGCGCTACTTCTTGTAGCACTGAACTGAATTTTGTGCCTTTTTACCTAATACCAGTGTCCCTCACCATCAGGTGAGGCACTTGTAATTCACATCCACAAGAAACATTTTAGTCCAACTGATTGGTATAGTGGTTGAACCCCTTACCTCAGCACACCGGATGTTTAAGAATGAGCACTATTATGCATTCGGCCATGCTGAATGTGATTTAAATAATAACCAAGTGACACTGCTATGACTTCTGTGTGTTACCAGGGCGTCACAGGGATAACAGAATAGTAACACTGTAATCTATCATGCATACTGTAAAAGGCAACTAAGAAGGGATAAACACAGATCTAAGGTAATGAATGAAAATGGAGAATTATTCACCAAGTTTTATAGACTGAATCCACATAAAGCAACATGGGTATCACCAGACCACAATGCAAAAAGTAAAACTGATCACCACTGTATTAACAAGAAATGTAGGCCATCTATACATGAGGTAAAAAATTTTAGAGGTGCAAATATACAGTCACACAACTATCATTTAATAAGTAAAATGAAGTTGAAACTACAAACATGGACAACAAGACAGCGGAGGATATCTTAGAAATTGAGAAACTAAGTAATCAATTAATTTAATGTATTTATTAAGGAACAAACCTGGGGAAGTGCTAATGTTGTCAGAACCCAAGAAAAATATACAGAACATAATAAAGAAGGTAGGAAGCATATTAAGCTGGTTAAATTACAGTATTTAGATGGCCTAACATTTCTAATTGTTTCTTTAGATGTTTCTCAGTTGATATCCAGCTCCTCTTCTGCCGACTGAATATCTGTGGATATTTTGAACTGATCTATACAGGGGCCGTTAGTGTGAGAACTTTTGGAGGACTAGCTTTTCCCTGGTGATTGAAAATATAAGGCGCTCAAATAGAAGATGATTGGATGATTTATTTGCGCAGGAAAGATATCTTTCTGCCGACTGAATATCTGTGGATATTTTGAACTGATCTATACAGGCACTCCTGAAAGTATTCAGCACATTTGTTCATTTGATCTTTAATGCTGGTGAGAACTTCCCATTATTTGTGATAAGTCCACCTGGTTGATCCTTGTAGCGTCGTAGAAGTTTCTAAGGTTGCTTTTCGCTGCTGCTGCTTATACCGCACCTGCTAGGGAATTGATGGTTTTAGAAGGGAAAAAAAGTATGATTTTCCACTTTCCTGACAAGACATGCTTCAATCAATGGCCATTGAAACTGTAATAATTCCCAACATGCACTTCTGTGAAGATATCTTTCCTACACAAATAAATCATCCAATCATCTTCTATTTGAGCACTTTATATTTTCAAACACCAGGGAAAAGCTAGTCCTCCAAAAGTTCTCACACTAACGGCCCCTGGAATATATGCAGAAACCTTCACAAGAAGCACACTGGGTTGCCAAGAACAAAGAACTTGAAATAAAGTCCAACCTTAAACAATGGAAAACACAGAAGACAAATGTGAAATTATTTCTCACCAGCATAGTCATGGCTTGTGACCTGGGATGGGCGAGCCATGATGGCAGGATGATAATTTCGTGGATCTGATCGGTCAAGTTGTTGCTGTGCAAGCTGATGCTGCCGCTGAGCAGAGGATCCTGGATATGGTTGGAAAGGGCTGGTTCTCTCAGGAGAGGCTATAACAGCTGCATTCCTTCCAACAGATGGATCCACAGACTGAGACCTTAGTCGCTGAATACCTACATGGTAGTCTCTAAGTCTTGCATACTCCTCCTCAATTCTGCAATTGGCAGTAAGATAATTATAGATGCTCACACAACATACATTTATTTTGAACGTTGATATTTACAAAGATTCACATAACAGATTCACTTGTATAATTGCATATGAATAATTGAAATAAGTATGACAAACCTTTGAAGCTAAAAGTGTAATTAGTTCTAATGACAAATATTCCAATCAACTGCTATACTATGCTAAGCAACAAAAAGTATTTAGTCTGGAGTTAAGATCAATGTTTAGACATTACTTTTACTATTTATATAAAATACCAGCTAATATACTTAAAACTTTTGCTTTCATCCTTACTTTCTAAATAATTAACACTTGAAATCTTCTCTGCAGTAAAATGTAAAAAGGGGCATCACAGTAAAAATTCAGGGAACATGAAAATATGTAGACAGATGATGTGATGAATGTGTTTATCAAAATACAAAAGTAACCACAAAGATACACTGTGCCATCAGCTTCAACTACAACAAGAATAGGCTATTATTAGAAGAGAATGAAAAAACATGCAAAGAATAATATTTGATTAATTTATTTCTAAATCTTTATATTTCAAACTGTTAGTCATTACTAAATCTTTTTCTATTTAAATTTTACGATTTCTTCCCCGTCAGTAAGTAGTCATAATAAATAGGACAATTTTGTAACAGAGAAAAACATTTTGACAAAACATTATTTTGATGATAAATTACACTCTTTTTTGCAACAAATGCTCTGTTTCAGACACACATCTTTTCTTTAAAAAAAGTTTTTAATTACTTATAATAACATTCACAAGTGATAGAATTAAAACTGTAAACAAAGATTCATGCTACAGACTTTTAGAGTATATTAAAAACATATAGTAGGAAAACTATGTTGTTTAGTCAAAGACACACATATCTTCACATGTGCTGCCAGACTTGCTATTAGAAAGACTGAGGATCAATAAAAAAAAAAAAAAACATGTAAAAAATCCAAATAGCCATCAGTGGATTTACGGCCATTGCATTCAACCTTCTGTCTGCTCTTGTGGAATAGCCTTTCTCTCCCCTCTGCAGTCTGATTTTATCCTGGTTACCATTAATAATAATTTTGTTAAATGTCACATGAAGTGTTAACTCAACCAGCTGTTCCAATATAAAAGTTCATCCATCCATCATGTGCCATGCGGGTAAGCGTGGGTGGTCATGTTCTGCCATCTCACTCAATCACCAGAGTCGTGGATCAGCTCCGTGTTTCTGTCTCGACCATGCCACAAGGCCAAGCCATCCAGGTACTTGCTTCTAGGTCTTCCCCTTGGTCTGTTCCCCTCGATCTTACCAGTTGTCACCAAGTTCTCCAGATCATTTCTTCTCATAACATGCCCAAAAAATTGTGACTGTCTACGTCTAATGTCTCTAATCAGTTTACGATTTTCATTTGTTTCTTGAAGAACTTGTTCATTGGTCTTTCTGGCTGTCCATGGTATTCTTTGCATTTTCCTCAGAAACCACATTTCTACAGCCATCAGATGTTTTTCAGCCTGACTGCTCATTGTCCAAGCTTCACATCCATATAAGAGTACAGGTTCTATGTAGCATCTCAACATCCTTTTTCTCTTTTCAATTGACATCTTTTTATTGATCAGTATGTTTTTCATCTTGCTAAAGGCTATTTTAGCCATGGTGATTCTTGTTCTAATCTCTTCAAGGCATCTCCCATCAGATCTTATTACTGTTCCAAGATAATTGTACCTATTCACTTGTTGAAGAATATTCCCATTTACTTGTATATTACACTGTGGTATTTCGTTCTTCCTAGTGACGACCATAATCTGTGTCTTTTTACAATTTAATTCTAACCCTAGTTGTTCACTGTGTGTAACAACCGCACCTACTAAATTTTGCAGGTCCTGTTCATTGTCTGCAATCAAGACTGTATCATCTGCATATCTAACGTTATTGATGCATCGTCCCCCAATGTTGATTCCTTCCATATCTTCAATATTTCTGAAAATACTTTCACTGTACAGGGAAAACAGATCTGGAGACATTACACATCAAAAGTTCATCTGCCTTCTACTAATTAAACAGTCAATTGAAACATTCTTATCCAGTTCCGAGGGGTGGCTTCTTCTGGTCAGATGTAAAAAACTGGTGTAGTTACTTCATAGTATACCTGCTGTTTGGACTCCCCAGTGTTCTCCATGTGGTCCTTATATCAGATCATCATTATATGTCATGCTGGCTAGCACAGGCAACTGTGTTCCCCTACAACCATCGGTTCTCTGTGTTCTGAATTAAGTTCAAACACTGACTGTGTTCGCATCATTCTGCCATCACATTCAAGATTTTCTCCCTTTACCAACCTCACCCTCAATCTTCACAGTTATAAACACAGTCTCCAGACTTTCTCTTTTCAGAAAAACGACAATTGTCTTGTCCCTACATGAGTAACAATCTGTCTTGTAGTAGTTGGTTACTTGTCAGTTTAGCAGTTAATGGGATTTTTGCCATTGATTAAAGGAACCGCTAATTAGTCTCTTTGTAATCTTAGTATTCAGGATCCAGAATGTGCAGTTATTCAGTAGAATGGGCATCTATATGACACCCCAAGATTGGCATGAAGACTTTTATTTAGAATTGACATACTTGTTTACTTAAGACCATAACAAGCTATGGTACTGAAAGTTTATTTGTCAATCTGCCATTCATGTTTGTACTGGTTGGGCCTTCTTTGTTTCATCTCTTAATCCTCATGAATGTTTTGTCCATCTTTCTCAAGATTGGGTGATAACAGTGCGACTTGAGGTCACCTTGCTTTGTGAAATTCTTAGCTTCCTTTAAAAATCATTCTATATTCACATCTGGACTTATTTCATCTGTTTATCATGGCCCCTATTGTTGTGTGCTTTTTGTTATTTATCTTTACAATTGTTAATTTTGTGTTTGTAATTATCCTTTTGGAGCAGCGGTAGCGCAGTAACCAGCATGCTTGCCCGGTGGTCACGTGTTTGAATCTTCACCGAGACAGCAATTTAAAAACAAAGCTGACATGGGCTCCCAGGTCGACCTAGTTTAAAGCGTATACCAGGTCAGTGTTCTGGAAAGTCAAGGTGAACAAAATGATACTGAACACATCAACTATTGAGTGTTAATTGGTTTATAAAATAGCACAACATACTCAATACACCTAAAGGTGTGGAAAAGGGTTCTTTACTTTTACGTTTCCTTACATGACCAACAATAGGAAAAACATGAAATGTAGTTCAGCTTTACAAGAATTAAAAAAAAAAATATCGTAACAATGGAAATCAAAGACTGAACTGAAATATTTGAAGCTGCCGAGTAAAATACCTTATATTTCATTCTGCTGGCTTATTTTTATTTGACACGTTTTCATAATAATATGCTTTATCTGGTTACTTTAGTGTCATTTCCGCCTATGTTTTGTGTTGTTGTTTGCTGATAAAGACTTGTTGTAAATTCTGCTGTTTTTGTGTGTGTGATCGTATGCTTGTAAAAGTGACCTACAATTTGTTATTCCTATTGTTTAAATTTCCACAGCTTTACTGCAATAAACCCCATTTAATTTATGTTTGTAAATCTTTTATTTTTAATTTATGAATTTCCATGAGCCAATATTTTCTCTTTGCATTCTTGTTAGATTTTTAAATCATGTCATCACCATAGCTGTCCATTTTTTCTCTAATGGTAAGCCCTATGCTTCACACCTGCGTGTCAACTTAAGCTGAATTTGCGATTTTAATGCTATTTTAGATATGTTTATGATGATTCATTCTATTCTATAATTGCTAATTTTCAGTTTTGAAAATGATGACATGATTTCTTTGTTTATATTTCTCTTACTTTCATGACTTTAGGGGACCATTACCACTTTTTTTTTTCAAGTGTAAAGATACATTGGTAGTATAATTATTTTCTTTCAATTGTGTAAAGATAAATCTAGCTTCGTGTGTGCCATATCAATTGGATATGCCTTTCTACATGCTTTTGTGTGGAAACATAGATTTTCAGAAAACAAGGCTGTAGAAACTGCAGATGTTTATAATTATTTGTACACTTTATTCTGTATTTCCTGTATCAGTCTTATCTACAGTAAAAAGATAATTTTTGTTGTCTATTTACACCCTTACATTCATGTAAATGCTAAGGCTATTTATTTTGCTCTTTTTTAGATGTTTTATCTGCTGAGTGAGATATATGAGTTCAACATTTAAATCTTGACTGGACATTATCTAATTCTCAGATAAGCTGTATCAACTGATTCAAACCTTTCTTGTTCTTGTTGACTAGATTTCCTCCCTCTCTGCTGCTGGTTTTGTTCATCTGTTGATATCAGCCATTTCTTTTGAGTATCCCCATAAGGCTGGGCTGCCCACGAGTCTTTGACGGGACGCTCAGAGGAATGATCAGCTCTACGGTCCACCACATGATCTTCTGTCCTCTCTTCAGATCTGGAGCGTCGCATGGCTTCTTCATCTGATTTTCTTCCTTTTCCAAATCTATGGAAACAAATAAAGAACCTTCCAGAAACAAAGAATTGCCGGCTCATGATACCATCATAGTCTGGACATGCAACAGAGTTCAGATTTTGTTCACTTTTCTCATTTAGTGCACTTATAACTACACCACCAAAGAATAAGGGAGTTATTTTTATTACGAAAATAAAATATGAAACACAATAATGGATACCAACTAAAATTTAAAAAGAAATAAAAATGTGTCCCAAATAATTTCCTGCAATGGGTCTGTGATGTGATAGCGCCATCACATTTTGTAGGCTTGAGAGCAGGGAAGGTATGGGTGGCCAGTCTTTTTCCTCACTTTGACAAGTGATGAGCCCAGGTGATGAACCTGTGTTCGACCAGGCTCATGATATCACTAATGCAGTCCGCTAACAACTTTGCTTGCATGCACCATCCTAACGTAGATGGTCAAATAATGCAGTATATCAATTAAATGGGAAGCTGTTATAGTGCAGTGGCCAGCATCCTTGATGGTTGGCAGTGCTAGAATCCCCATCGAGGTGGGGGCCTACAGGTCAACTCTGCCTAAAATGTGCACCAATAAATATTCTGGGAATTAAAGGCTGCTGGCATGATTCTGACCACATCATTCATCAAGTGTTGATGGGTCTATACAAATCAGGGGTTAGCACAATATACTCAATATGCCTCATTGTGTGGAGAAGGGTTCTTCACTCTTTCTTTATTTTAATAAATACAAGTCTACTTTCCTCCACATGCAATGACAAAGAAGCTGAGAATGTGCACAAGGCTGGCAATCTCACATATTAAACTACCAAAGAAACCATTAGCATCAGAATACACACTGTGTAAATCATCCAGTCCCTCAGTACTGAGTGATCATTAACTCTTAGATTCTATGTTCATTCTAAACTCTGCAGCACTCACAAGGACTATTCATTATGCTAACATGATAGTGTATGATATATATATATATATATATGTGTGTGTGTGTTGTGTGTGTGTATGTGCGTATGCGCATGTGCGTGCATGTGTGTGTGTCTGTATATATATATATATATATTGCATAGAACCAGTTTTTACAAATGACTGTGAATCATGGACAATTAGTGAATAACAAAAATTACCGATAGAAGTCACAATAATGTGGAATTACAGAACAATGCTGAAAATAACCTGGATAGCCAAATTTAGTAATCTAAATATTTTGAGAGAGGCTAAGACACAAGCCGGCTCTGTGGCGAAGGGGTTATGGATGCAATTCGTGATCCAGCATATCCGCGTTCGAAACACAGCTGCACGTGATTTGCCAGCAGACCGTGTTGCGTTGGTTTTTCACGAAATGGTATGCGTAGCGGTCATTCAGAAATCAATGGCAAACTACTCAATGTGAAACTTGCCTAGTACATCAACAGCAACTGAAAAATGCTGGTGTAAGGGATATACAACATTAAAAACAAATGTGAATGTAACATGCACAACTGATGAATGAAAGATGAGTGATTGGAAGGGCCGAATGTCAGGCGGGCCTGCGGGCCAAGAGATCACACCAGCAAAACATTCTGGTGTTGACTGCAACGTCCTGTAAAGGATATGCAACTAACTTAACTAACTAAGACACAAAGACAGCTTATCACAAACATCAAAAAGAGGCAATCAAAACTTTCAGGCCATATTGTGATATGAGAAAAACTGGAACATATTGCAACAACTGGAAATAACAATGAAAACAAACTACATAGAAGAAGACAGCACGAGAAGATTTTGACAGGTCGTCAATGTGGCATAGAGAAACACATGCACATGAGCTGAAACATTCATGTTGGGGATTGCAAGATGTGGGGAGAAGCATGATCATGCATGCCAGATGGCAAGGCACTTGATGATAATCACACCCACATCCCCATCCACACACACACACCAATCAAGAGAACAACTAGCAAGCTTATAAACAACATACCATACATTTAAACCTATATATATTATACTATACAATACATGTAACAAGTATTACACTGTCTGATACAATATAAACTTCATTCACTGATGACTATAAATGTTGTGTTCACCTCAAAAAGCCTTTAAACAATCCTTTCTTGTCCTTCTCTTTAGCTTTTCTTCTCTTGAGACTGTTCATGTCTTCGTTAGTTGCTTCGCTGCTGATGGATGAATGACTGGAGTGCGATGGTTCAAATGTAAATGCCCCACTTTCAGCACTTTCTTCTTCCACTAGAAAAATAAAATATAAACAAATACAGTTATCTCATGATAAACAACAAGAACAAAAGCAGGAATCATGACTTCCTTGCTATCTTCATATTTGTTTAACACAAAAGGTAACAAACAATTCTCTAAAAGTGATATCCATGGCTAGTTGATATTATGTCCTTTAACCCCATTGAAGGATAGGCCCTCCACCATCTCATGCCAAGCCAACTTATCTGTTGCCATCGTATACAGCTCTCTCTATGTGCCCCCCCCCACCCCCCATATCATTCATCTGTCTCTGATTCTCTTCTCCATGTTGTCTTTACATCTTCCTCTATTTCGCTTGTCCTGTTGGTTTCACAGAAATAATTTTCTAGGTATACTATTATCAGGTTTTCTTATTACATTTTCTTCTTTAGACTTGTTCAGGGTAGGTTGGACTTTGCAGCTAAAGTGTTCTACAAGAGGGGGTAGGCAAGTCCCAAGCCAACCCTCCTAGGTCACTTCTAATGACATGCATTGCAGGCTACAGTGCCACTATTTTTTGCTTCCCTTAAAGGCCCCAGTAGCACAAAGGCAAATATTACGTTTCATTAAGTATAATACATATATGAGTTTGATCATGGTCTACGTCATGACAATAACAATTTGTAAAATATATTTACTGTTTTCATTGTGATCAGCATCGTCTTTACATACACAAAGACGAAAGGCGAGAGAATCAACTTAAATGCACCAAGTTTACCCCATCATGCTTGGTCTCTCTCCACATAAATGGCAAGCCACCTGCCAAGAAAACCCAGAATAATTGAAACTTACAAGTATCCATTAGGGCTGGATCTAAGGCATCATAAGATCTGTCAACTGCTGCCCGAAAACTCTCATTGCAACCTCTTGTCCGTCCAAAGCGGTTGGGTCTCCACAATGGAGATGCATCACGGGTATGCTGTAAAAATAAATGATTGTGTTTTTCCACAAAAATGGAAACAAAATAATAATAAGATAAAAATAATAATACTAATAATTCAGATTAAAAGCTACCAATTAATGCTTTATGATAGTTACTTCAAGAAAAAGTCAGTAAAAAGGGAAGTACATCTATGGAATAATAGAACTATGGACTAACATAAAATAAGCTTTACAGGAAGGCTGACATCTTAAGACACATATAGACCCCCCCCCCCCCCCCCCCCCCAAAAAAAAAAAAAAAAAAAAATAATAAAAAGTGTCTCATGTGCTACAATCAGTGGCATGAATTTAAAAAAAAAAAAACCATGAAATGTAAATGCAGTTTTAACTAGAACAAATAAGGTATTGGCCATGCTGAAAATACGTAAATGGCTTTTAAAAAGTATACTACTTAACAATACTAGAAAAGAAAACACCTAAAAATGTTAAATTAAATATAACACAAATAATCAATCACAGACACGCCTGCTACGAGCACACAGCTGCTGGATTTTACGCATACAGCAACAAATACTTACATCTGACAGGGCTTCTGCTGTGTTTGCTAGATTCTCGAGGGATGAAGCACGTTTCATATTTCCCAATGAAAAATCTGAGGCCTGGTTAGACTCGGAAGCGCCTGATAGATAGCAGCATATATAGTTAAATCAGACAATCATGAAATTACTGGCAGAGGTTTTCACACTTTTCACACGAGCTGTAAAGGCCCATGAGAAGCTCATGGGCCTTTACAGCTCGGGCCGGAGGGAAAATTGTGAAGAAGGACTCTGGTGCTTTCACTGAAACCACAAGTAGCCTGACCATGGAAGTCATGGCAGTAAGTCAAGCAATAACATGGCTCGAGACACAGACATTCACTAGGGCTTGTTTCCTTAGCGACTCAATGAACATGATCAAGAGGATAGAGGAGGGGTCGATCCGAAGAGAATGGTTGCTGCCTCTGAAGCGGTCTCGGCTGGCAAAGATTAGTTTCATCTTCGTGCCAGGGCATGCGGGAGTACAAGGAAATGAGCGGGCTGACAAGCTCGCAGGTGAGGCTACTGTGGAGGGCGGACGCGCCATGGACCAGGCTGACATTCTGAATGCTGAGAACCAAGTGATGACTGTGAATCTACAACAATGGCCAGACTGCGGGAGCAACAAATTAAAAGAGGGGTGGCCAAACAAGAACACTACGCAGGAAGCCAAAGAAGATTGATAAACCAACACAGAACTGACGTCGTTAGCCGCTACACGCTGCGGGATTTGCTGAGGAGGGGATCCGAGCACTTATGGACTGAATGGTTCGATGTGCAACGAGGATGATCTGTCGACTAACTAACTAACTAACTTCACACTTGTACTACATTCTTCTTCTTACATCCCCCAGTGGATCAAAGGCCCTCAACCAGCTCATGGCAAGTCCTCCTATTTTTGGCATCTTCTGCAGCTCCTTCCACAACTCCTCAAAATCATCCCTCTGTCTTTAATTCTCTTCTCCAAGCATATTTAGTTCTACATCTATTTCTTCTGCCCCGTGGAACAAGTGAAAGGACTTTCTAGGTATACTATTAACAGATGTCCCCAATGTGTGTGTCCTATCCAGCATGCGACTTTCACCTCATGATTTACTTGAATTTGTTTAGTTCTCTCCATAAGCTTTGTATTAGTGATTCTGTCATACCGTTTTAGTTCTTCTATTCTGCTCAGACTTTAGAAACATGGGAAATGACAAAAACTACCATTAAATTACAAACATTTCCTCAGGGTTTCCTGATCCTGATGTTATGACTCTGCAGATGTAAGAGCAATCAGCACACATAGCTGTTATTAGCATTTAAAGCTGCAAGAAGTAACACGCTGACTAAATTGATTAAAGCACGAAGCCAGTAAAATGTGTGAAATGTGAGCCACCTTGTGAGAGTTTTGGAAAGTCAGTGTAAAAGCTTAGGTTACAATGAAGTACCACTGAGCCACGAGACCACCTGCGTGGTAGTCATCATTGTAGCAAGATATGATTGACAACGCAGTTACGTATGGCAGGACTAGCCATATGCACAAGCCTTAGTGTTGTGAAGAGTTTGTGGTTAGTTGCAGTGCTTTAATCTATAGAAGTAAGTTAAACGTAGATAGTTTGCATTTATTTGTGCTTTGTTTAATCATATTGTGACAACAGCTAGAGTAAAAACAGTATGTTATTCAGTCTTTGAGTAAAGTTATTTCAAGTATTGTCTCATGTTAACTATATTGTTGCTACATGTTAATTCCAAGAACAAGTATTGATTACCCATAATGCTAACAACCTTTACGAATTATCTAGGAACGGAAGGTGAAGAGGATGGGAACTGGCCACCCCAATTCATAAACCATGGCCTAGAATTTGTGAAGACCTAACACTTCACACTAAAAGGCAGTATCTGCTATGGGACTACCTTTACCAATAGTGCTAATATAGGCAGCAACAAAACATTCTGTATTACAAATGCCCACTAACAGGTTTGTTTCAACTCCAAAAGCTTTTCCCATGTACGAGTACCCTACAAGGCAGCTGGAGGTTTGGCTTTCCTTAGATAGGCTGCTAGCCTAGGTTATCGAGCCCCATCTGCCCGAAGCAATCTGGTAGTCGAACATGTGTCATTTGCATTTCACCCCATCTCCTGTTAGTATAAATAGTTCTCTTGGGTCCATAAAGAACCCTAAATGAATGCCAGGAGTTGGAAAATGCTGTGAGAGGCTCTTGAATGCATACACGTGGCTGTCCAGAATAGAAGAGCTAGAACAGCATGACAGAATCACCAACATAGAGCTCGTGCAGTGGTTCTCAATCGGTTGGGAATTATTCTCCCCCCCCCCCCCCTGATTTTAGGGTTTCGGGGGGGGGGGGGGGGGGGGGGGGGGGGGGGGGGGAATTAACATTATTTCAAGATCGCGTTAATACAAGAACCGATTACTTGATATTGTTTTTTCCCTCCATACGAGAACCGATTACTTGATATTGTTTTTCCCTCCATACTTTACAGTTCTGTACTTCTTGCCCTTCTGAAATTCGTTTTATAACGTAAGTAGACCCACAAATCACGTTTTATGTAGATGTCTAGACTTGTTCTAGTATGTGTTATTAAATTTAGCTTCCATTTATACTGTGTAGGGGCTGGGGCTGGGGCTTTATATGGAAGAAATACGAAAGGAGGGTGAGGGGGGGGGGGGGGGGGGGGTATGACAGTCTGCACATATGGTGAAAGGGTGCATGAGCCAAAAAAGGGCTGAGAACCACTTTTCTAGTGAATAAGACAGTCAGGAAAAGACTGGTGATGAATAGGACACAGATTGAACAACCAGTTAATAGTATTGCTAGGAAGTCCTCCCGCCGAAATCAACAAAGAAAAAGAAATATAAGCCAGCGAGCAAAGGATCCTTTCTCACGCCTTCAGGTGCAATGTGCATACAGTGCTAGACCTATAATTTTACAGATCAGTTGACAAATGATGGGTGATATAGTCAAATATCACAACGGCCACCTTTACTTCCCAAGACATTTCCTGATACCCATTTTGACTGAGTTGACTTGGGAACGCAAGGCAATAAAAAAAATTTAAAACCACCCTGATGTAGATTGAACACAAAACCACTGGTATGTCAGGCGAGCGTCTAGCCATTGCCAGAGATGAATTGCAAATCCTATATAAAGTGTCAAATGATGCGTTAATGTGATATCTAAACAAATTACTGCGATGTCTCAGAAATATGCGATGTAGACATCATTCACATTTAAATACACAGGCATACAACACAACACCTTCATCTTCACAATGACTACAACAGAAATGTTATTTATGGTATTTAAGACAGCTGTACAATATATACAGTGATCTAAAGCAGTGTTTCCCAACCTTTGTACAGCTGTGACCTCCTTTTATTACAATCAAGTAACCCCTTCTATAAGAGTCATATAACCCAATACCCCTTTTAAAGATAATTTTTAAAAATGTCACTCTCCCACCACATTTGTATAAAAAGTCATTGTCAATAGGGTACTGCTTAGATTTTATTTTGAATTTTGCATCACAGCAAATATTTCTTTTCCAGCTTACTATTTGTGCTGGCCCCGTGGCGAAGTTGTTACGGATGCAGTTTGTAATCCTGCATACCACATCTGAAACACAACTGTGGGCGATTTGGCAGCAGACCGTCTCGTGTTAATTTTTATGAAATGGTATGGGTGCCAGTCCTTCAGAAAGCAATGGTAAACTACTGAACATAAACTTGCCAAGAGATCACAAACAGCAAACAAAAAAATGCTAGGGTTGGCTGCGATGTCCTGTAAAGGATATGTAATTCACTTTTTTAAATTTGCTATTTGTAGCGCAGCATATTATTCTAGATACCCATGGCAGGTTCTTGCTTCCAAACTTGCTATTTTGTTTCAAAATTCTAGATATAGAACTTCATGTGTATATGGAGTCTTCGTGGCGAAGTGGTCAAGCCGTTTAACTCGGGCTCCGAAGGTTGTGGGTTCGATTCCGGGCCGCGTCCTTCGGTTCACGAGTTAAATTTTTCGGAGACTCCTGTGGGTCGTCGCTAGAGCTACGGAGTTCGTGCTTTGTGCGACGCTTTCCGCGCTGCGGAAAGAGACCGAGCCATATGGGATAAAACACTGTCGACTTTTATGGAGTACATCTAGGTCCAAAGGTTGGGAACCACTGATTTAAAGGATCCAGTAACACTCGAAGAGGATGTTAAAGCTGAAAAGAAAAACAACAGCCACAACAACAGATCAAGGAAATAAAAATCACACGAAGAGAACAACACCATTATTCTCAAGCCAACAACAAGCCATCTGAGACTGTCATCAACACACAATTAAAAAAATACTTACACTTTTACTTAAAACAGTTTTCACAAAGTTATAATCAAACAAACAGCAGAAATTCAGTTACATACTGTCATTAGACACATGCATCATGCTATTAGTTGAAGGTGCCACAGATTGTTTATGTGGGCTCATTACATCTGCCTGACTAGGAGCTTGCAAGGGGGGCTTTGCATCAATGGCATCATTACTTCCTGTAATAGTGTATTTCATCATTAACAAGTATTAACATAAAACCTGCCAGAAATGAACTGCCACCATACAGTAATTTGCCAACACCCCATCGATCTGTGCTTCCAACCTCTGAGAATATGGATAATATTTTGGCCTCTTCTGACTGGAAACGTGACATTAAAATATAAATTCAATTATTATTATTAGGTTAGTTGGCCTGATAATTTACGATATTGTCCTCTGACTATGCACTTCCACTGTCCTCCCCTATTTCTGGCAATTCTCTTCAGCTCAGTTAAGTCTGACCCCTATGTCTTTGTATACTTATATGATGTAGTTGTTGCCTGGCCATCCTTCAGATTTTTTCTCCAAGTCAAGACAACCTATTTTTTTTTTCAAATTCTTTTCTTTATCCTTAGAGTCCATGTTCCAGAGTTGTAGAATTCTAAGGGCCAGATATGCACTGTGATGGCTGTTTACTATAGCTCAATATCAATGTTACTTAATGGTAAAAATCTTTCTCCTGGAATGTTTTTGGGGCAGGTGGGGCTGGCTAACTGCAATCCTAGATCATATTGTAGCCTCACAATGAGAAAAGTAATAAATATTTAGAGAATTAACAGGTATTGATTAACACTCATAGAAGAGAAAGGAATGAAGTAGAAGTCTCAGATTTTTCTGTGATTAATTATATTTATCTGCCTAGATTATAGCAACTGATATAAACTGTAGACATCGGTCACAATGAAAAATACATATAACAGAAACCATGAAAAACACAACAAACAGATACAAGTGGATACATTATTTCAGGATATTAAATACAGTTAACAATTCAGTACTAATCTTTCAGAAACTTCGCCTAGAAAACAATAATCATCACACCAACTTCTCAGTTACTTCAGATATACAACTGGTTCTTGACAAACAGACTGGAATAACATCATTTTGTTGCTGCTAAATTATTCATGCCAAAGAACTTAAGATGTGTGACATAGTTATTATACAATCTGAGGTTTATGCATAACTTCCTTATTAATTATATTATATTACATGTTAGAACAGTACTGTACAAAATATCAGTTTGAATATTGCTTAATTTGTTCCTGAGGTGTTGTACTATTGTAAATGACACCCAGATTTTGTGATAGAATTGAGTGATTTCTGCAAGAACATGGATTGATGAACAAACAAAACAAAAAAAAACACACCATAAAAGCAACTTATCTTTCAATCATAAGAATTCAAACTGCAGGTTTGTTTGGACAACAATTATAAATGTAGTCTATCTTTATCTTTGAACCAGAGAGAGAGAGAGAGAGAGAGAGAGAGAGAGAGAGAGAGAGAGAGAGAGAGAGAGAGAGAGAGAGAGAGAGAGAGAGAGAGAGAGAGAGAGAGAGAGAGAGAGAGAGACAAGATGCATATGTGTGTGTGTCTCTCTCTCTCTCTCTCTCTCTCTCTCTCTCTCTAGATACACATATGTGCTTGTTTGTACATACAGTATAAAGGTGATCTTAGGGTGTCCAATTAAAGTTTCTTATTTGCTTAGACATAACAATTATAAAGGAAGCTTGTGATAAAGTTACTGGATACCAGTTTTCTTTAGATACACAATCTATAAACTCAGCTCATCTTAAGCTGTTTAATTATAAGTTTATTTTTCGCTATGAATAGATATAGCATTGATGGCATGATGTGCCTTAAGGTGTGTAAAAAGGCTGTACATGTACATTTACTGAAGTTTTGTTTAGATATAAAAATGATAAAGGCAACTTCTTCACTCTTTTTACATGCTATGATAGCAATAAGTTATAATCAATTCTCCCTCACAACTAATATTCCTATAAGGAAAAATTACAACACACTTTACAATAACTATGATTTCACAACATAATTTAAAAGCTGGCATATGCAGAATAATAAAGACAGTTTAACACAGAAACGAAAAAAAAACAAAAAACAAACATGTATGCAAATGTTAAACAATTTTGGAAAACAACATTCTTTATTTCCTGTCAAAGATATGATCTGTGCTTTACCGATATTGAATCAGTGCAGATATAAATTACAACAACTTATAAAATATTAGGACAGTGGTTATTATACATGACACCACACAGGGCACAATGCATTAGTGGATAAGTGGAGGATTATTCTACCTGTGACATGAAAGGATTGCACACGACGACCTAGAAAACGACCTGTGAAAACAACATCCACACAAAATTACAGACATAGAGGTCGGAGCCAGGGTGCTAGTGGCAGTCAGGCAGAACATGTAATACAAGATATATCCCATTTACAAATATTCAAATTACAAATGATTTATTAATAACTTTATTACTAACATCCATAATTCTTTGATATCTTTAAAATAATCATTATTTCTGTGTTATCATCATTTCTATGTGAGAGATAAAGAGCTGTGGGTGATAATCAGCCTACTGGCAAGCCAACACAGTGGCCCACAGTTCAAACCAGGTTTGTGTGTGATTCTGGCTCATAAAATGGCTACCACAAACATGACCAGTGCGATAATGACCACAAGTGTGATATTTCATCATCATCATGTGACTTGCCAAATGGCACAGGCATTCATGTATCTTTATAGATCTCGATCCTTGGTGTTCTAAATAAATTCTCATGTTATTCCTCCATGCCACCATCTTAGGCCATTCAGTATCATTTCCCTTTGTCTGTCTCTGCCTTGTTTATAGCTGATCTTGCCAGTTGCCAAAACACATGTGATCACACACACACAAACCATGAGACAAGAATTATAAGTGATTAAAGTTAATGTTGTGTGTGTAAGAGATGGAAACATAAGCTTCTCATGAACATCCAAGCAGAAAGAATCATGTCTTTACAAAGGCTGAACAAAACATGATGAGAGTAAGCCATTAAAACACATTAGCTGCAGTAACACAACATATTTAGGGCCATTCATCAACAAGAACAAGATTCAGAATTAGTAGTGAGAATGAGATATCTATAGTATTTTAATGCTACAAAGCTCGGAGTTCTATTAACGCCCTTGCATGACATTCCATACTGTTTGTAACTACAGCAACATTAAAAAAGAGTTGGCAATATGCGTTAAATGCAAACAATGATTTATAATTTACGAGAAGCCGTTACCGACTAAGCAAATAAAAGTATTTACATGGAAATAATAATATGTTAGAATTCTCTGTGATGTTAGTTAATGAGCAGCATTCTCTACAACTACAATGCATTATTGTGTGCCAAGGGGAAGCCGCAGTAGCACCGTGGCTAGCATACTTGCTTGCTGGATCAGCAGAACTTTGTTCAAATTTCCATTGAGGCGGGGGATTTACAAGAAAACTGATCTAGACTCATTGTTCTGTCAACGATATGGGGCTAGCACCATATACCTAACATGCCAAAAGGCATGGAGAAGTGACCTTTACTGACTTTACTTTTACCACATTTTATGGAAGCCACAGATTGCCAAGTGGCTAGCACACTTGCCTGCCGACCCGCTGGTCATGTGTTCAAATCCCCTTCAAAGAGAGGTGGTTCAGTGACCTGAGCTTCCAGGTGGATCTAGCCCAAAATTAGTACCATGAAATTTCATCAACAATTAATATGAGAATTTAAATATAACTGAAAAGATCATTTTCAAATGTACATATGTGGAAAACATCTGTAAATGACAGTAGTGAACATGTATGAATCTTGGAGGTGGTGCGTGAATGTTTATAGGTGATCATGTGTGAATGATGGAGGTGATCATGTGTGAATGTTGGAGGTGATGTGTGAATGTTAGAGATGAGCATGTATAAACAACAGAGGTGACAGTATGTAAATAAACATACCTTTTTCTTTGTTGCCTTTCACGAGCTTGTATATCTCAGTTGAGCGTGGGTCAAGATGGCCCTTTCTTTTTTCAGACATACTCTGACGGCCGAAACCTTCCCGTTCAAATGGTAAGATTAATTCCCCTTGTGGGCTCCTGCAGTGAGATAGAAACATATACACTCGTTTACAATGTGTAGAACAGGCACAGCAAACTGACAAGTGCTTTGGTGCCCATTTGATGAATAATCTTGCCAATGGGGCTGCAATATTTTGATTCAAATGCATATTTAACAACAAGGTCACATTTATTCAGAATAAGGAAAAAACTACACAAAACATCTGGCAGAATGTGATATATTAATTATGAAAAAATATATACACTTATTATAAACAAATCTATAGAATAAATATTTGTAACATTTTTTGTTCTATAGTTGCATCATAAGCAGTTGAAGCAATTTGCAATGTTTTGTAACATAAAGGTATTATTACACAATATGATAACAGACGAGCATCAAAGCATTAGAAAATTGAACTTGTAATGAACCACACTGGAGTTCATAAAGCGTAGCATGTAGAAAGTATGCAGATCTGAGACTGTGTAAAACCATACAGAATATGTTTATTCAAACATGGGTTAACAACTTGTTTTCAGTCTTGTATGGGATTCTCCTTAAATTTAAATGTGCTGATGTGAAACAACAATTTCCAGGGACTGCATTGAAATCATGTTTCACAATGTCTCAGTTATTTTCATATTACTGTATCATCCCACCTACTGTATAATTTTTAAAAAAATGTATGGTATACTGCTTTCTGCCATTTATATGACTGTTGAACGAAGTATACTTCGAGTGTTGTTATTCAATCTGTACAGGCCACTCAGTTTAAAAGTCTTGCTTGTCTTTGATATGTCTATATATATCTTTCAACATAATGAATTTGCCATACAAATATATGTGAAATATATGTAAAGTCATGTAAACAGTAATGTAGCAAATGGCAGAGTCAGAGAGAAGTTGAAGATGTCAAAAGTAAGGGACTAAGAGAGACAGACTTCTGCAGGGTTCGGTTAAAGGTATATTCTTCCCTATATATATTCTTCTCTAACTATATGATGATGTATGGTGCACCAGATAACTATGATGATGTATAGTGTCCTAGACAACTGTATGATGATGTAAGGTGCACCAGACAACTGTATGATGATGTACGGTGCACTAGACAACTGTATGATGATGTATGTTGCACTAGACAATTGTATGATGATGTATGTTGCACTAGACAATTGTATGATGATGTATGGTGTACTAGACAACTGTATGATGATGTAAGGTGCACCAGACAACTGTATGATGATGTATAGTGTGCCAGACAACTGTATGATGATGTATAGTGTGCCAGACAACTGTATGATGATGTATAGTGCTCTAGACAACTGTATGATGATGTATAGTGTGCCAGACAACTGTATGATGATGTATAGTGCTCTAGACAACTGTATGATGATGTATGTTGCACTAGACAACTGTATGATGATGTATGTTGCACTAGACAACTGTATGATGATGTATGGTGCTCTAGACAACTGTATGATGATGTATAGTGCTCTAGACAACTGTATGATGATGTATAGTGCTCTAGACAACTGTATGATGATGTATAGTGCTCTAGACAACTGTATGATGATGTATGTTGCACTAGACAACTGTATGATGATGTATAGTGCTCTAGACAACTGTATGATGATGTATAGTGCTCTAGACAACTGTATGATGATGTATAGTGCTCTAGACAACTGTATGATGATGTATGTTGCACTAGACAACTGTATGATGATGTATGTTGCACTAGACAACTGTATGATGATGTATGGTGCTCTAGACAACTGTATGATGATGTATAGTGCTCTAGACAACTGTATGATGATGTATAGTGCTCTAGACAACTGTATGATGATGCGTGATGTACCAGACAACTGTATGATGATGCATAATGCACTAGACAACTCTGTGATAATGTATAATGCACCAGTTGAAGAGTTGAAGGCAGGTGGACAAGAGGTAGACAGCAGTACAAGGGAAAGATAACATCAAGAGATGGACAAACAGCAGAGTGTCAGAGTGTACAACCAGGGCAATATACAGAGTGTTGCAGATCCGTTTCAGCCAGCCTTCAATGTGGAGATGACACCTGATTGATTGATAGTGTTCCAGACAACTATTTGGTGTTATGAAGAATCATGTGAATGGCCGCTAGTAACAAACTACATGGATGACTAGACTGTGGCATCATTAAAATATCTAGCATACATGTTTTCATAGGAACTATGCACATGAGCATCGAGAAGAACACACAACTGAATTGAATTATATTTTTTAAATAAAATTATGACAAATGAAATATAATAATCTGAACCACAATAAAACATCAAAAAGTTTGTCCAAGCACTATTCATTGTGCTTCTAAATTACTGCTGAAAATTTAGCAAATAAAGACCGTTACATAAAAGTATTAGAGTTTTATGCACAAGAGGAGTCATTATCCAAGAAAGTAAAGTCAGTAACTTACAAGTCGCTTTCATCTTTGTTTGATCCCACGGACGTACGAACAAAGGCTTCCTCATCAGAGGTGGAACTATGGGAGCTTTGACCATGTAAGAACCCAATAGTTGAATGAGGTCGCTGAGGTTTCTTCAAGAGAAAACAGTATCATTTATACTCTACAATTACGAAAAGTATTTGCTTTTAATTATCAAAGCAGGCATTAATTAATTTCATGGCAGATACTGCCATCTGGGTGTAAAGTGCTAGACCTTCACATAATCTAGGCCAGTGGTTCTCAACCTTTCTTTGGCCCTGCACCCCTTCACCAAATGTTCAGAATGTCTTCCCCCCCCTTTCGTATTTCATCCCTATAAATCCCCCCCCCCCACACACACACAGTATATGTAAAAATGGAAGCTAACTTTAATAACACATACTAGAACAAGTCTAGACGCCTACATAAAACGTGATTTGCGGGTCTACTCACATTATAAAACAAATTTCAGAAGGGCGAGAAGAACAGAATCGTAAAGTATGAAGGGAAAAACAATATCAAGTAATCAGTTCTTGTATTAACGAGATCTTGAAATAATCTTAATCTCCCCCCCCCCCCCCCCCCCCCCCCCGAAACCCTAACACTCCCGCACTGATCTAGGCCATGGCATAATGAGCTGAAGTGTCCAGTTATGTTTCTTCATCACCTTTAATTCCAATACATTCTGAAAGTTATCTAGTACCCATTTTATGAGACAGGGCCACACTGGCTGTCAAAAATAACTTGGTCACAGCTGGAGATTGAACCTAGAACACTGCCATGGCCAGCATGTCTATTCTTCCCCTCCCATATCAAACACTCACCCGACTGCGCTCATGCCATTGTCTGCAAAATGGCCTAACAATTACAAAATGGCCTGCTGATAATGGAAGACTTGACAGATAACTAGGAACAAGAAGCCAGAAGGCATACCCTAGGCCTTGGTGTCTTCTTTCTCTCCCAGACAAGCTGGTGCCCATTTTTATGAGGCTGGATTGAAAAAAAATAATCCAGTCATTGATGGGGATTGAACTTAAACCACTGTGTCGGCAGACATGTGCACTAAGCACTACAGCTCTCATCAACAGTTAACATGACATGAAACTTGAAAAAGAAGACATAAAGAGTGCAATATTTCTTACCATAATATTCCTTAATTTGGCAGTGTCACACACAATATTACATAGAAGATGCACAGCAGAGATTAAGAGGTCAAGTAAAAGCAGCATTTAAGAAAATGACAAGTATCTTATGTAACAGATCATTTTCACAGAATGTCAGAAAGAGAGTACTGACATATTATAATGAGTCTCTTCTCGTTTAACTCCGGCTCTGAAGGTTGTGGGTTCGATTCCGGGCCGCGTCCTTCGGTTCACGAGTTAAATTTTTCGGAGACTCCTGTGGGTCGTCGCTAGAGCTACGGAGTTCGTGCTTTGTGCGACGCTTTCCGCGCTGCGGAGAGAGACCGAGCCATATGGGATAACACCCGGTGCAATAAAGTCGACCCTGTCGACTTTTAAGCGACTTTCGACTTTTTTTTCTTCTGCTTATGGCAGTGAATTATGGAATGAGAACAAATATATTCATAGTCATGTGAACGAAGAAATCAGGAGCTTGGGGCAGCAGAATCGTGGCTTCTGAGACGAATGTCAAGAATACTTTGACAGCCAGAGTAACAAATAATCATTGCCTGAAAGGGGCCAATGAAAGTAGAACATAATAGACAACTTTAAGATAGAGACAGTGTTCTTTGGTTATATAATACAAAGAGAGGCACCGGAGAACATCATGAAAACGAAAGATCATTGGTAGAAGTGACAAGGAAGACAGAGAGAAATGATGCTTGATAGTCTAAGGTAATTGCATGGAGGAATATGATCAATGGAGTTTATCCAGAACACCAAGGACCAATACCTGTGGAGAGACATGAATGCCTACGCCACTTGGCAGGGCACATGACTATGTTGAAAACCACAAAATTAAGTGAAAACCACATCAAGAAGGGTGGTAACTAAAACAGAAGGCACAAGAAGCACAACATTTCTTGCCAGAACCACTACTTACATTTGGCAGTGTGTAGGTATCGCTTTCATTAATCCAAATATTCTTGCTGTCAAGGGATTTTGCTTCCATTTGAGACTTACTTTTGCTTAACGGAGAAGGCATAATGTTTATGAAAGTACTGGGCTCATTGAAGCTCTCATGAGTTGCCTTTGCATAAGACTCATTTCTCAGACCACCACCAGAATCAGAAAAGTGGTCTCTAAGCGCAGCTACTCTGCTGCTTCTCACTGGAGGAATTGGTGAAGGCATATCTTTACTATTCCCAAATTTCTGATAGCTTGAGCTGGCAACTTCGGAAGCTGACGATGATCTCTGGTGGATAATGGCACTGACATTTACAGCTGAGGAGGCACGTTTGTGGACAACTGGAGGTACAATATCCATTTGGCTGTTATCTGGTGAATCCCCAGAAAAGAGCGGAAATGGCTCTGAGCCTGCTCTTCGTGAAACTGTAAGCTTGATAATTCCTGGAACCTGGCTCTCTTCCATCATAGCCACACGAAGAGCTTCCATGGCTGATGTGTTTGACAAACCCTCTAGTTTCACACCATTGACTTCCAGCAGTTGGTCATTCACCAGAAGTCGGCCATCCTAGTAGTCACAACAAAACAGAAAGATTATACAAATACATTACTATCCCCAGCAAACTTTCACATTGAACAATAAACACTTAATTTTCTAGACTCGCTCTATTACATTCAACTTATTGTATGTTCAACAACTGCTTCATAAATTATGTACTTTTCTGAAAACAACATGAAACACTTTCTTCATGTAGTGTGTAACTTAACTGATCCACCATACAAAATGCATTAAAGGATGTTAAGCCCTGAATGAGTTACATAGTGGCAAGTCTGTCATAATTATGATTGCACAAAATAAATTTGAAAGCACTTAATTTATTATAATTTACTAGTAATTGTAAACATATAATCTATAGGGCCAAAAAATACAGGAAGATCAATCAATGTTTTCCCATTTTCTCACTAGCATTATGTTTCTTGTTTCCTCTAAATCATAAACAAATGAATGACTGTCACATGAAAAACTGCTATTTATAATTCCAATTAACAAATGAGTGCTTCATGTATATATATATTTTTTTTAAACAGTAGAACATAGTAGGAACAATTTATTACACTTAGCTTAGTAATAAACATTCTGCAAGATAACTTTTGCTTGAACAACATTTTACAGAGCTATGATTTTTTTTCCCTTCTATTAATTTCTGTCATCACATGTCCATCACCTATCCTGTAATTTCTGTCATCACATTTTCATCGCCTGTCAGCACTGAACCTAAATATATTCATAACCTCTCACTTTCTGTAATTTCTGACCACAGATAAACATATTTGTTGACATATTTGTTTCATTAGTTATTATTTTTGTTTTCATTACATTAAGATATAAATCTTGCTCTTGCACTTATTTAATTAATTTCACAATTTCCATCTGTGTTGATAGCAATACTGTGTCGTCAGCATAGAAAAGTTCATATATTTTTATTTCAAAGGGATCAAATTGTTTCTTGTCAATATTTTCTCTAATATACCTCATGATGTTTTAAGTATATGAATTAAACAGACATTGGGACAAAATGCAACCCGTCTGACCCCATGTATATATCAAACTAACGTGTTGTATCATCACATTATCTCACAGCTGCCTCTTTTTTCATTTTACAATTTGTATTAAATGTAATGGGAAGCACATTTCTTTCATTTCCATAATTCTCCATGTTCTACACAGTTAATTCACATGAGTAGATTTTACAGCAAGAGTAAAGATCTACATTGTACTCTATGCTTTTTTTTAAAAAATAATTGTCTACATTCTAAATGTTTACTTGTGTATCTCTATTTCATTGAAGTCTGTGTTTTTTTCTATTTTATTGATATATAGTCTTCCCATTATTATTTTTTTTTTTCATAAATGCTGCGCGTTAAAGAAAGTGTTCTGTAATTAGTATATAATTTCATGTAGATTTTTTTGGGGTATTTGGATATACAGTGCATACCTGATAAGGCAAACTCACCTGGGACCCAAGAAATATTTCTTATCACAAATTCCTCTTATAAGAGACAAAAGACAAAGAAGATAAATTGCTGAGGATAAACAAATTGTTCTTCACAGCATAAATTCACCACAACCGAGATCACTTTACGGTTCACACTGTTTATTGTTCTCTTCCATTCCTGTGGCAATATTCCTGTATCTTATCTCATATCATTTTACATAGGACGTGAAATATTTCTACACCTTTTTCTCCACCAGCCATAATAAACTTTGCTGTGATTTTATCACATCCTAGTATTTCCCATTTTTAATGAGGTTGTTCATTTAAAGATTGTTTTAGCTCTTTCTCTGTTTGCATTTCATTATTTACATGTATATTCATTCATTCATTCATTCATTCACTCACTCTCTCTCTCTCACACACACAGAGAGAGAGAGAGAGAGAGAGAGAGAGAGAGAGAGAGAGACAGACAGACAGACAGACAGAGAGAGAGAGAGAGAGAGAGAGAGAGAGAGAGAGAGAGAGAGAGAGAGAGAGAGAGAGAGAGAGAGAGAGAGAGAGAGAGAGAGAGAGAGATTTTTTTTCGCATTTCCATCCCGTTTCAGGATATTGCGGTCATCATCAGCATCTTTCAGCTGTATGCTTATTCCTAGGCTAGATTACGCTCATCAGCACGCCACGACGTTCTGAGCGACCGGCTCCATATAAGTCACTAGCGCGACTCGAACCACTTCTAATTCTCGTGCGCTCACGTCAACCACAAGAGTATTCAGGATTAATGGAGAAAGCTGCTAACCCCTCGGCCAGGGAGCTGGATATATATATATATATATATATATATATATATATATATATATATATATATATATATATATATATATATATATATATATATAGTTTCTGGTATTTCTATCCGGTGATGTCCAGGCAAACAGTTTTCTAGGAAGTTGTTGAAACATTGCATTGGCTGTCATCAGTTCATTTTCCATGCAGAAAGTTATCACTTTATCCCTGCACCATTTCAATTTCCTATAACGTGTTTTCCTACTACTTCTGTTTTTTCTATGCCCACTTTGGCATTAAAATATCCCATTGTTAGGCTGTTATTTTGACTAACATTGTCTACAGTATTTTGAAGAATATTATAAAATACTTCAATTTCTTCCTTTTATGTCATGTCATTATCGTTGGTGTATTTAGTTGAAGCATTCCTCAGTTTTACTTTAAGTGGTAACTGTGTATAGTTATTTAAACTTTTTTGTATGATTAAAACTGCAGGCAAAACAGAACATCTCTCAAGTGGCTTTTGGTTGCTTTGGAAACAAACAATGACCATTCCAATGGCATGTAGTACACTTAAGAGTTAACAATAAATTTGTCTCTTCACAAACACAATGGTCAGACTAGTAAACAGAACACTGAGATCAAACCTTATAAGCTGCACCCCCTTGTAGGACAGTTTTCACAAATATGCCCAGATCTCTGATGCCCGACTCTGAAGATTCAGTCTTTCCTTTGACACTAACACCAAGACCAGCAGAACCCGTATCGTTGAGTGGAATGTGAAGAGTTAATTTTTCGTTGCTTGATCCCGATGCTGGAATGTCCACTTCATGTCCCTGAGAGGGCTGTAAAGGTGAGACATTCGGTTGACCTGGGCCATCAGCGTCATCATTAATATCACTCTCATCTTCATTTTCAGGCAATGTAGCATCTCCCTGAAAGCCAAAACAATGGAGTCCACAACACGCAGTAAGAACAACAAGCACAAGCAAAGTACATTCAAAATTAAAACACTGTACGATAATTGGCAAATAAGGAACACTGCAATACTGAGATCATCACTGACATGCATAAATAAGACAACAATACAAACTTGTTTATGCAAACTCTGTGACTGTTCCATTTCATATGTAAAGACTATTCTGGCTAATACATGGAAGCTTCCACATGGAGTAGTGAGTGGTGGTTTCCTTACTTTGTGTGATATTTACTTTTTTAGATGTGGATCCTGAGACGAATGTTGTGAATACCTTGGACTGCCAGAGTAACTACGAGGGTAAGTTAATAAGTAAGTCACAAATGGCCGTAGAAAAATAACTAAAGATGATAACAACTTGAAACCAGTTTATTTTTATACATACATTGTCCCTTTATTTCTCAATATAATTTCCACCAATACTGATGCACTTATCCCATTGTTTTATCAGTCCCCCCAAACCGGCTGCATAGAACTGCATGCTCTGTTTTCTAAACCATGTTTTCACTTCACATTCAACTTCGGCGTCATTTGTGAAATGTCTCCCGCCAAGGTGGGTTTCCTGTTTATGTTGACAAATGTTTGTCCTGTAAAGCGGTGCATAGCTAGGTAGAAAAAGTTAGGCGGGCGAGTCAATAAGTAAGTCACACAGTTCTGTGGCATGGCAGGTAAATGAAAACAATGCACGCAGTTCTATGCAGCTGGTTTGGGAATACTGATAAAACAATGGGATAAGTGCATCGATGTTGGTGGAAATTATGTTGAGAAATAAAGGGACAATGTATGTATAAAAATAAACTGTTTCAAGTTGTTATTATCTTTAGTTATTTTTCTACAGCCATTTGTGACTTACTTATTAACTTACCCTCGTAACAACGATTGCCTAGAAGTGGCTAATGAAACTAGAACATTATAAACAACTATAAGAACAAGACCAACAGTTTCCTTTGGTAGTGAGAGGAAAGGCATTGAAAAAACATTGTGACAACTAGAAAGATCAATGGGAAAAGAGGTAGAGGCAGATTAAGATAAATGTTTAATGGACTGAGGTGGTAGTATGGAGGAATATCACCAGCAGAGATGATTCAAAACCCCAAGAACCAGGATCTGTGGAAGATGATCGTCTATGCCAATTATCAGGGCACGTGATAATGATATTTCTTTTCATGTAAGATTCTTACAGCCTGCAGTCGATAGTGGGAAAACTCTTGAAATATCTTTATAGTTGAATAGTTCATTATGACTGTATAAGCCTGCATAGTCTTTCCATATGAAATATACAAACAGCCAGCATCAATCACTGGAAAGGTGACACACAGATAACTAAGACTGTTTGCTACTTAGAATGAATATCAAAGAACTTATATGTTAACAGTATACTGCTATCAATCTCATAATGCTTTTCAAAGCCTGAGGATTTATAACTATGGTATTTTGTAATGTTATAAATGGCACCAGGATTGGACAGAATCTAAATATGGCTTTGGAAAATCATATTTCTCTTGAAATTCTACATCTGAAATAATAATAAAGACAATAGCAGTCACATAGGCAATCATACTGCCTTTCACTAATGGCTGTATTATATAGTGGAATATACTATTACCCTACATATTCAGCGTATGTCTACATCATCATCTTTAATTCTAAATGAGACTTGTTTTCTATCTTTTGCCATCTCCTACAACGTCCTCTCCATATTATTCATCTCGTGTCTCTAATTCTCCTCTCTGTGTGTTATGAGGCCTCTCTCTAGTTACTGTGTCTTGTGGAACCCAGAGAAAGGACTTTCTAGCTATACTTTTAGCAGATTTTCTCAATGTGTGTCCTATCCAATATCAGCGTCTTTTCCTCACCTACTGATTCACAGAATTTAGTTTTTTCCATAGTAACAGCAATAGTGATTCTGTCACACCATTTGAGGCCTTCCCTTCTGCGAGGCACCAATTAACGAATGTTGCATGTTTATTAGTTACATTTTCTAAATTTGGTAGTTGATGTAATGTCTTTTGACGTCCACAAATTTCCTAGCACTATAAAAGCTCCTCTTGTATTTTGTATTCTTATTTCAATATCGCTATCTATTCATCTATCTTTGTCTATGTTGCTACTTAAATAGGAGTTCTGCCTCTTTTAGTAAAGGCTCACAAAGGGAGATCAGGTTACCATTTGCTTGATTTATATTAATTATTTTTATGCATTCCTATACATTTTAAAACTTAATTGTTGTAACTTCCCATTAAGTGTAGTTAATTTCTCTTGCATCTGATTTTGTGTGTGGAAAAGTAGGCAATGTCATTGGCAAAGTCCAGATGATCAAGCTGCTCTGTCAGTCTACTGAATTCCATTTGTGGTAGTAGTAGTTGTCTTTGTTTCAGTTTATAGGCATTAAGAATAATAAAGGTGACAAAAAAGGCATCACTATCACATTCTTGCTCTTATTTCAAATATATCTGTTAGCTTTCTTTCATGAAAAACTGCAATTCATGTCTCTATATTTTGCCTTGATTAGGTTCAGAATCTTCTCTGGGATCCAATAATGACCCATATATGTCCAAAGTGATTCTATATCAATGCTGCCAAAGACCTTTTTTATAATTCACAAATCCAATATGAAAAAGTGACTTTAATTTGATGCTCTGCTATATTATGTGAAGTGTGGTTATCTGGTCAATGCAGGATCCATGTGGTCAAAACTGCCTGTCCATCCTTTAGCTGTTTGTCAATGTCAACTCTTAACTTCACCAGAAGGTCCCACTTTTATGTTTTCCCAGGACAATTCCCAGACAGCTTCACTAGATATCCTTCTCTCCAGTCTGCTGGTATTTAGTTCAGTTTCCCAGATTCCGCTAAATAAGTTGTGCAGTAATTTAGTTGAGGTGGTTATATTATTGCTACAGCTTGGTTTTAATTAACTCGGTTTAAAGCAGAAGCAAACATTGAAGTTGTCATTTCCCTAAGCTGAGATCAGTCTTCAGAAAAATTAATTCATAACTATTTTCTTAACATGCATTCGTTTGTCTGAAGATATCATACACAAAAATCATTTGACTGATGATAGGGCACTCATTTTTTCATGATCCTCTTTAAACAGCATCAGCTATGTACACAACTCAAGTTACTACCTGATAAGCAATGTAAACTTTGCTTCAGTAAATAAACTTTAAGCATTAGAACAACAAAGTGACAATAGACAAGAAACCCTTAAACAATAACTCTTATATAAAGCTAAATGAAATGTAAGAGCACAAACTAAAAGCACACAGGAACAAAGAGAAATTATCCACAATATATAGCTTACATACACTGACAAATTAACACACTCCAGAGAAGCTAGTACTGATAGCAGAAGACATCTAAAAATAAAAGGTGTTGAACTGTTACAAGATGGGAGACGTCAGTATCTGACACGGGTAACAACTTTTACACATTTTTATGGGTTTCATTCTGTCCTGGTTATAATTTAAAAATTCTTAAGTTACAACTGTGTATAATATAAAAATATTTGTGGAAACTCTTTGAAATAACTTATCCTCACACTTTACTTCTATATAGAACTCAAGAGAGCAAAACACTGTACTCTGATGGAAAAACATACCTGTGGCCATGTAGATGGTATAAATTATTTCTGATAAGTATTATCACAACTGAAAACAATCCATGTTTGGTTTGGTTATTGTTCTTCATTTTTTCTCAAACATCAATGCCTATTTCTATTATAAAGCCGGCATTGCATCTTAAATTTATGGAGTCACCATTTCACTCAGTTGGATAGGGGTTGTCATCAAGTTTATAAGTCAGTTTTTGTCTTAGGTGGGTTAGGGTGTCTTAAGTTTCTGAAGTTAATGTTTTACTCAGTTTGATTGGGGATGGCCTGAAGTGTATGGAGCTTCTTCAGTTTGATTTTGGATGGTCTGACATTTATGGAATCACTATTTCTCTCAGCTGGATTAGGGATGGCCTTAAGCTTATCACTAGCCCCTTCCATATTTGCCATTTTACGGCACGTAGTGATACTTGTTTTTTTTGTTTTAAAGTCAGTATTCCACTCCTTCACCTGTCTTTTTGTTCAGATTGGTAGCATTACAAAAATGATTTTGAAGGCTTTGTCGGTCATTTATTAACTTACTTAACTACTGATATGTCGCTGACAGTGCCAAACTTCACTGGCTTGAATTAATAAGCAAATTAAAAATAAGCTGCAAATCATCCACACTTTTCAAATACAGTAATAAAAATGTGCATAGTATTTAAAACACAAGTTACAAATAATACAGGCACACCTCTGTTTGAAAAATTGTATAATATCTAACATGATTTTTATCCTGGGTTTAATGATTTCAGAAAATACATTATCTTTTAATGGCATTTCGTAAACAATAGGATGAAATATCATCAGTACATGTTATTGCCATTTTAAACATGAAGGTGTATTAAAATAAGCTCTGAAGTTGTTTCACATGTAAGAAAATGCAAAATCACCACATGCTACGCAATTTCCAAATGTAAACATGCCATTACAAAAGAAGGTGAAAACATAATTAACATGCAGCCAGAAATTATGAAACATAATTTTTAAAAAATAAATAAATAAACAAATAAATATACAAGAGTCCAAACAGCAAAACTTCAGCATGCAATAAAGACTCCTTGAATTGGCTTTATAATGAAAGGCAGCTATTAATTTCTAATTGGTCCTCTCAAAAATTATCTTGCTTATAACCAAGTTTTCACCTACAACCAAGTTAATCCCCTCCCTACCCACATTCAACAAATTCACAAATATAGTAAACTGTAACAGAATAATTTATATTTAACATTAATATACACAATATATCTCACATGATTAACACATCTAATATGATTAACACATCACATCTCATATGATTATAAAGCACTTCACAGTTCAAATGACAGATAGTTCTTCTTCTTCTTCTGCGTTCATCCGGAGTTTCTTTTTCTGGACGTGATTGCGCCGTGCCTGTTTACAGCAGAGCTGCGTTCTTGCGCCGTTAGGCCAACACATCCGACTTCTGCGGGCATTTGTTGACCGGGTTAACCTTCCCGGACAGACAGTTCTAAATATTCCGTACAAACCATGTGCACAACCACCCAATCAAGTCTTTGCTTTAATTGTTCTCTAATTTACTATATTTGGCATCAACGTTCCAATGTGTTTGTGTTTTTGGTATTCAATTTCTGCTTGCTTCGTATAGAAATATCTGAGACCTATAGTGTATTACCAGTGGCTGGATATGAATTATGTCCATATTCCATTCTGTACTCAGCTTCATGAAAGACCTGGCTAATGACTGCATAATACTTTTTCAATGTTTCTTCAAGATAGCAACAGTCAAATGTTACTCTAAGATAAGCAGGTATTTCTTTAAAAAACTGTGATGCTTGCTTGCTTGTGTTCGTTGGCTTGAGCTCCAACGCGAAGTCCTGTATGTCGGATGAAGACATCCTGTTGTGCAACATCAGTGTGATGTCATACAGGACCTGAGTTTTGCGTGAGTATCCGTTGTCCCATGTCTGGCTTATAACAGCTTTTTAAAAGGAATACCTACTTATCTTAGAGTCATATTTGACGGTTGCTTACCTAGAAGAAACACTGAAAAAGTACAGAATAAATATATTTAAAGATTACAACCATTGAAGAGGCTTGGTGGTACAATATGAGGATGACACAAAGACACTTTGAGAAGACTTTCATTTGGTTACAGCCACTCTGTTATAGAATTTAACAACAACAATACTTTAGTGACAACTGGCTCAAAGACCAAAGTACAATCTCTCGACAAAGAACAGAACACTGGAGCAAGGGGATCAACACCAACAGCCTGAAGTAAAATTCACATAATTTTACAACCTTTTCAAATGCAGAGAGATAAAGCTGCCATAGAAACAAATGAAAGATGCAGAAGAATTAGTCAAAACTAATACTTGTAGACAGCTAGTTAAATACTGGACATAAATACATAAGAATAAGACCAAAATCATTGCTACAATATGATAAGTGAAATCAAAGGTAGCTACCACCTCCTGGTACAGAGACAAGAGATTCCAAGAGTCTGTAATTTGTTACCACATGCTCAACTGCAAGCACCTGATATCCATATCAGATAAATAGATGGGACAAACAAAAGCTCCGACTCAATCAGGCTTTGGTGGGCATCATAAGAAACCACTGATGCAACTCCGGAGAAGTGGATAATCATGCAGTGGATCCCTGGTCATTCTAACATACCTAGTTTCCCTGGCCAAGGGATTAATGAAGCTGTTCGTAATCCCGTATATTCACATGGGGAAAACAGCTGCATGAGATTCGGCAGCGGATCGCGCCGCACTGGTAACTTACATGGGTATGTGAGCCGGTTGTTTGGAAAGCAATGGCAAACTACTGAATGTAAAACTTGCCTAGTACATCAACAGCAGCTGAAAAATGCTGGTGTTGACTGCAATGTCCTGTAATGGATATGTAACATTTAAAAAAAAAGTAATTACAGACGGGAAATGTTTAGTTTAGTTTAGTCGGCAGATCAACATCACAGCACACGGGTGTAACCCATAAGTCTCCGTAGCACTGGCGAGGATCCTGAAATACTTTAAGTAGATTCTGAACTCAAAATTTTGCCCGGCAGCACCGTTAGGATACTCTTATTCGATTTCCAACTACCAAGGGATTTTTTATGTGCACAACAATACACATGGGCGTCAATCTCACTACCCAGAGACCAGGGGAAATTTTGTTACCAGAAGTCCACGTAAAAAAAATATCCAGGCCCTCACCGGGGCTTGAACGCAGGACTTCCAGCACTCGAGGGGGACACCATACCTCGAGACACTCAGCCCCTCCACAGGATCTGTACAGGCATAACTGTGTACAGTGACAAGTCTCAAAACAGCCAAGCAGCTAATAACAACTAAAATAAAGAAACTTAGTTGAACAAAGGAGTCACAAATAGAAGGATGTTTACAAATATATGCAGTTCTAACCCCAAAGGGCAACAAAACCCACTTGACAAGGAAGGACCAGCACATGACTGTTAGACTTTGAACACATCACATATCATTGAACTAAACAGACACTGACCAGAAGTTTATTCTGAGTACTTGATTTGAAGATACCCTTACGAGATTGTTAAACATCACCTTCACCATCAGGAAATTTTTACTTTCATCAAAGCCAGGCGAAAGGAACATTTTATTTGGAACAACACAATGTACATAGCAATAGGCTAAAGGAATGGCAGACCAGGAGATTTTGAATCAATATCAACAACAAAAAGGGTGTCTAGCTGGCAGTGTGTTGAACTACATTTGGTCCTGAACGAAGTACTATCATAATTTGGAGGTGACAGGTTCAAATACTGGTGGGCATAATATGCTCACATATTTTTCTGTCTAATGTCTTCTTATTTCAACTTGCTCCTCTTTTCTATGAGTGCCATACAACATCTATTTATTTATTTATTTATTTATTGTGTTGTTTGATTTATATTTCTGTGTATCTTATATGCACATTGTGAGTTGCTCTTCACAATGTAGTGGTTAATGCACATGCATCCCAGCACAGTGGTCAGGGGCTCAATGCCAGCAGTGGCAGGCTTGGAATGACTTTCAAGAACTACAGCTTACGTACGAACTTTATTTTCAAAGGGTAACAAATTGGGCACGCAGGCCCGTCTTACATTCGGTCCCTTCCAATCACTCATCTTTCGTTCATCAATAGTGCATAATACATTCACATAGGAAAAAACATTGTCAAATGAATGTTGTAAACATAAACAATTACCATGTTATGAGACACATCCCCCACCCACCCACACATCCCCCACTCAACCACACACATATCCTCAGGCACACATACATACACGCCACCCATCCCCCCACCTACACACATCTCCCCAAGCACACAAACATCTCCCACCCACCCACACACACACCCCCCAGGCACACATACATGCACCCACCCAAACATCACTGATACAAGACAGTTTGCACATTGGTCAACAATGGAGATGGGTCAATAAACCTTATTATACCATGACCTAACACTTCACACTGTTACGGTGTGTTAACTTCACTGTTTATAATGTGGCATATATTTAAGATCTAAAATCTTTAATATCACCTAATAGAATACACAAAAAAAACATGACACGAACAATGCTCACAAGTTAAAACAATGTCAATTTCATTAAAGAAATCAATATTGTAGTATAGTGTTGTACAAACAAACCAGTTCAGAAACTAATTAAAATAAGCATCAGACATATATTGTACATATAAAATGCAGTTTCAACAAGATACTGCTACCAGGAACAACTAGCAAATGTGCATATGTGAATTAATATGTATTTTGAAAACTACATGAAGAACAGTTTACAATGTTAGTATCCAATATGCATTAAACTACTAGAACAAGCATACAGTTTTCAAATATGGTCACCTCTTATAAGAACATAAATAAACATGGGTCCAATTATGGACAAATACTCAGCCAGTGTCTGTTTTGAGTTTCAGTGGAGGACAAGAGGAATAGGAAAGAGAAATGCACTGGCAAAATAGAAAGTAACATCTGAGTTATGTCAACAATTTAATCGTGAATTAATATCCATACACACAGTTCCGCTGAAATATGGAAAACAAAGCAGGAAGTACTGAAAGTGAAAACTACTGCACAGTATCATAGGAGATGTATGGCTTTGATACTATGAATAACATTTTGGAACAAGAAGCTGACGAATATACCTATGATAAGCAACAGGTTTGTAGAAACTGCTTAAATAATCTTAATTTAAAAGTATATTAACTAAAAGTATAAAGTAAAAGTAGGATAGATCTATGTTTAGCAAACTGCATTATGATGCCAGGCCTTGTAAACAATTTACAAGCAAACTATAACAATACTAGAATGTACCTGCTGCAAAACCAGAGGATGAGTTAAAATGCTGCATGTCATTTTCCGAATGTTGCGATCAACCCCAATCCCAGTTTGATTTACTAAGCAATTTTACTTTCAGCAGTTTGCCATTGCATTCTGAGTGAGAATTCAACACTGAAGTCCAACCGACTGGTGTAGGGAATGAACCCCGTGTATTGTTGTCAGTGCACCGGAAGTTTAAGTGCAAGCACATTAATTCCTGTAGCCACCTGACTTCAGAGAATGAATAGGAAGTACAAATTGGCAATAAATAGCCTGGTATCTGAATTACATGCAGCCATGGTATCGCACTGACTACCACGCTTACCTGCCAGTTGGAGTTCATGTGTTTGAATCCTCACTGAGACAGGGTTTGAAAAAAAAAAACATGGATGTAGTTCCCCAGGTTAACGCAGCCTAAAATGGGTACCAAAAAATGGAACAGACCCCCAGGTTTACCCAGCCTAAAATGGGTACCAAAAATGGATGTAGTCCCCCAGCCTAAAATGGGTACCCAAAAATGGATGTAGTCCCAGAGGTTGATCCAGCCTAAAATGGGTACCAAAAAATGGATGTAGTCCCCCAGGTTGACCCAGCCTAAAATGGGTACCAAAAAATGGATGTAGTCCCAGAGGTTGACCCAGCCTAAAATGGGTACCAAAAAATGGAAGTAGTCCCAGAGGTTGACCAGGCCTCAAATGGGTACCAAAAAATGGATGTAGTTCCCCAGGTTGACCCAGCCTAAAATGGAAAAATTGATGTAGTCCCAGAGGTTGACCCAGCCTAAAATGGGTACCAAAAAATGGATGTAGTCCCCAGGTTGACCCAGCCTAAAATGGGTACCAAAAAATGGATGTAGTCCCAGAGGTTGACCCAGCCTAAAATGGGTACCAAAAATGGATGTAGTCCCCCAGGTTGACCCAGCCTAAAATGGGTACCAAAAAATGGATGTAGTCCCAGAGGTTGACCCAGCCTAAAATGGGTACCAAAAAATGGAAGTAGTCCCAGAGGTTGACCAAGCCTCAAATGGGTACCAAAAAATTGATGTAGTTCCCCAAGTTGACCCAGCCTAAAATGGGTACCAAAAAATGGAAGTAGTCCCAGAGGTTGACCAAGCCTCAAATGGGTACCAAAAAATGGATGTAGTTCCCCAGGTTGACCCAGCCTAAAATGGAAAAATTGATGTAGTCCCAGAGGTTGACCCAGCCTAAAATGGGTACCAAAAAATGGATGTAGTCCCAGAGGTTGACCCAGCCTAAAATGGGTACCAAAAAATGGATGTAGTTCCAGAGGTTGACCCAGCCTAAAATGGGTACCAAAAAATGGATGTAGTCCCCCAGGTTGACCCAGCCTAAAATGGGCACCAAAAAATGGAAGTAGTCCCAGAGGTTGACCAAGCCTCAAATGGGTACCAAAAAATGGATGTAGTTCCCCAGGTTGACCCAGCCTAAAATGGAAAAATGGATGTAGTCCCAGAGGTTGACCCAGCCTAAAATGGGTACCAAAAAATGGATGTAGTCCCCCAGGTTGACCCAGCCTAAAATGGGTACCAAAAAATGGAAGTAGTCCCCCAGGTTGACCCAGCCTAAAATGGGTACCCAAAAATGGAAGTAGTCCCAGAGGTTGACCCAGCCTAAAATGGGTACCAAATAATGGATGTAGTCCCCCAGGTTGACCCAGCCTAAAATGGAAAAATGGATGTAGTCCCCCAGGTTGACCCAGCCTAAAATGGGTACCAAAAAATGGAAGTAGTCCCAGAGGTTGACCCAGCCTAAAATGGGTACCAAAAAATGGATGTAGTCCCCCAGGTTGACCCAGCCTAAAATGGGTACCAAAAATGCCATGGGAAGTAAAAGCAGCTGACATGACTCTGACATCACCCATCAAGTGCTAATAAAAACATATCATCTATTAGTAAATTTGTGAAGTCTACATTTCTTATAGCCCAGTTGTACTAATCTCAGCATAATTTAACTTCTCATAAGAGGTGTCCAACAAGAATATAACTATTATGGCCAGAGACGTACAGGGATTATGAGTCATATGCACAAATATGCTTTCATTCTGGTTATGTGTTCAAACACTATATGTGAAATCAGAAGATAAAAATATATAATTGTAACAATATACTTACCAACTTTCTAGGAACTCTGAACTTCTCATCAACTTCCTCTTGTCGAGAAAGGACTAACTCTACGAGACTTCCCTCGGGTAGCATGCGTAAAAATGACACTGCTTCCGCTTGAGTTTTTCCAGTCATGTGAACTCCATTTACCTGAAAAGCATTCATTTTGTTTCAAACCAAGAAACTGCAGGAACTTATGCACTCTAAAGCTTATATCAAATAAAAATGCAAAAATGAATATAAGTTGCCTTGTCAGGGGTATACTGAACAGACTAAAGCAGTTTGGAGAAACAACAGGGAGGTACACACAAACACAGGTAAACTACTGAAACAATTTGCTTAATTTTTTGGGGTTGCTACTGAAACAAGTGACTATTTTTGGGGGGTTTATGTACATGAAATGATATAAGAAAAGTGTGTGTATTTAGTTTTTGCATGCCAGAATGAGACATTTTCAGTTTAATCAGTTCAGTAATTGTCTGCAGATTGGGAACAAATTTACTACAATAGACCAAATGAGGTTTCTAGAATTTCAAGATTATTTCTATTTATATTAACTTACACATCATCTTGCTATTTAGGATGATGTTCTTTACCACTCATTTCTTAAGTTCTTTTTAACTTTCTGAAATCAAGACATTATACAGGATGTATTTTTAATGACTGTGCAGTATTTGAAAATATTGCCAGTCCAAGTTTTGTATTTACCTATTATGTTGCATGAACTTTACAGAGGGTGAATACAAAACTTGGACCGGCAATATTTTCAAACACTGCACAGTCATTAAAAATACACCCTATATATTTCTGTATCCTTTACGATGTCCAGTAAAGGATATGCAAAATATTTTTAAAAATATATTTCTATATTACAAAACATACTTACTTCTAACAAACGATCACCGGGTCTTAGTTGGCCATTCTGTACAGCTGCACCTTTAGGCAAGATATTGCGAATGTAAATAGGGCAGTTACCATCTGTTTGATTGTCTCTTGATGTTACACTAAATCCTAAGCCCAAAGGACCTTTCCTGAGCTGTACAAACAGCTTCTTCCCAATTCTTCTGGTATTAGTCACAGCGTTCATGGAAGCATCTGGCAGGTGAGATGTAAGAGATGTGCCAGGATTGCGTGCAGGAAGTGCTGGTGGCACCTTCTTTGGCGCTTTGATTGGAGGGCCCGGTTTAATTACATTTGCACTTGGAGAAGGAGATATACTCTTATAAACAAGTAAAGATTCAGGTTTCATTTTCACAGCAGAATTTACACCCAAGTTTGCATGGTCAGTTCCATTAGATGTTTCACTGGTTTCTGATGAATCAACAATCTTTCTGGAGGCATCTCTTGGAGCTGGGGTTGGGATGGTGACGGCACCTTTTGATTCTGGCGTTGATAATGTCAGAGGTGAAGGTTTCACTGGTGCATGACAACGAGGTTTTGGCAGTATAGGTGGAGGTTGAGGAGCAGGTTTCTGTTTTCCCTTCAGATGCCATGAAGATAATGCGCTGTTTGTACTTCCTTTAACAATTCTCAGCCGAATTTCTTTAGTGTCCATTGCAGCTCGAAAAATATTCTGGGCCCTTCATAAAGGAAAAAATATTTACAATGAGTTTAAAGTAATTAAAATAAGGATAACTAGCAGACAATTACAAAATTCTAAACAAAACGTAACATCTGAAAAATCATATGACTGATTTATTAATAATCATATACAGTGAAGCAAACATGTAAAGTGCTAAAATTTTCAGCTACACTGAAAAATTGACAATAAAAACTGCAGAAATAGTCAGGATATATAACCTACACATATGAAATAGAAGAAGCATAACACTACAGATCTATATAAAGAGAATAAGAGGTGCGATCTGAATATAATAAAGCTCAAAAGTCACATTAACAAATTTGCTATCTTAAAAATATAATAGACGATAAAGGGTTAACAGGTCAATACCTATAAAACAAAAATTAATAAACACCACAGTCAGCATTCAAACAGAAGAAAACAAAAAACAAAAATGAAGTATCATTAGTTTCAAGCTGTAAATATTTTTTTTAAAATCAACAACCCTGGATCGACAGTTAGCTGGCTCACCTGAGGAAAGGCACATCTTTCAAACTGTTGCCATTTATTTCCACGATGGTATCATTAGGTTTAATCCTGCCATCCTTATCTACAGGTCTGTCTGGTTCTATGCTCTGTATAAGTAGGCCCATTTCACGGCCATTCTCATCAAAAGCTGGGATGGCATGTATACCCAATGGTCCTCCGTCATTTTGAAGACATACCAGGTAGCTTTAAATACCAATAATATCACAGTATAACTCATTAAACCACTGAATTAGAATACACACATAATTATTTATTTTACTTTCTCCAATTTGAGATTCAGCTGCAATTTAATTGTATTTTGTCAATTTTGGGCACATATTTTCTTATATTTGAACAATTTTCAGGAGTTACTGCTTATTTTGAATTCCTTATCTTTTTAAGAAAATATGAAGTTTTGGGGTTGTGCGTTATTTATTGTAGTTAAGATACTTTGTTGGACTTCCTCTCTGAATATCTAACCAAGCATTTCTTAGAAAAAAAATGTTCCATTTATGTTTTGAATGTTAGACAATTGAGTTTGCTTATTTTATCTGTTGGCATTTCTCTTAATGAAATCTTGATGACACTGAATCCTAAACCCAAGGTTTTTTTCCTGTACAACTTTTATTGATTTGAGAATATTGCAGCCAATTTAGTGAAACTATATCAAAGATTAAATGGCATGTTAATTTACTTGTCTATCTGATTATGTAATTCTCTCACACAAAGTTTTCATTGCTGTTTATTTAGTACAATCAACTCCATAAACCATGTCACTAAACTTCTACTCAGAATTATAATGAGAAGAACAAGAAATACAAGAGGAAAATGGTGAAGAAAAGTATGGATTTGGTGAAGAACAAGGTACAAATAATGCAATATACTTATTACAAACACAGAGATCAATAGAGATACAGAAGGTCCTATATTTGTGCTTTACAAATTATACCAAGGCAAGTGACAAAGTGAAAGATGATGAAATGATAAACATGTTGTGAGAAATCTAACAATAAACAAAATTTACTGGAAATAAGTAGCAGCAATAAAAATGGAAAAATAAAGAGGGAAACTATGAACAGATAAAGTAAGGCGTAAGACAAGGATCTATTTTGTTGCCATATAACCTCTTTCTTATAGTGAAATAATAATGAGAGAGATAAAAGAGAGGTCATGATTATCGGTTGGCAATTATAATATAAACAATCTACTCTATGCAGATGACACTGTATCGATAGCTGAAAACACAACATATTTGCAACAACTTTTCAATATTGTAGTAATACAGAGTGGAAAAAAAGGACTTTCCTTGCATTCCAAGAAAACAGAAACAAAGGTTATATCAAAGAAAAAGATGAAACCAAAAATATGACATAACATCCATCCATCATGTGCCATGCTGATAAGCGTGGGTGGTCATGTTTTGCCATCTCACTCATGCCACGTGGCCAAGCCATCCAGGTATTTATTTCTCGGTCTTCCCCTTGGTCTCTTCCCTTCGATCTTGCCAGTTGTCACCACATTCTCCAATTCATTTCTTCTCATAACATGCCCAAAAATTTTTGACTGTCTACGTCGGATGTCTCTAATCAGTTTACGATCTTCATTTGTTTCTTGAAGGACTTGTTCATTGGTTTTTCTATCTGTCCATGGTATTCTTTGCATTTTCCTTAGGAACCACATCTCCACAGCCATCAGATGTTTTTCAGCTTGTCTGCTCATTGTCCACGCTTCACATCTATACAAAAGTACAGGTTCTATGTAGCACTTCAACACTCTTTTTCTCGCTTCAATTGATATCTTTTTATTGGTCAGTATGTTTTTCATCATTCAAAAGGCTACCTTTGCCATGGCAATTCTTGTTCTAATTTCTTCAAGGCATCTCCCATCAGATATTATGACTGTTCCGAGATAATTGTACCAATTCACTTGTTTAAGAATATGCCCATTTACTTGTATATTACATTGTGTTATTTCCTTTTTCCCAGTGACGACCATAACCTGTGTCTTCTTACAATATAATTCTAACTCTAGTTGTTCACTGTGTACAACAACTGCATCTACTAAATCAGTGGTTCTCAACCTTTTTGGCCCGTGCCCCCCTTCACCATATTTTCAGAACGTCATCCCCCCTTTTCGTATTTCCTACCTAAAAATCCCCCCACTCCTGTATACGTAATAATGGAAGCACATACTAAAACAAGTCTCGACGTCCACATAAAATGTGACTTGTGGGTCTACTTACTTTATAAAATGAATTTTAGAAGGGTGAGACGTACAGAACCGTAAAGTATGAAGGGAAAAACAATATCAAGTAATCGGTTCTTGTATTAACGCGATCTTGAAATAATCTTCAATTCCCCACTGGAAACCCTAAAATTCTCCGCCAGTTGAGAACCACTGTACTAAATGTTGCTGGTCCTCTTCATTGTCTGCAATCAAGACTACCATATGCATATCTAATCTTCTTCTTCTTTCTTCTTCTGCGTTCATCCGGATCTTTTTTCCGGATGTGACTGCGTTGTGCCTGTTTACAGCAGAGTTGCGTTCTTGCGCCGTCAGGCGGACACATCCGACTTCTGCGGGCATTTGTTGACCGGGTTAACCTTCCCGGGATATCTAATCTTATTGATGCATCGTCCCCCAGTGTTGATTCCTTCCATATCTTCTATACTTCTGAAAATATTTTCACTGTACAGGGAAAAATCATCTAGAGACATTACACATCCCTGTCTCACACCCCTCTTCATTATCAATTCTTATGACAGCTTGTTGTTTCCAATATACGTTTTTTACAAGTCTAAGGTCTTTTCCATCAATGTCCATCAATGATATAACAATAGAAGGGAAAATGCTTAACCAAGTTAATAAATGTAAATACTTAGAGACAACTATAACATCAGATGAAAGTTGTCTGACAGAGACTGAGTGCAAAATATTGCAAGAAAAGTTGCATTTTAGAAAATGGAAAGTATATTATACAATAAGACATTATCATTGAATGTTAGAAAGAGAGTACTGAAATGTTATACAGAACCTGTTTTGCTGTATGACAGTGAATCATGAGACATGAATGAACAAATTAGGAAGAGCTTGGAGACAAGTTTCTGAGATGAATGTTGCGAATACCCTAGAATGCCAGAGTAATTAATGACCGCTAATGAAAGTAGATCATTATATACAACTAAAAGAATGAGACAAACAGTATGGTTATGTGACGAGAAGAAAGGCATTGGAAGACAATATAACAACTGGATAGATCACTAGCAAAAGAGGCAGAAGCAGACTGAGAGGAGTGATGCTGGATAAACTGAGAGGGTAGCATGAAGGAATATCGACAGTAGATTTGATCCAGAGCACCAAGGGCAGAGATCTGTGGAAAGATGTGAACGCCCATACCTGTTGGCAGGTGTTCGTGATGATAATAACAAAAGAGTTCATGGCAGAACAGTGATTTAGTGTACTTACTTCTAAACAGTGGTCAGAGGTTCATTCCTCTGCAGAAGCAGGATTCCCCTCCCTTCCAGAGAGGTGACTCAACCTCATAAAATGGATACCAGAAATAAGGAAAACTAAAGACAATTGGCAAGATGCTGACCCTCATAGACTGCACAGTCAATGAAAATGTGGGCCCAACACAATATCTTCAAAATGCCTTAATAGCATGTAAGCATAGTTACTTGACAGTGAGACTGTGACTGAAACAAACACTTACCCATCTGTCTGAAATGAGCCAGGTACATCCTCACCATCGTGACCCTCAACTGGACCCATCCTCTCCTTTAAAAAAATAATACAGCCATAATTAAATTAGTTTTGTCTTTTCAGTTTTAAGTTAAAAACAAGAAAATGATTTTCATTGGTCTCTTGACAGGCAGGATCAACTATTCTTATTCTTTAGCACTGTATGTGTAGAAAAGGAGGACCATGCCAGCTGTATATCTGAGTTCTGGAATAATATTTGTAAGAGGTTGTCCTTAACCATTTTTCTCTTGAGTCATGAAAGGAAACTGCCTCACAGCATTACGCCAGAATGTTTATGTATGTCCGTAACAAGAGCTTCAACAAACTAACACACATATTAACAAATGTTCCAAATTACCCTACAAAGAAAACTGCTGTGACACAATTACAGATAACTCACCTGTGGTGTGATCTTTTTACTAAGCCGTTCCACATTCTCCTGAGCCTCCAGCCAGTGATACATCTCAGGTCGGTTGCTGAGTGATGTCCTGAGTGTATCTCGGCTAAATCGACTGTGACCTGCTTTCTTTCTGTCCAGTGATCCATGCACAGTGACTTTGATCATCTTGTCATCATCTGATGACTCAGACCGGGGTTCATCACTTTCCTAAGAAATGCAGACAAGAGTGAATAACTTGCAAAATCCCAATAACAGTTAGAAATTGTATATTTACTGAAGACGACTATACTTCATCTTTGTTCCTCTCTCAGGGAGAGACTCCACACCTAATTATTTGCATCAAAGGTGAGTGTGTCCGACCATCAGCATGCATTTCTTGTTCTTCTGCATTCGCCCGGAATGTTGTTTTAGATGTAATTGTGTTGTGCCTGTTTACAGCAGAGCTGCGATATTTGCACCTTTCGGCCGACACACTTCTTCGGGCATTTGTTGGCCGGTTACCTTCCCAGGTATTTTATAGGACATTCGACTCTCATTGTAAGCATGCCTTTGTGTAAGGTCAGCTTACCTTCCCAGGTGTTTTGTAAGACACTGGACTCTCAATGTTAGCATGCATTTCTGTCAGGTCAGCTTACCTTCCCAGGTGTTTTATAGGACATTGGACTCTCACTGTTGGCATGCATTTGTGTCAGGTCAGCTTACCTTCCCAGGTGTTTTATAGGACATTGGACTCTCATTGTTGGCATGCATTTGTGTCAGGTCAGCTTACCTTCCCAGGTGTTTTATAGCACAATGGACTCTCATTGTTAGCATGCATTTGTGTCAGGTCAGCTTACCTTCCCAGGTGTTTTGTAAGACACTGGACTCTCAATGTTAGCATGCATTTGTGTCAGGTCAGCTTACCTTCCCAGGTGTTTTATAGGACATTGGACTCTCACTGTTGGCATGCATTTGTGTCAGGTCAGCTTACCTTCCCAGGTGTTTTGTAGGACAATGGACTCTCATTGTTAGCATGCATTTGTGTCAGGTCAGCTTACCTTCCCAGGTGTTTTATAGGACATTGGACTCTCATTGTTAGCATGAATTTGTGTCAGGTCAGCTTCCTTTGGACAGATTATATCCATGGTGGGAGGTCAGCATGGCCAAATGGATAAGAGTGCTTGTTCTTAAACATCCAGTGTGCTGATGCTTAGGTAAGGGTTCAACCCCTACACCGGTCAGTTGGACTAAAATGTTTTCTTCTCATCCTTGACTTGAGGACTAAATTACAAGTACCTATGAAAATCGGAGTGGGTTCGCTTGAGGCGAGGGACACTTTTTAACAGGGAAAGCTAATCCACACACAAAATTTAGTCCAGTGTACTAGAAGTTGCCTGTATAGAGCTACGCTTGAGTTCAAAGTGGGTGAGCACCCAAAATAATATCTATAGTAGTGTGCTCATCTACCCATGAGTAAATTTTCTTAACAATTTTTCCAGGTTGGTGAATGACGGCCTACAATATGTGATTTACAACTGCTGCAGGATTTTTAAAATGCACAACTTACAGATGGGATCTCCTGTTTTTCATCATTAAACTAGAAGCAAGGCACCCGATCTGACTACCCAAGAGATCAGCGGAACGATATGCGACATCATTAGATACCAGTGGTTTTTGGGTAAAATCCCCAGCCCTATGCTGAGACTAAACCCAGCCCTTCTGAGACTGATTAAAAGCATATCATGGATTTTTGGGCCTAAGCATGTGAGTGTGCAAGGAAATGAACAGGCAGACAGACTTGCTGTTGCCGCTCCTTTGAGCAGTTAGGTAGATTATGACAAGGATGATGTGGTGAAGGTTCTTTGGGATCAAGTTAAAAAGTGCAACAAAACAAACAAAAGAACCACATCTGGAGAGGCCTGATTCAGTAAGGGATGGGTGAAGATTTCAAGCAGGGGGACTGTAATACAATCAAAGTTTAAAAGAGAATGCAAGCAGATATTTAATTAGACTGCCCCTGGCACCATCAGAATGATAACTCTTCTCATTAACTACTGTAGATTGGGGGGGGGGGGGGGGGGGGGGGGGGGACAGGAGAGCCAGCGTGGGGACTTTCCCACTTGCAATTGATCCACCGCAGTTCTTTATTTCATATTTGATTTCCAAATACCCCCAGCAGATATAAGTAATGTACTCGAACCAACAATGTATCGGTGTGTGTGTGTGTTGTTTGTCCGGCTGCCTGCGAGTGTGTGTGTGCGTGCCCCGCGCGTGTTGTTTTTTTTTCTCTCTCATAATTAATTGTGCTGAAATGAAAAAAAAAAAAAGATTACATTACATGAAGCTACAAATGTATTGCCTTTTGAAATGTCTACCTACAAATGTGTACAGGAATAAAATCAACATACCCTCACACTTTCCCTCCTGTGGATGAAAGGCCTAGAGTCACCAGAGCTTATCTCATTCTTCTCTGAAGGTGATTTACTTGAAAGTAGATTAAGGTTTGGTTCACTTCCTCGCCGAACTCGCAAGTTACTACCTAAAAATTAAACAATAAAATTACATACAATTTAAAAAATATTTCTTGACAAGATATTTGTCTGTCTTATTTAGCCTTTCTAGACAAGAAAAAAAAAAAAATGCAACAGCGTTTTAAGAAGAAAACACAAGAAAAAATACCAACATCTTAAATGGGAGAGAATATGGAAGGGGCATTTTATAGTGACCAAAGTTGTGAAATGTGACACAAACATCTTGTTCAAAGCTGCCATGGGTCTGTGAAGTACTCGGACCATCACATGTTGTAGGCCTGAAGTGCATGGAAGAAGTAGGTGGCCAGTCGTTCCTGCTCATTAGCGAATGGTGAGCAGAGGTGTCGAACCCTTGTTTGACAGCACTCATGCCACTGTCTGCGTAACCTCCTAATTGCTTACACCAGTGTGCCCACTAATATCTTAAGTAAAGAAAGCCTTTTCATAACATAAATTGTATTGAGCCGCTCTTACTACCCATGAGATTTCCTGATCCCATTTTAAGGCTGGGTCAACATGGGAGCTGAGATCATTGGGAAACATCACTGCCTCGAAGGGGATTCCACCACACATCACTGGGCCAACAGACAAGCATGTTAGCCACTGAACTATGGATGTGTATGTGTGTGGTGTGAGTGTGTGTGAGAGAGAGAGAGAGAGAGAGAGAGAGAGAGAGAGAGAGAGAGAGAGAGAGAGAGAGAGAGAGAGAGAGAGAGAGAGAGAGAGAGAGAGAGAGAGAGAGAGAGAGAGAGAGAGAGAGAGAGAACAGATTTCAAAATGATTAAAAACAGTAATAAAGTTAAACATTACACAGAACAACATCCAGGAAGGTTAACCCGGTCAAATAATGCCCAAAGAAGTATAACAGCTCTGCTGTAAACAGGCACAGCGCAATCACATCCAAAAAGACTCCGGATGAACGCAGCAGAAGAAGAAGAAGAAGAAGAAGAAGAAGAAGAAGAAGAAGAAGAAGAAGAAGAAGAAGAAGAGGAAGAAGAAGAAGAAGAAGAAGAAGAAGAAGAAGAAGAAGAAGAAGAAGAAGAAGAAGAAGAAGAAGATTGAAAATTACATAAAACCAGTACAGAGTGTCAAATTTTTATGTTTTAATGTAACACTAATCTAATAGTTAAATATATGTAACACTGAAGTATGCCATTTCCAATCTGTACCAAGTGTCTCATCACGGGAAAAAACAAAGACTGCCTTCAAACTGACTAATTTCTTAGGACGCATTTTACACCAACTCATAAGCACACATTGGTTACACAAAACAAATAAACATTCACTGGTTTAACCAAATTAAAATTTACTGGTTTAACTAAACAACAACTTATTATTCAGTAGTTTAACCAAACAAATTAACATTTATTGGTTACACCAATGGAAACATGGAGCTGATCCATGACTCTGGTGATCGAGTGAGATGGTGAAACATGACCGCCCACGCTTATCGGCATGGCACATAATGGATGGATGGATGGTTACACCAAACAATTAACATTCACTGGGGGTTACTCTATACAAATAATCAGCACTCACCAATTACATAAAAAATATTAACACTCACTGGTTTAACTAAAAAAATTAATGTTTTCAGGGTTAACCAAACACATTATTTCTGGTTTAACCAAACAAACTGACATATATTAATCACACCAAATTAAAAATTGCTGGTTACACTGACAAACTAACCTCTACTTGTTTAAACAAACAAATGATCAATGTTTAAAGATTATTCAAGTATGAAATAATTGTACAAACATAACTTCAAGCATTTTGATCATGCATTCATAACATTGAATGTAAGAAAGAGTGCCGAAATGTTATATAGAGCCTGTTTTGCTGTATGGCAGTGAATCTTGAAAGTAAATGAACAACTCAGGAAGAACTCAGAAACAACAGACATGTGGTTCATGAGACAAATGTTGAGAATACCTTGGACTGCCAGAGTAACCAATGATTGCCTAGAAGAGGCTAATGAAACCAGAAAGTTATATACAACTATAATAAAGAGATAAAACAGCTTTTTTGGTCATTTGATGAGAAGAGAGGCATTGAAGAACACTGTGATGACTGGAAAGATCAGCAGTCAACAGTCCCCATGGAGACAGTACTTTAGCACTGGATTGGAAGAAAAGTCTTCATTAGCTGACTCTGATAGATACAAGTGATTTTGTGGGATCAGGCAATCTGAATTCAATGCTTCATACTCAAGAGTTAAAACTTGGTTGTAGAGGATTCATAAAAGTTAAAACGTTGTCAGACAGAGGATTCATAAAAGTTAAAACCTTGTTATACAGAGAATTCATAAGTTAAAACTCTTTCAAACAGATACAAACAACATCAACATCAACAAATACAGACTAAAGTCACTAATGATATCACATGTCATATACTCGTACGATCATAAATTATTTTAACTAATGTCATACAATGACAAACTACTGAACGTAAACTTCCTAAGAAATTAAAAAGTCAAAAAATTTTGGGGTTAACTGCAATGTCCTGTAAAAGATATGTAACTAACTTTTAAAAAATGTCATACACATATAAAGTGGATAATAATCTTACCTAATGTCAAATCCCTGGATGTGACCACAACATCTGTAACAACGTTGTTGCTACCTGTACTATTCTGACTGGGCTGTATTAAGCCCGGTGTTGTATTTGTGAGGTCGTGTAGGGGCAAGCTTGCACCATTCCCAGTCTGAAAAATATCTGGACTTGTGGTACCGGTTGAGCTGGCACTGGCACCATCACCACCATTGTGCTGGACAGAAGGCCGATCATGTTCCTCAAAGTCAGCAATAAGCTGAAAAATAAGTGAATGTTGTGGAATTTAATACCAGAGTTAGTCAGATGGTTGTCTGAAAACTATTATAGATAAGGTTGCTAGAGGAGAGTAAGATGAAGGGATTATCACTAAACATCAGTAAAACTGAATGCATGGTAGATGATAAGAAAAAGCAAATTGCAATACACTATCTTCATAGGGGGCCAGCCTTGTGACGATGGGGTTACGGGCGCAGTTCGTGATCCCACACACTCACATTCGAAACACATCTGCACGCAATTTCGCAGCAGACCGCACTCCGTTGGTTTTTCACAAAATGGTATGGGTGCCGATTGTTCAGAAAGTAATGGCAAACTACTGAATGTAAGTGTGTCAAGAGATCACAACAGCAATAAATGCTGGTGTTGACTGCAATGTCCTGTAAAGGATATGCAACTAACTTTCTTTTATATACATAGGGGAGTCGGAACAGTGCCTTAGCTAACATGCTGAGGTGGTGGCCATGTGTTCAAACACCCCTATCTAGGCGAACTATTAAAAACAGACTGGGGCTTCCAGGTCACTCCAGCCTAAAATAGGTGGCAGTAAATATCCAGGAAAGTAAAGGTGTCCAGTATGAGACTGACCACATCACTTAAGGAGTGTCAGATGGTCTATTAAAATATGGGACTAGCACCATATATCCAACATGCCTCAAGGTGTGCAAAAGTGTCCTTTACTAAACTTTTGTAAATAGCAACGGTGTAAGAATCAGACAGGTAAATATTTTAAAATATTTAGACTATGTTTTGGCATGTGATGGGAGATGTGATACAGGGATAAAGCCATGTGTTCAAAGCTCCAATGGAGCACATCTGTAAAAGCTCAGCCTAAAATTGGTACCAGGATGTATTGTGGGAAATAAAAGCAACAATGAGGTACTGAACACATCATTCATCAAGTGTCGATTGGTCTTTAAAAATATGGATCAAGCACCACATACCCAACGGACCTCACGGTATAAACAGTTCCTTTACATCAAACTCATTAAGATATCAGAGGGCAGAAAGAACTTTACAGTTCCTTTACATCAAACTCATTAAAATAGAGGGCAGAAAGAACTTAAAAGTCAGGGTGGAATGTTCTAGACCAGGTATCTGAAGAAGCTATTAAGTTAAAAGGAATTTTATTATGAAGCTTTCAATGTTTATATTTTGCGCTTAAAAGTCGACAGGGTCGACTTCACTGCACCGGGTTTTTATCCCATATGGCTCGGTCTCTTTCCACAGCGCGGAAAGCTTCGTACAAAGCATGAACTCCGTAGCTCTAGCGACAACCCACAGGAGTCTTCGAAAAACTTCACCTCTTGAACTGAAGGATGCAGACCAGAATCGAACCCACAACCTTCGGAGCCCGAGTCAAATGACATTTTTTGCGCTTGCTTACTTTAACCTCAAGCGTAGTTCACACACACTATTTATAGTAGTGATGGACTGAATTTTGTGTGTGGATTAGCTTTCCCTATTAACAGTGTCCCTCGCCATCAGGTGAACTCACTCTGACTTCAGAGGTACTTGCAATTTACGTCCCCAAGTCAAGGACGACAAGTCAACATTTTTAGTCTGCTTTCAATGTTAATAACTTGGCTAGAAAGACAAAGAATATTTTCACAATTGACAACAAGGATTTGAAACAATATGTATAGGTGATATGTAATCACACACTTGTTACAATGACCAGGTAGGTTTACATTACCTGTTCTTTGTCATCAACCACATCAAGCAACTGATCGTCTGGGTCCAGAATTCCACCACCACTAATTGTTTTGAGGCTGGTCACTTCCACCCAGTGGTTGGATCCCTATCATGTGAAATACTATTTTTATATCATCAAAACATAGAAACAACAACCATTGCAAATAAGAGCAGTTGATAACAAGGTTGGCTACAATGAGAGAAGATGCTTGCCTGTTGACATGGTGGTCAAGGGTTCGATCCGCAATGGGGCATATTTGTATTTTAAAAACTGACCTGGCTTCCAGGATGACCATGTCCTAAAACAGGTACCATGAACTGTCTTGGGTAGTAAAGGCGGCCAGCGTGATACTGACCACATCACCCACTGGGTGCAGAATGGGCTATAAACATATGGGTCTAGCACCATATCCTTTGCCGGTCTCCGTGGCGAAGGGGTTTCAGATGTGGTTTGTAATCCTGTATGCCCGCATTCGAAACACAGCTGTGCGCTATTTGGCAGCAGACTGTGCAGCGCTGATTTTTACGAACAGGTATGGGTGATGGTCGTTCAGAAAGCAATGCCAAACTACTGAACATAAAAGCTGCAAAGACATCAACAACAACTAAAAATGCTAGTGTTGACTGCAAACGTCCTGTAAAGGATATGCAACTAACTAACTTAACCATATCCTTTACTTACTTACTTTCTTTCTATCATGAGGGTGGGAGTGGGGGAAGGGGGGAGGGGAAGGAGAGAGAGAGAGAGAGAGAGAGAGAGAGGGGGAGGGGAAGGAGAGAGAGAAGGAGAGAGAGAGAGAGAGGGGGAGGAGAGAGAGAGGAGAGAGACGAAGAGAGAGATGAGAGAGAGAGAGAGAGAGAGAGAGAGAGAGAGAGAGAGAGAGAGGGAGAGAGAGAGAGAGAGAATAAGTACACACAATCAGAACAATATTTCCTATGAATGCCATGCTATAGTCACATATAATATCTAACATTTCAGACTGCTTTTAACTCTTTAAGGACACAAGTTTTCCCCATGTTAGATGTAGGATGCCCCACTGTCTTTGAGCTTTCATATAGTGTCATTGAATATAGATAAGTTTTTCTGGTTTCACTGATTTACAAATCAGCAGATAAGTACCATTAGTTGAATTCAACAAATCCCATTTCCTCTCCATGACTGAGTTGTCATTTTAAGTGAGGTAATTATCAACTTGTAATTTTCAAACAGTGACCAACAAATGTAATTAGCCCAACTTTTGACTCTATTTTTCATTCTCAGCTATCAACACACATACACTGTGTATGTGAGTGTGTCAGAAATAAAGAGAGAAAGATAGATAGATAGAGAGAGAGAGAGAGAGAGAGAGAGAGAGAGAGAGAGAGAGAGAGAGAGGAGAGAGAGAGAGAGAGAGAGAGAAATAAGTGATGTGTCTGGAAACATAACAATTAATGAAACTATAAAAGAATGAGGTGTCAGAGAGAGAGAGAGAGAGAGAGAGAGAGAGAGAGAGAGAGAGAGAGGAGAGAGAGAGAGAGAGAGTCATAAATGCCTGCGCCAGTCGGCATGACACTTGATGATGATGAGGGGAAAATACTAACCCCATAGGTCATAGTCTTAGGGGTGTGAACAGTCTAGACATATGTGAATCGTGGTATATGAGATGAGGTGTCATGTTAACTTCCCACCTTACCATTCCAGAAAATCTTTAATTATATTTGGTATTAACTAATTTTATAACAAAACGAATGGCGCAAAATGTTCTGGAAGTAAGGCAGCCAGTAGTATACTGACCATATCACTCCTCGAGTGCATCTGTTTTTAAAAAAAAATGTATGAAGAACCATCTTCTAACCACCCAGGGACACAGAGATCCTTTATAATAAAAGGGACCTGTGACTTTACTTAAATTGATTGACAAACAGCGTGATAAACATGAGGTTTATGATCCTCAAAAGTGACCCCCCCCCCCCCCTCTCAACCCACACAAACACACTTTTTCCAGGTCTATATCCACCTCTTTAACTTCTTGATATTCCAGGGGGAATGTCCTACTTGTGCAAGACTCCCTAGAGAAAAGGTGGTGAAGAAAACCAATTGCTGCCCCATACAGCAAGGTATGTGAAGTCATTAGCATTTAAATCCCCAGCAGCCGTATCTTTTACTGCTACCAATACCGTATACAGGTATCACATTACAGAGTTCAATGTGTGCCAAAGCCAAACTCATTCTCCTATAAAAGCTATTTTCCATCCTTATGTACAGATTCCACGCCCATGGGTCTCTCAAGGTGGCTTTCGTTAATGCCAGCATCTCCCGGTTCACCCCTCTCCCCTTTCCATCCTGGACGTTGGTTTAATTAATGCCTACATGCAACAAAGAAAAACATATATGGAGGTATCCTCCTCCAGCACCTGCACAGCGCACACTTCCTGCCGAAAGTATGTATGTGGTTCCCAACCTGTACTCCTCAAGAGGGCACTCGGTGTGGCGAAACAATTCACAGGCGCGCGAGACAGGGGTTAGCTTACAAGGTCTTCCCTCAGCGTGAGTATATTTTATGAATGAACCAATTTTACCATGTCTTAATATATTTACTGAGGTCTCACGATCACCCCTGAAGTAGGCTGGCCCTACCAGGCTTCAACACACGACAACTCAGCAGGGGCGGTGAATCAGCGATCTTCTAGGCTACGTGATAAGTGTCAACTGTGATCTCACATTTTATAATCGTGTCCTGTAAAGACCACTGCCGGGAGTAGCGTAGTTACTGACAGTATTTCTTATGGCAATTACTATATTATTATTATTAAAGAAAGAAAGGTTTACGCTGTCCAGTCAGTTGGTTGCATGTCCTTTACAGGTGTCGCAATAAATTCCAGTATAGTTTTACTTTTAGCAGTTTATGATTTACTTGGCCACTTTTACATTAGGTAGTTTGTCATTGTTTTCAGAACGGTTGAGGGGACGCAGAGGTGTTTCCAAGGCACCAGGGCCGGGTAATATACTGGCCAAGACCTATTGACGCGTCCTCGTCGAGCGTCCTGGGCAACAGGTCCCTTCGGGGTCCTGGCTGAAGTCAATAGGATCGCTGATTCCTCCGAAGTCGGAGAGTGTCTGCCTGTACGGCGAGGAACCACCAGTCTGCACACCAATAAGCCAGACATGGGACAACGGATACTCACGCAAACCTCAGGTCCTGTATGACATCACACTGATGTTGGACAACAGGATGCCTTCATCCGACATACAGGACTTCGCGTTGGAGCTCAAGCCAACGAACACAAGCAAGCAGCAAGAACGGTTGACGTCCGAAATCATCGCAAGGCGGTCTGCCTCCAAATCGTCTGCGGCTGATTTCGAACCCTCGAATCAGTAGGCCATGAAATCATGAAACGCGTTCACTCCCCCCAAGCCAGAGCGCCGGCATAAACTGTCAAGTATATATGTAATAAAATTCTGCTTTTCAGCTATATAGAGCAGAAAACAAAGACTTATGTCAGAAATATGTATGCAGGCCAACCATAACCACTTCTATCAGCAGTGGAGCGCCGAAAGGTTTACCCGCCATGAGTCTATTTCAAACGCGATGCCCCGGGGGGATAGTTGAAGGTAAAAACAGAATAAGAAGGCACAAATAATTATGGAAAAGAACACTGATGAACGCCGTGCGACATTCCCGCACTTATACGCATAGCTTAGGATGGGGAACAACAAAGGACTCCCGCGTCTGTTTGTTACCAGGGCCCGTAAGGAAAGTAAATAATACTAGCAGTGTAAACCATCATGCAGGAGACTGGTGTCAGACTGACTAACTCATCCTGTGGACAATTTTAGTTGCAAAATCCAACCAATCATGAACAAGACTACAAAGGGCAAGGCGTGAATTGGTTGAGGGGATATATTCCATAGGGGGGGGGGGGGGGAGGAGCGGGGACAGCGGAAGCTTGGATATTGATGTTTCCAACAAATCACCTTTCGAATCGAGAATGAGGTTACATCATTTATAATCAATTAAAAAAAAAAGTGGGATCGAGGGGGTAAAATTGCCTCTGAAAGTTTGAGAGTCGCTGACGGAATAGAACCAAGACATTCCAATTTACTAGCGAGTGGGAGAGGGAACCATTTGAACGTGTACTCAACGCAGAATACACGATAAGATGCCCGTAATATTTGGTTTCATACCGCAAAAAAACAGCGACATGCATGATAGAAGCAAACGACATGCACACAACAACGATATGCAGACAGCTAAATAGTACACATCGAAGAAGTCTACCCTCAAAGCGCAGATTAATATGTGCAGGTATATACGTTTATGCAAAAATCAACACAGTAACCCACTTGTGTGTTTACTCATCCAGGTACATATACTGTATACAAAAACAGCTTCAACGTTTTCTAAAGAACACGCGTCGATCAACATTCGCTTCCCTCATCTGGCCATACATACATCACGTCGCCTCCCCTGACCTCATGTAAACCAAACAATTTCATAAATATAAATAGCCCACGTCCTTAAGGAGCAACCCACTTCCCCGTCCATCTTCCTCGCCTTTTCTTTCATTTATCCCCGTCTTAAAAACAAACTTACAGTAGCATATTCTACGCATGCGTACATCTTAACGACTTTTTCTACTCAAGGTGTTCTCCCAAGTAACGAAAAATGAAAGGAGGGGGTGGAGAGAGAGAGAGAGAGAGAGAGAGAGAGAGAGAGAGAGAGAGAGAGAGAGACGGGGGCCGCGTTGAAGCTTATGGGTGTAATGTGACCCACAACAGCACGTTATCACGTTGCCGTGGCACCGCAAGCAGGAAAATTATACAGCGAAGGTACTTCATTATCTTAGCCACTTAACGAAGGGAAAAAGCCTCGCAGACTCGTTAAGATAAAGAAAGAGAATCGGGGAGATAGAATGGCGCGGTGCAATGGCGGCCATGGGCCAACATGCTTACATTTAGCTCATTCCGAAAAGACTAAAAATTCAGTCTAACATACATTACAAAGTGGTATTTGCCCAGTCGCATGACACTCACATGTAAATGCAACGTCTAAATGGATTGTATACTCTCTACATTCGGATGAATAACCGCGACATTTAACAATTACCACTATCACACATCGTCATGATGTGCCTTGCCGGTAAGCGTGGGCGGTCATGATTCGCCAGTCTGTGTTCTTGTCCGATTACACCACGTGTCTAGGCATCCCTCTTTCTTTGCCTTTCCTTTGCTGTTTTCTTACCAAGTTTTCTCACACAGTTGTGTTTATTTCTCGGCACAACACGGATAAGTTCTCGAACCAGTTTACGGCTTTTATGTATCTTACCGCCCGTGTGTTGCCGGAATCGGTAAGGGAACTAAAGAATAGTATCACGCCGTAACATAACATACAGGTCATATGAGGCAGTGAAGGAGGGTTGGGCTTGGAGCTGGCTTCCTCATTCCGCAGAAAAACTTTCCAAGTCCAATGAGAGTATTTAGAGGAGCAGACCATAATTTTCTGATAGTTAAATTAAAACTAAATCTAAAACTGTTGGAGCAGCATGGAAGGATGTACGACCAAAAGGCAAGACAGAAATTGCTTTAGCAGTATGGAAGGATGCACAACCAAAGCACACAGACAGAAACTGCTGGAGCAACACGGAAGGAAGGATGTATAACCAAAGCACACAGGCAGAAACTGCTGGAATAACATGGAAGGAAGGATGTATAACCAAAGCACACAGACAGAAACTGCTGGTGTAACACGGAAGGAAGGGTGTATAACCAAAGCACACAGACAGAAACTGCTGGAGCAACATGGAAGGATGTATGACCAAAGCACACAAACAGAAACTGCTGGAGCAACACGGAAGGAAGGATGTATAACCAAAGCACACAGACAGAAACTGCTGGAGTAACATGGAAGGATGTATGACCAAAGCACACAGACAGAAACTACTGGAGCAACATGGAAGGATGTATGACCAAAGCAGACAGACAGAAACTACTGGAGCAACATGGAAGGAAGGATGTATAACCAAAGCACACAGACAGAAACTGCTGGAGCAACATGGAAGGAAGGATGTATAAACAAAGCACACAGACAGAAACTGCTGGAGCAACACGGAAGGATGTAAAACCAAAGCACACATACAGAAACTGCTGGAGCAACATGGAAGGATGTATAACCAAAGCATACAGACAGAAACTGCTGGAGCAACACGGAAGGATGTATAACCAAAGCATACAGACAGAAACTGCTGGAGTAACATGGAAGGAAGGATGTATAACCAAAGCACACAGACAAAAACTGCTGGAGCAACACGGAAGGATGTATAACCAAAGCACACAGACAGAAACTGCTGGAGTAACATGGAAGGAAGGATGTATAACCAAAGCACACAGACAGAAACTGCTGGAGCAACATGGAAGGAAGGATGTATAACCAAAGCACACAGACAGAAACTGCTGGAGCAACACGGAAGGATGTATAACCAAAGCATACAGACAGAAACTACTGGAGCAACATGGAAGGAAGGATGTATAACCAAAGCATACAGACAGAAACTGCTGGAGTAACATGGAAGGAAGGATGTATAACCAAAGCATACAGACAGAAACTGCTGGAGCAACATGGAAGGAAGGATGTATAACCAAAGCACACAGACAGAAACTGCTGGAGCAACATGGAAGGAAGGATGTATAACCAAAGCACACAGACAGAAACTGCTGGAGTAACATGGAAGGAAGGATGTATAACCAAAGCATACAGACAGAAACTGCTGGAGCAACATGGAAGGAAGGATGTATAACCAAAGCACACAGACAGAAACTACTGGAGCAACATGGAAGGAAGGATGTATAACCAAAGCACACAGACAGAAACTACTGGAGCAACATGGAAGGAAGGATGTATAACCAAAGCACACAGACAGAAACTACTGGAGCAACATGGAAGGAAGGATGTATAACCAAAGCATACAGACAGAAATTGCTGGAGCAACACGGAAGGATGTATAACCAAAGCACACAGACAGAAACTGCTGGAGCAACATGGAAGGATGTATAACCAAAGCACACAGACAGAAACTGCTGGAGCAACATGGAAGGATGTATGACCAAAGCATACAGACAGAAACTGCTGGAGCAACACGGAAGGATGTATAACCAAAGCACACAGACAGAAACTGCTGGAGCAACACGGAAGGATGTATAACCAAAGCATACAGACAGAAACTGCTGGAGTAACATGGAAGGAAGGATGTATAACCAAAGCACACAGACAGAAACTGCTGGAGCAACACGGAAGGATGTATAACCAAAGCATACAGACAGAAACTGCTGGAGTAACATGGAAGGAAGGATGTATAACCAAAGCACACAGACAGAAACTGCTGGAGCAACACGGAAGGAAGGATGTATAACCAAAGCATACAGACAGAAACTGCTGGAGTAACATGGAAGGAAGGATGTATAACCAAAGCACACAGACAGAAACTACTGGAGTAACATGGAAGGAAGGATGTATAACCAAAGCACACAGACAGAAACTGCTGGAGTATTATGGAAGGAAGGATGTATAACCAAAGCACACAGACAGAAACTGCTGGACAACATGGAAGGAAGGATGTATAACCAAAGCACACAGACAGAAACTACTGGAGCAACATGGAAGGAAGGATGTATAACCAAAGCAATCAGACAGAAACTGCTGGAGCAACACGGAAGGATGTATAACCAAAGCACACAGACAGAAACTGCTGGAGCAACATGGAAGGATGTATAACCAAAGCACACAGACAGAAACTGCTGGAGCTAACATGGAAGGAAGGATGTATAACCAAAGCACACAGACAGAAACTGCTGGAGCAACATGGAAGGATGTATAACCAAAGCACACAGACAGAAATCTGCTGGAGTAACATGGAAGGAAGGATGTATAACCAAAGCACACAAACAGAAATTGCTGGAGTAACATGGAAGGAAGGATGTATAACCAAAGCACACAAACAGAAATTGCTGGAGTAACATGGAAGGAAGGATGTATAACCAAAGCACACAGACAGAAATTGCTGGAGTAACATGGAAGGAAGGATGTATAACCAAAGCACACAAACAGAAATTGCTGGAGTTACATGGAAGGAAGGATGTATAACCAAAGCACACAGACAGAAATTGCTGGAGTAACATGGAAGGAAGGATGTATAACCAAAGCACACAAACAGAAATTGCTGGAGTAACATGGAAGGAAGGATGTATAACCAAAGCACATAGACAGAAACTGCTGGAGCAACATGGAAGGAAGGATGTATAACCAAAGCACACAGACAGAAACTGCTGGAGCAACATGGAAGGAAGGATGTATAACCAAAGCACACAAACAGAAATTGCTGGAGTAACATGGAAGGAAGGATGTATAACCAAAGCACACAAACAGAAACTGCTGGAGTAACATGGAAGGAAGGATGTATAACCAAAGCACACAAACAGAAACTACTGGAGTAACATGGAAGGAAGGATGTATAACCAAAGCACACAAACAGAAACTACTGGAGTAACATGGAAGGAAGGATGTATAACCAAAGCACACAAACAGAAACTGCTGGAGCAACACGGAAGGAAGGATGTATAACCAAAGCACACAAACAGAAACTGCTGGAGCAACACGGAAGGAAGGATGTATAACCAAAGCACACAAACAGAAACTACTGGAGCAACATGGAAGAAAGGATGTATAACCAAAGCACACAGACAGAAACTGTGATGTGCTGTGATGTCGGTTCCTAAATCAATCAATCAATCAATCACTTTTAATAAACTCTTTTCATTAAAACAGTCTTCCTTGGCTGTGAATGACAGCACAATGAGCTTCATGAAGTCTAAACGTGCATACAACAGATTAATAATAATACCAACACAGGTTTACTAGTGGAATATTTACAGCAAAAGTTACCAACTAAACACGAAAGTGTCAGCTGTCAAGAAAGACAGACAAGAAAGTGTCAGCTGACAGACACATCCCAGTTTAAACTGACACAAGATTTGTGGTAATAATGTCAGTAATGGGTGGCCTACACTCCATCTTAGGTTTGTATCAATCTTATGTCAAGCTGCCTGGTTTCTTCACTGATGTAGCTTCAAGTGTAACATTACATGGCAACCTCGGGAGCGCAGTGGCTAGCACACCTGCCTGCTGGCCTGATATTGCAGTATTCTACTCCCCATTGTGGCGAAGATTATTTCCATTGACCTGTGCTCCCAGCTCGACATGGCTTATAATAAATATCAGAAAGTCAAGGCAGTTGGGGTGGTACTTGTCACATCACCCATCGAGTGATGACCGGTCTAAACATATGTGGCTAGCATCATATACTTAATTCATGATGTGAAAAAGATGTCATTTTTAATAACATTACAATCTCCATGCACCTATTAGGAAAGTTGTAAATACTTTCATTTCTGTCTGGCCTGCTTATTCAGAACCACCCAGCAGAGATAGGAACAATCAAATGTTTTAGTTGTCTCGCTGTTTACTGACACACAAAGACTTCAAGTGAACAAACTCCTACAGAAACCACTACTACAATGGCAGACCTTCTGGCACAGAAACAGTTTGCTTCATAACCATGAAAAATAAGGTAAACGTGAACAATGGCGCTTTAATGATGCTGTCATAAAACTACACCATTAAGTTTTCATGTATACATTTTTTTAAAGGGAGAGAGAAGACAATCATCATTCAACATATTGAGTTACATAACTTAAAATACTGAACAGATAAATATCATCTTTCAAAGAATAAACATCTACTTATCTTGGAGTAATACCTGTACAATAGCTTAACATAAGAAACACTGAAAAAAGTATACAACAAATCTGTTTTAAGATTACAACTTTAAAAGAGACTTGTTGATACACAATGCATATTACACACACACAAAAACTAAGAAGCATGAATATTGGTTACAGTCACTCTTTTCCTTGCTGACAACTTGCTTAAAGACAAATGTACAATCTTTAAACTTCCATATTGACGTGGCTAGGCCTTAGGTTTGTACCAGAATACGATCAGCGTTGCCAGTAGTGGGTTGTGCTCAATATTTAAATCTTTAAACAGTCCAGGACAGTGCTCTACATTCCGTCAGTGGAGCACTGGGGTCAACACCAACAGCAAATTCACAGATTTAGGAAATCTTGACATTCGAAGCGATAAGGCTGTCGTAGAAACCCATGAAAGATGCAGAAACCTAAACTAAAACCATCCAAACAGACAGCGTGTGAATACTGGACACAAGTATGTAGAATACAACAGAAATGTTTGTTATAATATGCAAAATAAAAAAAAACAGATACCATCTCCAGGGACCATACAACAGAATCACAGACAGTAAGTTATTTGCCACCACATGTTCATCTGGAAGATCTTGACACCCATACCAGATTAATAGGCTCAATAGACAAAATACCAAACCAATTACACCTCAATGTGCATTTCAAGAAACCATTGACACTTTTCCAGAAGAGTAGACACATATGTATACAGGTGAATCTGCTATTAACATCACTATCAAAGCAGACTGGAGTTTATTAACAGTAGCCAGATGGTTCGGCAGAGGAACTCTTTGGAGCATGTGGAGAAGCATGCTCACACTGTGAGACAGAAATCACTGCACTATTACACTTACAGAGTATTTTTAGGCTTTCCTTAAGGGACCTGGAGGATCATTATCTTTATTCATTCATTGTCTGTTCCATTGGCTATAGAAAAATGGAGCAGAATAGGACAGAACGTAGCAAGATTATTCAACTGCAAACCAGATACCTCCACATCTCAACGCTATAATAATCATGCAACAGATCACTGTAATATTATACGATAGTCTGATTACATTTGTTTACACCCATATAAAGATCCATATCTCAGTAATCAACTGAGGGAAAATTATGAGATTTAGCATATAATCATTATGTCCACCCAAAAAAAAATTTTTTGTTCTGGAGATTGTACAGCAGATTTCAATGTTTGTTTATATGTGGTATATAATTTACGGGTCAGAGATGAAGTGCATATTATGAAATGTATTACATCTTCACACGGAAAAATCAGCGTTCAATAGTGAATTTTCTCTTGCTGCAGGAGAATGACCTTATGACAAGAACCTCACATAGTGGAACGAGAGTGTTCAGAGGTGTCGTCAATATTTCTACCTATAGTGGGTGCTTTCATGAAACATGATTATTTTATAAATCTTACCATTTATCGCTAACATCTGAATGTGTGAATATTGTTGAATGGGATTGAATGTGAAATTTGTACACTTCAAAGCATCGCTATGAAGTTGTACACATATTTTTGTCAAGAAGCTGATCGCAGGAAACTGTTTCATACTATTATAAATTCCGAGAAAAGAACAGTGCATGCATTGGGTTTGAGTAAACGGTCATTTCTTCGATGGGTGCAAGAATCTGGAATGAAACCACCAAAACAACAAAGCAAACATACGTAGAAAGGCAATTGTAGACAGCTTTGACAAGGATGTCATAAGGCTAGCTATTATAAAAATGCTGGATACCAAAGAAACAGTGACTGTAAGAAAACTTAGGATTTGGTTGAGAAAGAACAATGACATAGAGCTATCCAAAACAATTTTGTGGAAAATTATAAGGACATTAGGCTTCACTTTTAGAAAGTATAAGAGAGGTAGAAATATCATTTGTGAGCAATCGTATTTAGGAGCCATGAGAAACAAATACCTACATGAATATAGGAAAATGCGCAAAGAAAATTATGACAGTGTATTTGGATGAAACCTGGATCAATGCGCACCACACAAGTGAAAAGGAATGGCAATCAGTGGATGAAAAGATAAAGCGACATGTGCCTAGAAGTAAAGGACAGCGTTTGGTCATAGCCCATGCTGGTAGTACACATAGTGGCTTACTAAAGAATGCTGGACTCGTGTTCGAATCAAAGCATATAAACAATAGGGATTATCATAATGAGAGATTGGCTCGAGAATACAGTGCTTCCATCCCTAGATAGACCGTCTTCTCTAATTATGGGCAATGCATCATATCACAATGTTGTTGCCCAAAAAGACAAAATACCTACAGCATCGAGCACAAAGGGAAGCAATAAAGATATGTCTCCGAAGGGAAAACATACCATTTCCAGAAACATATTTCAAGCTAGAATTGTTATCGACAAGTTGATAAAAGAGCATGGCCATAGGTGCTTGAGACTTTCGCTGTATAATTCTCATTTAAATCCTATAGACAGCTGAACAGATCCTTAAAAACTGACACATGATGACTAAATTGTGGTATCATCTCTCGTCACTCCATACGCACATTAAGGCACAGCTGTTTGGAAGCTTTCACGAACACTCTATATGAAAAGCTAAATTAACCCTAGTAACATGACTCCTTGTGTACACATTATTAACCAGCAGCTGAAGAAACAAGAAGGAAATGAAAAATAAGGTGAGAAATACATTCCTTCTACTTTCCTGTCCATTTCTATTTCGATTCCACATTATTTACTCCATGCCTCTGTAAATTCTCTGTCTTTACTAATATTACACATTGCACTCACTTCCATACAAATCTGGATACCCTTGTGTCATCACCTGAATTGACGTGCATTACTGTAAAACAAGTTTTGTTAGCATGAATTCACTACATTTTCGCCAAAACATCAAAGAAATGTCGCCACTTTCCATGATTTAAGTTGCTTCTGGACCTATCAAAGACATATTCCTTGGGTGGGAGTAAATATAAGACGGCAGGAAAACTTCATATCGATGCAACAGACAGTTTTTTAAAAAACAAATTTATCGTGAATGAGGGCAATCATTTGTAAATGGACTATAGCAATGAATGGATCCAAACAAGAAAGCACACGTCTAAAAGCAGTTGAACAGCTTATAAAGAATAATAAAGAAACTTAATTGAAGGGATGGACCACAAGAGAGACAGGGAAGGAAGTGTGAAAGGTAAGAGGTACACTTCATATGAAACAACACAACAGGTTATGAATACTTGCCAGTGTCATTACATGTAATGAGGCTCTGGCCTATTGTTTTCATGATACTAAATGATTTGCATACTGACCTTAAGATAACACAGTTCAAAAGGAAAATTGTTTAAACAAGCCACAGACAGAGAACCAAACACCACACTAAACTAGCAATAATGTAAGTACAATTAGAACACTGTGCCTGGAAGATAGCATATTTACATTTAGATGACATGTCACGGTGCCATTTACTAGAACACAGCTTAGTCTATTACTTGTATTAAACACCCCCAAGTGTGATACTACCAATGATACTTACGTACAGCATTAAAACTGCACTCACATAGTGGATAGTGTATAGCTTAACAAAACAGTGGTCCCGGGTTCAAAACTCAGAAGTGGCAGAATTCTATATTCCAACCAGCATACTCGGGGGTTAACCCAGCCTCATAAAATAGGTCTCGGATAATTTTCAGAATTTTCGTGGAATTGTCTATAAATGAAAGGTGGCATAGATGAGAACTGGTCACCTCATCTTATGATGCCATAGCTTGGAATATATTAAGGCCTCACACTCCAAACTCTAACAACAACATATGAACGACCTTTCTATAGTCAGATTGTAAAGATGTCCTTGTACACTTATAATTTATGATATCATTTCCAGTATCAGTCATCATCCAGGAAGTACGTGTCAATGAATATAAATGAGATTTTGACTACTGCAACTATCCTACCAAGTATTGAAAACAATGCAATTTTATAAGAGAATATTTTCATTAGGCATGTTATTGTGTGTCATCTCTGTGGCAAAGGGGTTACGGACGCAGTTCATAATCATGCTTACAGTGTTTGAGACATAGCTGCAGGCGATTTGGCAGCAGACTGCCTTGCGCTGGTTATTATATAAATGGTATGAGTGAAAGATGTTCAGAAAGCAATGGCAAACTACTGAATGTAAACTTGCCAAGAAATCACGAACAGCCAAAAAAGTGCTGGGGTTGACTGCTACATCCTGTATTGGATATGAAACTAACTCTTTTATGTTACTGTGTCCTTGATTCTTTGAGGCATCACTGAATAAACAATATTTTGTTAATGAATGTCTACAGTTTTTATAGATCAGCTTTTTTATGTTCATGATAATGAGAGGTCTTTACTCGAGCGCTATCAATCTGTCATTTTGTTCTCAAATGATCCTGAATGAATCAGTGTATCAAGTCAAAACATATGTATATAAATAACAGAGAACACCTTCTCAAAGTAGCAGTTTAAACAGGTCTCATGTATCCCTTTCTTTCCCGATCCTTAAAAAAATAACTTCTATTCTAATACTTATACATTAATCATCTCATTCATTCATTGGTATTCATGTCTGTCAATAACATAGCAACTTAAAAGGTTGCTAAAGGCTGGTGTATATAGTCCAGAAGATAGGAGAGTGTTAACAGAAAGGGGAAACTATCACATTATTTATGCAACAAAAGTCATGATCCAAAATAACATAACTGACTGCATAAGAAAAGGGTAGAAATAAACTGGAGGGCACAGGAGATGAATAGTCTGAATAGTGCAAAAGCCCATTAACAGCTAAGAAGACCAATATCAAAGCACTGCAAAAAGACCAATTCACAAAAATATCAGGACAAGACAACTGAACTATTTTCATCACATTATGATACAGATTCAGACCGAAAGGTTGAAAAGACTTTTGAAATCAGAATAACAACTAGACTATCCGTGAGCTTGTGATAGAAACATCTCCACACAGAAGGGAATGAAGATCCACTTAGCAAAATATATATGCCCCAGTGAATCACCTGAGGATCATCAGCGGGCTGTATCAACACATAATTCACCAGAAGATCTCAACCAGAGACAAACTCATGGAGGTGAGAATATTCAAGATGACTGTCTAGGAGTTGCACTTGGGCACCTAACAGATGGCCAAAGGAAGAGGATCTAATTCCTGTCCATGGAATCTACAAGCTCATAAAAGTGGATTGGGGGGGGGGGGGAAGCTGATGGAATCTACACCCTCAGAAGTGCAAGATTTTCTTAATATTGTCCAGTTCAGCTTGATCTCTTTTCTTAAAGCTGAGAGGAAAATATTATTCTAATTCATGGTGAGCAGTCACAATTGACCCAAAGGAAAATAAGTACATCAACAGGACAGTTAATAAAATGGGAGATTCCAGAGACCCTCAAATATGCTAAACATACCACCATGATTGGGAAGTCAAATCACCATGACTAGACATAGCCAATGTAAATGGGTTAGCGCCCCTCCAGATGCTGTGACAGGCTCTACGGATGCATCACATACCACTGGAAATCACAAATGTCAGAGTGTATGTGTAGTTGTGCATACTAATGTATGATGTGTAGTTATGTGTACTAATATGTGACACACTGTTATTGCTGTTGCCTAGCACAAATATGTATATACTGAGAACAGTAATTGAGCGTTCTATAGAAGTAAACAAAGATCTATATCTTTGCTTTATTGACTACACAAAGGCTTTCGATAAAGTGAGACATGTCGACATGATAAGGATGCTTGAAGATCTACAAATTGATGGAAAAGACCTTAGACTTGTAAAAAAACATATATTGGAAACAACAATCTGCCATCAGAATTGATAACGATGTAGGTCAATATCAGCCTATTAAAAGAGGTGTGAGACAGGGATGTGTAATGTCTCCAGATCTTTTTTCCCTGTACAGTGAAAATATATTTAGAAATATAGAAGATATGGAAGGAATCAACATTGGGGGACGATACATCAATGACATTAGATATGCAGATGATACAGTCTTGATTGCAGACAATGAACAGGACCTGCAAAATTTAGTAGATGCGGTTGTTGCACACAGTGAACAACTAGGGTTAGAACTGAATATTAAGAAGACACAGATTATGGTCGTCACTGGGAAGAAGGAAATACCACAATGTGATATACGAGTAGATGGACATATTCTTAAACAAGTGAATCGATACTGTTATCTCGGCACAGTCATAACATCTGATGGGAGATGCCTTGAAGAGATTAGAACAAGAATTGCCATTGCGAAGGTAGCCTTTTGCAAGATGAAAAACATACTGACCAACAAAAAGATATCAATTGAAACGAGAAAAAGAGTGTTGAGATGCTACATAGAACCTATACTTTTGTATGGATGTGAAGCGTGGACAATAAGCAGTCAAGCTGAAAAACAGCTAATGGCTGTGGAAATGTGGTTTCTGAGGAAAATGCAAAGAATACCATGGACAGATAGAAAAACCAACGAACAAGTCCTTCAAGAAACAAATGAAGATTGTAAACTGATTAGAGTCATTAGACGTAGACAGTCAACATTTTTTGGGCATGTTATGAGAAGAAATGAATTGGAGAACTTGGTGACAACTGGCAAGATCGAAGGGAAGAGACCAAGGGGAAGACCTAGAAGCAAATACCTGTATGGCTTGGCCACGTGGCATGGTCGAGACAGGAACACAGAGCTGATCCACGACTCTGGTGATCGAGTGAGATGGCAGAACATGACCGCCCACGCTTACCGGCATGGCACATGGATGGATGGAGCACAAATAGTTGAATGTCTTGAAGGACAGTAATAATAGTAAACAGTTAACTGACAATGTATAAGTGTTAATGTGACCTAGTTACGGGCAAAATGACATAAGTAAACACAAGCCAGTTAAAGTCCTCTTAGACAGAACAGCAATCTTGTGATTTCTATGAACTCGCTCAGTTATTAAGTCAAATCAAAATACAAAAAGAGATTAGTTGAAGCCTGGCTTTGCCAGTAACGAGACATATGACTGCAATAGTCTGATTCAGTATAAAAGGTTGTTTATTTGTAGTAGAGTAGTAAATCAAGTATAATTGTACGAGAGGGCTTCAAATTAAAACCTTAAATGTTTATTTTTTTTGGGGTGAATATATTATGGAAAAGTATAGAACAAATGTATCATTTTTCAATGGAGTCACCACTGCATTAAATGCAAGTCCTCCAGCACCGATAAAGACAATTATCCTGGTCTCGTGTGTAACCACTCTGGCGTTACTACTCTGAGTGCCTGACCCGGTCGTGAACAGAAAACATGGCGTTTTGAAACTTTCTACTCCACTCATACACAAGCTGGACTGACAGGCATGCATCGCCAGAATGGACCTTCATTCGCTGATGAATTTCCATAGGTTACACACTTTCACTGGTCACACAACGGATAACAACGCTGCTCCTCTTTGGCGCATGTCAAAGTGGTCCGGCCATCTTTAAACAGTCCTTATGATGTCACCGTGTTTGTCTGCACTGTGATGTCACATGCTTAACACTCTTGACATCCGTAACAACAATATTGACAACACAATGGCATGGTTATTGTAATTTCTATAACTATTAAGGTATTAATTTAAAGCCACCTCGTGGCAGAAATGAATTAGCATTTACAAGCCATTGCTTATTTGTGGTAGAGAGCTGTTGATCACATTACAACATAAACTGCTCTGTGTGTAACAGAACTGGATGAATCTATCATCTAGCACATCTCCATACTGTTAGATGATCAAAAGTGGATGAGGACATCACAAGGACTATAAGAGATGTCTTAATATATTCTGATTGAAATATGTACCAACCAAGTGGCTTCTTCAAATTAGTAAAAGCTAGTACTCCCTGTCGAGTACAGGCACTCATTCATGAAAATACAGTCTAGTAAGATATATACTTCTGCCCTTCATCTCCCATTGGGACATGGGCCCTCAACCAGCTCACATCAAGCTTCCTATCCTTAGCTGTCTCATTGCAGCTTCATCCATGTCCTCTTCCTATCATTAATTGTTGTCTCTACTTCTCTTCTCCGTGTGTTTTCGGGTCTTCCCCTATGTCGTTTTCTCTGGAAATTCCAGACAAAGGCTTTTCTAGTTTGACTATTCTCAGGTTTTCTCATTGTATGTCCTATCCAGCATCAATGTCTTACGTGTAAGCTATAGTCCATTGTACAAAGTGAACTGATACTTTTGAAAAGGGAATTTCTGTGAGAGAGCACTGACTTCCAAGTGGACTTAATATAGAAATATTTCATCATGGTGATGTAGGTCGCTATGGATGCGATGGTATATTCTGCACAGGGTCTGAAACTCAGTGGAGTGTACAGGATGTTGCCAAAAGAGATCTTCGTAGATAATACTAGCAATCTGACACAAAACAAAAGCTATGCCTGCATGTTCCTACATCTAGATCAACTGACCAGCTGGTGCAGAATGAGTTTCAAACCAAATAAAGAAGCTTGTCAACTGTGAAGGGCAAGATGTCTACAAGTCATTAATCTGGCCTGGCTGGAAATTTGAATGATTGTGGCCGTGTTGTAAATACAAAATAAACCTCCTGCTTTAACTGGTCATGCTAAATTTGTTATTCTATACAAACTATTGACAAAATTCAAATTTTAACAAGTTTACAAATATTTTGTCCAGTAATTTCTCCTATTCCCCACATATTTTAGAGTAATTTGCCTCTGCAATTCCGCAGAAGATAATGATTAAAATCAGCTTATTATTTATGGTTGACTTTGTGACTCCTTATGGCAACACTTAGTCAATAATACACATTTTCATAAATTCCAGATGCTGAAGAGTTCAATAACTTTCGATTGGATAATTTCTGAGCACAAAGGAAATATCTTACCATGAAACATGTGGCATGCTCACATGCCTTTGGGTAATGAAAATCCCCCCCCCCCCCCTTTCAATTCAAGAAACAAACACACAGTCAAAGTCATGACAACATCACCAGCAATTCTGCTTGTTTACCATTGCAATTTTATGGTTAATAAAAGCAAATATTGTGTGTGTATATATATATATATATATATATATATATATATATATATATATATATATATATATATATATATATATATATATATATGAACTGTTACTGGAACACGAAAAGGGTGGGGGGAGGGAGAATTAAATACACAGAGAAGATAACAAGAGACAGAGATGGACAGTGGGAAAGGGAGAAGGGGGGAGGAAGAGAGGAAAGGTGTGGTAGAGAGCGAGCTGCAGGGAGGACAGAACGATTGAACAGACTTTAGTTTGGGAATGTACATCCATTTAACATTTTTCCCCTCTTATCTCTCTCGTTTCATACACGATTTCCTTCATACATCTCTTAATGGTTAATCTTAAACAGCAAAAAAAAACAATGAAATATACATTGGAAATGTGCAAAAATCATTGCTATATGACAAACAAATTCAGATTATCATTATTACAATTGTGATAAAGCAGAAGATGAAGAAAGCAGTACGCTGATGTAATGGTTAGAAATCTGAGCTGATAATAGCATGAACATTGTTGGATGAAGGTTCAGTTGCCAGGCTTGCCGCTTCCCAGTCAGGAAAGACTGGCCAGCTATTTCTTGATACATTCAAGTCTACAAAATGAAATGATAATAGCACATCACATACTGCTTTGGGACCTTCTTCTCATCAAGAAGATAAAGACAGTTGTTACTCTCAATGTTTCTGATCTAGATCCCATCAACCTCATTTAGCGACAGCTGGTTATTACTTTCATTACTTCTATTCCTGAGTGTAATTATTCCCAGTTCCAATCTCCTGGAGTAGAAAGAGCGAAGCCATTATTGCTAGGCCTGACATATTTAGGGAGTGTGGGTAGCATACTTTCTTGTCAGCTCGATGGTAATGTGTGCTAATCCCCATCAAGGTGAGGATTTATTTTTTGCCCATGACAGGTTGATCCAGCCTTAAAGGTGTACCAGGAAATGTTCTGGGAAGTAAAGGCAGGGAAGATGATACTGATCACATTACACATGAAGTGTCTATTGGTCTATACGAGGGTCGTTCACTAAGTATCCAGATGTTGTCAGGATAACCCAAAGACAAAGATTATAAAGTTTCGTAACTACTCCAAAGCGAACAGTTTACATCTGACACTTGATGACGGAAGTAGTAAGTATCAAGTTTTCCTGTGCTTCGTTGTTCAAAATGGCATTTGATCAGTTGACTCCAGTGCAGGAACAGCTTGCTCTGATGAAATATTTAGTAAACGAAGGTACAAAACCTGCTGAAATTCATCGTCGACTGTTATGTGTGCTTGAAGAACAGACTCAGACTGCAGTATGTTCACCAGTGTTATGGTGTAAACGCTTTCACGGAGGTCATGAAGAATCCATCAAGGGTGAGCCCCGTGAAGTCAACAGAAAAGTGATATTACGAGTGAAGCCATAAATAGTGTCAAAAAGGTTGTTTATAATGAATCAGTGAGTTACTGTATGTCAAGTTGCAGTGGCTATTGGCATAAGAAAAAGTACCCTTATACTGGGATTTGACTCTGCTAACTACCTGTGAAGGTGGAATGGGTTCGCCTGATGGTGAGGGACATTGATAATACACGCTAAAAATCAGTCCAGTGCACCAGAAGCAATAGAACGTGTATGGACTATCGCCAAAAAAAAAAGAACCTGCTAATTTCAGAGTCTGAGATGGACACCATAATCTGTCTGCCACATGCACGCACGCACCCATACACACACACGCCTGTATACACACACCCCTCCCCCAACACAGAAGACTATAAGTTGTTAGGAGACATTTGGTCTGTTTAGTTACAATGAAGTAAACCTAGGTTAGATATAAACTAAGGTTAGATATTTTGAGCAAATTCCTTCCCTCTTCTTCTGGCTTTCTCTTTCTGTGTCCCTCTCTCACATATACACACAAATAATTGAAAAGTAACCAAGCTTTCGTAATCAACAGTAAATTATTCAACCATTTAAGGCCCTGAAATGAATGTGATAATGATCTTACCTTGCCAATTGCCCTTATGTAGCGGTGAACAGCTTTATTGATCAGTTCTCTGACAGGTATAGTCCCATCACCGCATGGCACCGTGACACGCACATTATCAAAACACACTATCACCTTCATTGATATTATCTGATATACATGCTTTACATCAGTTGTGTGTTCATCTGCTTATATTTGAGATGGATTCCTGCCATTTCAGTTTAATGACATTATGGAACATTTTAGCTTGAACCCGACAGCACAACACCATTCCACTGTCATGACAAAAAAAATAAGAAAATCTGATAACCGGCTCTGAAATAAAGTCAGTTGAAGAAAGTGATATCTACGGTAGGATATTGAAGCTAATAAAATCTTTTAAGAACCATTTTTTGGTCACACCTAAGACCAGAGTGTTGTTGATCAGATGAAGCATCCCAGCATTACTATTCATGTTATTTCACTGTCTGTGATTCTGAGATAAATAGGATACATTAATTTGTTTCCATTTTTAACGGCTTAATTTGTTTTAATCTTTCCATATTTCTCGTTCGGTTATGATGCCCTAATGTAGTCACTGTAGTGTCAATTCTATGTTTGTATGTTGCGTTTTCTTGTGTTTGTTTGCTGTTGAAGATTTGTCACTGTGGCATCCTTTGGTTTCCGTAATTGTGTTTTGTAAAGCTGCACTATTTCATGTTGTTTTATATTGTTTACATTTCCACACTTTACAGTGTTTCAAATAATTTTCTTAAAACCTTAATCAGATGCTGAAATGTCCAGGAAATTACTGAAGTTGAAATACACATTTTAGCCTGCACACAATGTGCTTACTGCTCTAGGACAAACATCACAGAATCCTCAACCTTTCTAATATCTCTCCAAACACCATAAAATCAGAGGTGGTCAAATAATGGGCATCCAGTTGCTATGGCATTTAGACATTTTTACCCGCAATCTGATGTTGTCAAATTAGGTTCTAAAAAATAAATATGCTGACTCCTGGGGACAAAAAGGGACTAGCTCTTGAATTATTTGTATGTTTGTCTACCTGAGAGTGGGGTACACATGTCACAATAGCAATTTTAAAATATGATGGACTAACTGACCAAATATACCAAAGAAGTGATTGTGTAACAGACTCAAAGAGCATGCTAAGAAGGGTGAAGACAAGCATGCTTCATGCAAAGTGGCCTACTTCAATTAGAAATCAAAAATAGGGAGCATCCGTTGGATCTTTTCCTCTAGGGCATGTTGGTGTGTTGGGAAATGAGCAGGTGGACAAATTGGCTGGATCTGTACCCAAAGTGTAAATATTAACATTCAGGAAAAACCATTAAACAAGTACAGAAGTTTCTCTATCTGGGCTGAACCATTATTACAGATGATGTCTACTACAAAGGTGAAATAAGATCTTAAATCATTGTAGCCAAAAAAGCATTCCAAGAAAAACAAACATTTCTAGCATCAAGTACCATCAATAATGAGGCGAGGAAATACTCACTATGAATATGGCCTCTGAGACATGGAATATAACCACACAAGATTACAATAGTTTGAAAGCTCTTAAGATATTGTGATCACAGGATGTAAAGAGCTGGACAAAAAGAGATGAAATATAAACCTTCATAAAGATACTGGGGGGAATAAACATTAAACAATATTTACAACAACAAAAAATAAGATGTATTCATCATCATCAAGTGCTGTGCCGGCTGGCGTAGGCGTTCATAGCTCTCCATAGATCTCGGTCTTTGGTTTTCTGGATCAACTCTGCTGCTGATATTCCTCCATGCCACCGTCTCAATCCATCCAGCATCACTTCTCTTGGTCTACCTCTGCCTCTCTTCCCCTTGATCTTTCCAGTTGTTACGATGTTCTCCAATGCCTCTCTTCTCATCACATGACCGAGGAAAGCTGTTTGTCTCTGTCTTATTGTTGTATATAATGTTCTAGTTTCGTTAGCCTGTTTCAGGCAGTCGTCGTTAGTTACTCTGGCAGTCCAAGGAATTCGCAACATTCGTCTCAGGAACCACATCTCTGTTGCTTCTAATTTCTTCTTAATTTGTTCATTTACATTCCAAGATTCACTGCCATACAGCAAAACTGGTTCTACATAGCATTTCAGCACTCCCTTTCTTACTCAGTGATAGTGACCTATTGCACAAGATACTCTTCATTTTCTGAAATGCGGCCTTTGCCTGCCCTATTCTTCTCTTAATCTCTGTTATACATCTTCCATCTGATGTTATAAATGCCCCTAGGTATCTAAAATTATCAACTTGGTTAAGGATTTTCCCTTCTATTTCTATGTCACATTTTGGTGTCACCATTTTCTTTGATATTACCATTGTTACTGTTTTCTTGATATTCAAGGAGAGTCCTTTCCTTGCACTCTCTGTTACTACAACGTCTAATAATTGTTGTAGGTCTGTTGAATTATCCGCCACCAATACTGTGTCATCTGCATAGCGTATATTATTTATATTATAACCTCCAACTAGTATTCCTGGCATCTCTTTGATCTCTTTCATTATTACTTCGCTATACAGGGAGAAAAGATCTGGTGACAAGACACACCCTTGTTGTACTCCTAGCTTTATCTGTTCGTAACTACCCTCTTTATTTCCCATTTTAATTGCTGCTACTTGGTTCCAGTAAATATTTTTATTATTCTTAAATCTTTTCCATCAGTGTTGATATCTTCCAACATTTTAATCAGTTCATAATGTTTTACTTTATCAAATGCCTTAGATGTATTGGTTTGGTCAAAACACAACACAGGGTTTATTCTTTAAGATCACATATTCATTACATGAGTAGGGTAGTCAATACCTTTCCTCCCAGCTGTCTTGGTTTGGTCACATGAAACACATTTAAAGGTCTCAAACTGAGAATTCTAGAGGAATAAATATGTATATCACACAGGCAAGTGTAAACAATGGGGTTTAGACTTGCACAGTTGAGTTTTGCTGAGAACAAGAGACAGTAGAGTGTCATGATCAGATGACTTCAATACTAGTATTTCGACTGACTAACCTTATGGTGATGGTGAACATACAATTAAGCCAAGCTGACTCATATTGCCTGGACTTCAACAACCATTGTAACAAGAAATATGGTCTTCTTCTTCTGTCTTTCATCTCACAATGAAGCATAGACCCTCAACCAACTTACGCCAAGTCATTTGTAGACTTGTTCATGAATTTGCAGCTAAAGTTTTCAAAGGGATGAGGTATCCAGCCCCAAGAACAACCCTCCTTAGCCATCCTATATGCTTGCTCGTGTTCGCTGGCTGTGAACTCCAGCGTGAAGTCCTGTATGTTGGAAGAATACACCCTGTTGTCCACCATCAGTGTGATGTCATACCAGACCTGAGGTTTGCGTGAGTATCCGTTATCCCGTGTCTGGCTTATTGGTGTGCAGACTGGTGGTTCCTCGCCATGCAGGCAGATACTCTCCGGCTTCGGAGGAATCCCAAGCCATCCTATATGACATGTATGGTAGGTCAAAGTGTTACTATTCTTAGCTTCCCTTTTAGACCCGGTAACATACACATGTTGGGAATATGTGCTAAGTCAATATATAAATATATTCAACTGGGGTAAGGAAATGAGTTTTTAAGAGCAATATTGAGCCAATCCTGATGTAGGGAAAGTGAATGATGGATAACTAGCAGACAAGTGAGGAATTATGTGGAAGCTATGGGGATCTGGTTTTATAGAAGAATGATGAGAACACTGTTGATAGATAGAAAGAGCAATGACAATATAATATATTGAAAGTAGTTAACACAAAGAGAACTGGTTGTTCACATCAGAAAGGTGAAAGCCAATTCTTTGTGCATTTCATGTAAAGTTAGAGTACATTGGAGGGGAGGGAGGGGAGGAAGGGCAGGTGGAGACCAAGAGAGAAGATGCTGGACAGTTCAACATCATGCATGGTGGAACATCAGAATCAAACATCAGATATGAGTGGCAGTGCAACAGACAGAAGGCTGTAGACAGACAATTGTTAGACATGATCACCAACACCCTCAAAATAGACTATACTACAAGAAGAAGTATGCTATAAAGTAATTCTTCTTTCGTTCGCTACTATAAAATAATAAATAATAATAGTCAGTCCAGTAGTCTCACTGTCTATCTTTGTGACCAAGACTTTGTTGATGATTGCCTACTTTGACTTTGTCACACTGTTAAGTTCAAGTAGTTGCAACTTTCATTTTGTCGGTTCTTGTGAAGTTCTCGTTTTTCTAATGTAAAGGTGACCCTTTAAATTTTCCTTTTTGTTGACTTATTAAATTTATTCTTATTAATATTATTATTAACAATAGTTATTAATATTATTACTCAAACCATTACTCATGAATAATATAATAATAATTAATTATTTTAAACTCATTTTCAGTCTGAAACACTTTCATCGCTAGCTACGGGATGCTATGGAAACTGCAAGACTAAGAAATAATAATACGCAGATTAATAGAAGAAAGCCGTTGAGAGTTCAAGCTACAAGTGAATAAATGTAATTTACAGTAGTCTGTAGACTAATGTACTGTTTTTTGTTACTTAATTAAATCAGGACCGAACTTCGACTACTTTGAAAAAGAATACGCGAAACAATCAAACCGTAGTAAATCCAAACTGTCTGAATATCACAATTTCATTTTTGATCCAAATAATCCAGATTCGCTTGCTTACGTCTTATTGTTTGCTTTCGTAAAGTCCAGAAAATTGAATGTGGACACGGTTAGTTGATAAATACAAGAGACATGAAGAGATAAACTGTTTAACTGTTTACCCTTTTCTCAACAATCTACAAATCAACTTACTTCTGCCTCGGTTTCATTTCCGGGCTGAGATGTTCAATGCAAAAGCTTGACTATGTCCAACAGAACAAAATTGTATTTCCAAGTTTTTGTGAGCTGACTCTACCCCGACGCTACGCCCATTTGCTTAAAATGTATATACAATAATATTTTAACGAGGGATTGTATGAATAAAATACGATTTGATTTCCTTTCACGTTAAATAAAATGCGATTACTTTAATTAAAAGAGACAATACGGGGCGATAAACAAATTTATATTTAAGACAGCACAAGTTATCTTTCTTTCATTCAAGAGCCTTATTCATCGACATCAACAACACCTTACTAACAACTGTCAACATACTTTCGACTCACATGATGAAATTAGTGCCAATGCTAGTTTTAGCGGACTGAGATTGAGAACAGGGCTGTGCCGTGCTATGATACAGAGAGGCGGTCGCATCAGGCGGCACCGTAAGGGGGCTTCATAAGGGGGCGGCATTTTTAAACAACATGTAAGGGGTGGCATTTCGAAGACTTGCATCATACTGAGAAAATCTACCGCACGGTACTGGACCAAGAAATATTAAATTAGATCTATGAGCACCGAAGAATGAGGACATGAAAGAAAATGTCAGTATAGTAATAAAGAACACAATCGATTCATTGTCTAATCTAGAAATCAAATATCAAGATGTTAATGATCAATGGGAGATAACTCCGACATATTGCGGAAACAACTATTCCAAAGTTGAGGGGGGAAAGCAGTTGGAAGTGGTTGACTAAAGACATCGTACAACTAATGGAAACAAGAAGAAACGGCGGAAACAAGAAGAAACGGCAGAAACAGTCTGATATTCCTTATAATAATACAGCTTCACCAAGTCTGATGCAGTAATTTCAGAATGCTATTAACCATATGAAGTCCGACAAGACCATAGGTTGAGATAATATCATACCAGAAGTTATCATTACCTTAGAAGTATATGAAATAAATTAGGCCACGTGATTGCTGAACACAACATATATGATACCTCTTGACTGGGGTAACATAGTTTAGCAGCCCCTAAGGAATCATGAGCCATAGACTAAGAATGCGATCAACGTCAAATAATTAGCATAATGAATAACATCAAAACACTTTTGCTTGGATTAGGAAGTAAATGCAACCAGAAGAAGGCCAAGAACAATATGGGTTTGGTGAAGGCAGGAGGTACAACAAATGATGTGTATTTGCTGAAAACGTCAATATAACGTTCGACAAAAGTATTCAAGTACCCATATCTTTGCTTCAGTGACTACACACAAGTTTTCTTTAGAATAAGACACGTCGGCGTGATCAAGATACTTGCATGTCTCCAAATTTACGGGAAAGACTTTAGATTTGTTAAAAACATATATTGAAAACAACAAACTGCCATCATCATCATCATCATCATCATCATCATCATCATCATCATCATCATCATCATCATCATCATCATCATCATCATCATCAAGTGCCCTGCCATCTGGCGTAGGCATCATGTCTCTCCATATATCTCGATCTTTGGTGTTCTGGATAAACTCTTCTGATGATATTCCTTCATGCCACCGTTTCAATCCATCCAGCATCATTTCTCTTGGTAGGCCCATGTCCCTCTTCCCCTTGATCTTTTCAGTCACCACGATGTTCTCCAATGCCACTCTTCTCATTATATGACCAAAGAAAGCTGTTTGGTCTTTTTCTTATTGTATATTATGTTCTAGTTTCATTAGTCTCTTTCGGGCAATCGTCGTTATTTACTCTGGCAGTCCAAAACAATTCACAACATTGATCTCAGCAACCATATCTCTGTTGCCTCCAAGTTCTTCATAAATTTGTTCATTTACATTTCAAGATTCACTGCCACACAGCAAAACAGGTTCTATATAGCACTTCAGCACTCATTTTCTTACATTCAATGATAGTGACTTAGTGCATTAGTACTTTTCAAACTACCATGCAAATTGATAATGTAGTAGGTCAATACCAGCAATCAAAATTGATGTGCGAGAAGAGTGTGTAAAAACCCCAGACCTTTTTGTCCTACACAGTGATAACGTGATGATGGATTTACAAGATACCAGAGTAATCTCCATCGGAAGACATGGCATCAACAGTATTAGATATACAGTTGACATAGTATTGACTGTAAATAACGAACATGATTTGCAGCATTTAGTATATGCAGGTATTGTACACAGTGAGTAATTAAAGTTAGAATTAAATACTAAGAAAATCATTCATTGGCACCTGCCGACCTGACAGACGATAGTTTGATATCTTCTTCTTCTTTTCGTTCATCCGCAGTGTTTTTTCAGATGTGATTGCGGTGTGTCTGTTATGCGCCCTTGGGCCGAAACTCGTAGGCCAACACATCCGACGATAGCGTGCTTTTTTGACCAGGTAGCATTCCTGGGTTTGATATAATATGCTTCAAAAAGGCATAATAACTACAACCCATAGCGGTAGCGAATATGACTGATCAGACCAATTCACGCTGTAAATGTTCGTCCACAATGGATGCATGTGAACACATGGTCATTTTCACCATCACGCACCATCTCACGCGCTCACGCGCTCAGTGTGTGACCTATCTGCAATTATTTTCTCCTTTGTCTTTATTCCATTTCTGATATTTGCTATTCATCCAACACGTTCGGCGGCGACTTTCTCCCAGTCTGCATTACCAATGCATGTATCAATCATGTCCCGCTTACACACATCTTTGTATCGTAGTAGCGGCCGACCCCGAGATCTCTTACCCATTTGTAATTTACCAAAACAGATACTCTTTGGTATTCTACCATCATCAATCCTCCTAGCACGTCCTATCCATCTAAGTCTACGAAGACTGAGCATGGAACAAACCGTCACACAACCTGATTTTTCCAATACTTCAATATTTGTGATTTTGTCTTGCCACTTAATACCAAGTATTCTTCGCAGACACTGCATATGAAAGCTGTCTAAACGTTTCCCTTGGTGTGAATACATTAACCTGGCTTCACTGTCATAAAGAAGAGTACCAAGGACACAGGCTTGATAGACAAGGACTTTTGTTTTTGCAGTAAGCTTCCTGTTCTCCCAAACTCTTTTATTCCGAGACCTGTTAAGACCAGGGATGGAGTTATACCTCTCCATAGCACAAAGCCTGGGCTGAAATATAGATACCATATGTTGCCCATGCAGCATGATCCCTCTCTCGGCTTGCCTAGTTCACTCCAGAGGAAAGATAACACCAATACATCTAGAACAAGACAAGCTGCAGAAGCTGCAGGATCAGCAAAGCAATGCTCTAACTGTCCGCTTGTCGGAGCTTCGATCCTAGACCAGCTGCCAACCAAGGCTTAGCGTCTGGTCTGCCCGGCCATGACACTTTGTCTTTAGGTTTTTAGAAGAAAGAAATACCACAAATTGTTTCATCCAAGTAATTGGGAAAATTCTTAAGGAGCTGAATCGATACATCTGTCTTGGAACAGTCACAACATGATTGACATTCTAATCTATAAAGATTAGAAAAAGAATTGCCATAACACAAGAAGGTAGTCATTTACAAGATGGAACGCATACTCATCAATAAACATTCAGTCAATTGTAGTGAGAAAATAGTATTACAGTGTTATATAGAACCTATACTGCTCTATGCATGTGGAACACGGACGGTAAACATACCATCTGAACAACATACAATGGCAGGGGACATGTGGTTTCTGATTCAAATTCTAAGAATAAAATGGACTACAGAAAAACGAATGATATAGTTCTTCAAGAAACGAATGAAAACCGTAAATTTGTTAGAGAAATTAGAAGTAGACAGTCAAGATTTTCTGAACACAATGTGGCTAAAAGTAAACTTGAAAACTTAGTGAAAATGACAACATTTATGGGAAAAGAACATGGTAGCGTGTTTGTTGGAGTATTTTTTGTTTTAAAGTTGCATATCCCTTACAGGACGCTGCAGTCAACACCAGCATGTTCCAGCTGCTGTTGATTTTCTTGGAAGATTACGCTCAGTAGTTTGTCACTGCTTTCTGAGCGACCGACTCACATACCCCTAAGTAACCAACGCGAAGCGATCCGCTGCTGAATATTGCACACTGTGTTCCTCACGTGGATATACGGGATTACGGAGAAAGTGTGTTGGAGTATAGGTCCATTTATATAAAAAGAGTGCTTCCGGACAATGTATTTATTTATATTATTTTTGTTTGTTGTTCTATTGTCTAAATCAGCGTTATTTGTTTTTTAATTTTCTCTAATTTTATTTCTTTCCACCGTTACCCATGCTTATGTTGTCATTCCTCTTTCTAATTCTGTACATGAACTAATCCAAATGTACATAACCTACTGTCAAAAGGTGTCCATACTCATCTCGTCAACTGACTGTTGTTAGACCTTATTACAGACAGTGACCATAAAGTGTATGGTAATTTCTTTATTTATGAGATATACAACACAGTATTGTTTTCCATGTTTCTCAGAAGTTATGCACATGATATATGTTTAGTGACTGTGGGGTTTTTGAAAATATTGTAGTTCCAAGTTTTGTAGTTACCTTTTAAGTTGCATGAACTCCACAGAGGGTGAATACAAAACTTGAAACTGCAATATTTTCAAAAAACCCACAGTCATTGAAAATACACCCTATAATTCTTGAGTATCATGTTAATTTTAGTTATCAGCAGATGGTGATCTGAATCTATATCTGCACCATGAACATTTTTACGTCATGTAAAGACGCTTCACATTTTTTTAAACACTGATATTCACTTTGGATTTTATATTTTAGTAATGTGGTCTGGTGATATTGCATTTATATGGGAAAATATTTCTGCTTATGACATATGTGACAAAAATTGGTGAGTATTTAAAAAATTTTCATCCACTAACCATGTTTTTGCATATTCTTATCACGACCCGTGTTATCAGATCCTATACTGGCATTAAAATTGAGGTTCCAATTTCCTTGATTACCTATAGTACTTTGCAGTTTCATTCATGTAAAACATCCCCTTAATTGATCCATTCTTTTAATTAGTTGGCCCATAATATTGGATCACATTCCCTTTTCATACTCTTTCTTGTGATTTTAAAGGTTGCTGTTATTATTTTAGAACTCTGATTCCCACTCTATTAGCTCGCCCTCTACCTCTTTAGAGAGTATCGGGGCTACTATTTCACCGTAGACATTTTCCACTTCATGGCCAGATAACAGCAGGGTTTCACATATGTTTAGAATCTTTTCGCATGCTCTATTAATCTTGTTTCGCATATTTCCAAACTGCTAATCTTATAGTATTTTATTTCTGTTATAGCTTGCACTGTTATTTTCAATTCATACACATTTCTAACATTTCAAACCCCAGTTTTGGAGATGAAAGAAGGTAACTCTGCCATCCCGAGTTGTTACGGCTTTCTCTGTGTCGCGCCATGCAACTTCTAGTGGGCGAGCTTTTTTTCCCCCCATCTTGGCTCGAATTATTTTTGGGTTCTTGCCTCTAGTCTACATGATTGATTAGATTATGCAGCGAAAGCTAACTATGGGATGACTACTTAGGTCGCCAAACCTTCGTAATCGTCTCTTACGACATGTATGGTAGATTACAGTGTTACTATTCTTTACTTCTCTTATGGACTCAAGTAATGGTAGGTCGGGGTTCTAGGATATAATAAAATCATCTACTTGGTTATTATAAAGGGGAGTTACTACTCAAACAGTTTCAAAACAATGTTCTATTGGATTATCTTCACTTGTTACCTATTTCTTCTGCAGTGATTATGGTCTTTCTAGATATGTTTATAATATTTATTGCGTATGAACACACTAAAGTAATACTTTGAAATAGCTCATATTCTTTACGATGTAAGGATTGGAAATGTATATTCCCGTAACGCATCTGATCACTTACTCATCATGATTTTCCACTTTTGCTGTCAAGCGGCGTGGGGGAGGAATAGTTTACGTTACAGGGCCCGATGAGTGGTACTGGATAAAGTAATTTCATATGACTGTACACTTGTCTCTGATGTCGTCAATCTATTTTCTCCCCCTTGCTCTCGTATCACTCTCGTATCAGACCCTTCTTAGATGTAGCGCCAGTGCTGGTAGTTGCATTCTAACTGAGATGGTCGAACTATTTGACCTTCTGTTCTTCAATATATGTGGCACAACGTTTTGATCCCACTGTCTGTCTGATAACAGCATGTCTTATTGGTATAAAATGACCTACTAACTGTGACATTTAATAAGCTAGGAAATATATGACGTCGAGTGACGCAAATCAAATGAATCACTGTATATATACTCTGTCTTAGACAGTATACATTGATAACTATGCAATTAACTGAGTTAACCAACAAAAATAATCGGTTTACTGACAAAAGTTATAAGTTGTAGACCTTCGCACATATGCGATTATGTCCTTATGATGTTTAGTGAGTAGATATCTTCATCAGCGCCTATCATTTGTAGAGAAGAAGAAAAAAAATGTAGATGATTCTTTCACACGCCACGGGGCGCCTTGACATATAGTACCAGGCTCATATTTGTTTATAGACCATCGGCATTCGATGGATGTTGTGGTCAATATCACACCTGCCGCTTTTACTTCCCAAGACATTTCCTGGTACCCATTCGTTGTTGGGTAAACCTGGGAGCTCAAATCAATGTTAAAATCCAAGTCAGAGACAGAATGGGAGTCTCTGTGGCGAAGTGGTCAAGCCGTTTGACTCGTGCTCCGAAGGTTGTGGGTTCGATGCCGAGCCGCGTCCTTACGGTTTACGAGTTTAATGTTTCAGAGACTCCTGTGGGTCGTCGCTAAAAGCTACGGAGTTCGTGCTTTGTGCGACGCTTTCCGTGCTGCGGAAAGAGACTGAGCCATATGGGATAAAACCCGGTGCAATGAAGTCGACCCTGTCGACTTTTAAGCAACTTTTTTATCAATGTTAAAATATTCGAGCCGATGTTCGAACCCATGATTGCAGAACCGACCTTCAAGCGATTAGCCACTATACTACTGTGACTTCCCTATCATTGCTAGAACAGTCGTTGATCACCTGGATTAGCTGACTATTGGCTATGTCTGTATTGAAATATCTTCTTTCTCAGGCAAATATCTTTATTTCGTGTGTCCCAATCAAAGTATGACGTGTAATCAACTACTTTCCGTGTGTATTAAACAAATCAAGCGACAGAATTATTATATCTTTGAAGTTTGGCCGCAGAATATTAAAGAACTATGGCTAGATATTTAAACATGCAGCGCATAAGATGAAGTGTCTTTAACAATTATGTGCTCATGATGTTTTTCCTTGTGATTATTGACCCCCACCCACCCTCCCCTACCCCACCCCCCATTTTCTGGATATATGTTGCGTAATCTTTGGAGACTGACGCAGTGAAAGTCGAAACGTTGTGATTATAATATTTCTAATACAACATCATCACTATCGTGTAGCATATCCTTTGCTGAACGTCGTTCTCACAATGGCTCGCCGAAAAGATGCTCGATTTTTCGCCAATACACTCGTTACGTGTGTGTGTGTTTATGACTAAGGTGTCTATAATGTCGTGTGCCCATCTACGCGCTGGTCGTCGCTTACCACTTCTCCCACGAACCATGTCTTCCATCACTATTCTCTCCACGTCACTGTGACGTTTATTATGGCCAAAATAGTTTAGTTTTTGTGAAAAGATGCTGTTTATGAGCCAGCGTTCTTCGATGTTCAGTTCTTGTAAAATATCAGTATTTCCCCCTTTTTGTACATGATGTTCTAATACCTTTCTATCACGACTTATTCTAAAAAGAGAATATACATAAAAAACAAAAACAAACATTATCCGAAAGCAGTTTCCTGCAAGGTGTCTGTGATGTGAAAGTGCCATCACATTTAGCAGGCCTGAATACACGGAGAAATAAGTGGCAAATTTCCCCCTCACTTTTGCAGGATACAAGCACCAGCATACAACCCAAGCCCGACTGTACTCATGGCATTATCAACGCATGCCGCTATCAACGTCTCTCCGGCAGAATATATACTATACATATACAAATAGTCAATTTCTGAACTGATATTGACATCAACATAAAAACTCAACGTTAAATTGCAAAGTTTCTGGACAAGGCAGTGATCTTCAGACTACGGTGTAAAGGATTTAATCTTGGGCTACCAGGTTAACACAAAATACCGAAGAATTTTCCTTACAGCGAAAGTTCGTATTCTGCAGACCGACTTAATTAAGCAAAGACATATTCATTGACCTGCTTGGCACATGTGAAAGATTCGTTTGCTGTCTGTGCAAATACCTTGCTAGTCACGTACACTAGTTGACTGTTCTTTGATGTACTCCCTCGAATTAGTGTCACCTTGATTTGTAACGCCACCAACCACAATCTTGGTCATGCAGCGCTGAGTGAAGCAGAGTTTTTGAATAGCTGGTCATTTATAGATTGTAATTTCTCAGTAAAGCAACCCGATTTAGTTGCGTTATTACTGGTAAATGCTATTGTAAATGACAGACAAAAGCAGATAGTTTTAAGCAAATAAAAGTATAAATCCTGGAGGTGCTACCAAATCAAAACTACTCTCAGATCAGCAGACCTACTCCGGAGATTGTGTTCAAGTTGATGACAACTTTATTAGTTTTAAATAGGAAATATCAGACAAGAGAAGCTCGCCAAGTTGTCATTACATCTAATGCAGTGGGCATGTGTTTTACGAGGAACATGCATAGACTACTATGCACCGACAGAAAAACGAATGGGGCAGCCCTGCAGAAAACAAATAGAAACCGTAGACAATATTTATTATAGAAAGATTAGAAGTAGACAAGGCTTTTGTTCATGTGGTCTCGAGGTATGGTGTCTGCCTCGAGTGCTGGAAGTCTCGGGTTCAAGCCCCGGTGAGGGCAGGGATTGGGATTTTTTTCACGTGGGTAAAATTTCCCCTGGTCTCTGGGTAGTGAGCTCGGACGACCGTGTGTATTGTTGCACACGCAAAAAATCCCTTGGCAGTTGGAAATCGCTGCCCGGGTAACATTTCGAGTTAAAAATCTACCCAAAGTATATCAAGATCCTCGCCGGTGCTACGGAGTTAGTGCATTGAGGTGAACTTCTCCGGACTCAGGCTTGAGTTAGGAGTAGAACGAAGCACTTGTGGTTTACACCCGTGTGCCGTGATGTTGATCCGTCGACTAAACTAAATTAAACATACTTTTTTTTAAAAATTCGCATATCCTTTTACAGGACATCGCTGTCAACAGCAACATCTTTCAGCTGTCTGTTGATTTCTTGGCAAGATTACGCTCAGTAGTTTGCCATTGCTTTCTGAGCGGCCGGCAAGTCACCAGCGGGGGTAGAACCTCTCCCAGTTCTCGCCCGCTACGAGACTCTGCGTGATAAACGGGATTACGGAGAAAGTGTTGTAACCCCTCGGCCAGAGAGACCGGCAAATTAAACATAGGGGGACATAAATTTGAAATTACAACTTTCAAGCGAAAACCGGCAAACTCGATGAGAAAAGAACATCGAGTGAAAGGTAAAGAAATAAACACCTAGATGATTTGACCACGTGACACAGTCAGGACCAGCACACAGACTTGATCCAAGATTGGTCGTCGAGTTAGGTTGTGAACCATGACCGTCCAAGCTTGTATGCATGGCATACGATAATAATGATGACGAGTATGTATGTAACGATCTATGTTCTTGCTTTGCATGTTTTCCTTGACACATGATTGTGTACATGTTGTTACAGATTTAGAATCGCTTATTATATGAGACTTTTAGACTTATGCCATGCAATGACACATGAGTGCTTTTATCAGATGCTAATGTATTCCATATATAATGTTCCATTGCTTTTGCAATGTTGTATTTAATAATTGCCTAATATCTACTGGCACTGGTTACTCAACCTCGTTATGCGACAGTTTCATAACGCAGAGTTCAAAGAGGGCACTGGAATATTTTATGCATTTATGTATAAACTACAGGCGAAAGGGCCCGGTGATCATGGTTTCGAATCCGCACAAGGGTGAAATTGCAACATTGATTTGGGCTTCGAGGTGGGCTTAGCCTGAAATGAATACCAGAAAATGTCTCTGGAAGTGAAGGCGACCTGTGTGATATTTACTACATCAGCCCTTAAGGGCGTGTAAAAGGGTCCTTTACTTTTACATTACTAAAAGAAAAGGATTACATACGAGAGCTATTCCAAAATAAATCTCCGATTGGCTAGCAAAAGCAAACTGGTTGCCATAGCAACACCGTTCATTGTTTGCATCATTCAGTAGTCTTTTAGCTCACTACACATCAATCTACAGTTGCATTTGTTCAGTGGTTCGCGACTTGCGAAGGAGTAAACATGGACACTGTTATTTTTCTTTCCAGCCAGCTGTAAAATTCGAGGTGTGATTTGTTTTATTCAAGCGGAAGGTCAAAACGCGGCCGAGATTCATTGTCTATTGTCATCGGCAGTAACAATGTCCGTATTTATTTGTTCGCTATTCGTGAACCACTGAACAAATGCAACTGTAGGTTGATGTGTAGTGAGCTAAAAGGCCACATAATAATGCAAGCAATGAACGATGTCGCTATGTCGCGTTTTTTTTGCGCTCGCTTGCCTTGAACTCAAGCGTAGTCCAGAAACACTACTTCTGGTAGTACTGGACTGAATTGTGCGTGTGGATTAGCTTTCCCTATTAACAATGTCCCTCACCACCAGGCGAACTCACTCCGACTTCAGAGTACAGAAACACTACCGGTTTATTTTTACCAGCCAATCGGTGGTTGATTATGGAAAAGCCCTCGTATATTGATATCCCCTATAGTTGTATAGTCCAACTGCTGTCGTGGTTAATATCACGCGGGCCGCTTTTATTTCCAAGACAGTCCATGGTACCCATCTTGGACTGGGTATGAAAATCAGCTTTGATGTAAATTCAAATCCATGACGACCGGATGAGCAGACAAGCATGATAACAACTGTGTTAGAGTGAGTCACGGAGTTGCTTCGTGGTTTAATTCTCTTGAAGTGCATGTTAGATGACGCAAATGTTGGAGGTCGTGAAATCCTGTTGCTAGTTCTTCCTGGTCAGATGGGTAATGCGGTCATCAGGATGAAGTCAGCATATGTGTAAACCTTCTCCCGGATATCTCCAGTGGCTCGTCTGCTCAACCAGGTTTATGTAGTGATTACTCTAACATCCGGTATATCACATCCTACAACCCTTGACCTTTGAGCAGATACATCCTGTTACACATAAATTATCATGTATTGTTTTCTTGTTGTTTATTTCGGGGCATTATTCCGCTTTTTGTTATGTATTCATAATTCGCAGTCACATATAACATTCAAGTAATCAATTACTATATACCACCACCACCACCACCACCACCACCACCACCACCACCACCACCACCACCACCACCACCACCACCACCACCACCACCATCACCATCATCATCATCATCATCATCATTATCAAGTGCCTTGCCAGCTGACGTATGCGTTCATGTCTCTCCACAGATCTCAGTCTTCAGTGTTCTGGATCAATTCTGCTGACGATATTCCTCCATGCGACCGTCTAATTCCACTCAGCATCATTTCTCTTCGTCTGCATCTGCCTCTCTTCAACATGATTTTTCCAGTTGTCACAATGTTCTTCAATGCCTCGTTTCTCATCACATGACCAAAGCAAGCTGTTTGTCTCTTTTTTATAGTTGTACATACTGTTCTAGCTTCATTATCCTCTTACGGGCAATCGTTGTTAGTTACTCTGGCAGTCGAAGGAATTCGCAACGATCGCCTCGGAAGCCACATCTCGTTTTACTATATAATTACTATAAACTGAAGATTGTTCATTTAGTAAAACAAAGGCTTTTGAGAGAAAGAGGGGCGTGTACAGGCACATTGTTATAATTATTACAATACGCGCTAAATTAAAATTAAAAGGTATTAACTAAATTAGAATGTATATAATTAAACAAGCATAAACATGGTAGAACATGACGCCATATAAATACAACGCAAACATAATTAAAACATTTCGGAACTAAATGTTGATTAAAATAAGTATAAAAAACAAACAAAGAAACAACCAAACAAACAATTAGATAGAAAATAAACATAAACAGTTAAATGCACACGTTATAAGGTACATAAAATACCCACACAGTAATTAGAACAAAGATGCATCCCGCAGCAAGATATAACAGATGCTGGCAGTAGAAACGTAGGAACATCAAAGAATAATAAATAGATACAGATAATTAAACTAAATAGCTTTTATAATGACTGAAACATATATCTGGAAAATAATCAAGACATATCTTCACTTCACGTGATTCACACACTAATTTGCACACATTTCAAGATCTAGCTTCATTCCACGGAATTCACCCACTAACATGGACACATATCAAGATATATCTTCAATCCACGTGATTCACCCACTAATGTGGACACTCAGCAAGATATATCTTCAATCCACGTGATTCACACACTATTGTGGACACTCATCAAGATATATCTTCAATCCACATGATTCACACACTAATGTGGACACTCATCAAGATATATCTTCAATCCACATGATTCACACACTAATGTGGACACTCATCAAGATATATCTTCAATCCATATGATTAACACACTAATATGGACACTCAGCAAGATATATCTTCAATCCACATGATTCACGCACTAATGTGGACACTCATCAAGGTATATCTTCAATCCACATGATTCGCACACAAATATGGACACTCAGTAAGATATATCTTCAATCCACATGATTCAAACACTAATGTGGACACTCAGCAAGATATATCTTCAATCCACATGATTCACACACTAATGTGGACACTCATCAAGATATATCTTCAATCCACATGATTCACACACTAATATGGACTCTCATCAAGATATGTCTTCAAGCCACATGATTCACACACTAATGTGGAAACTCATCAAGATATATCTTCAATCTATATTCACACACTAATGTGGACACTCATCAAGATATATTTTCAATCCACGTGATTCACACACTAATGTAGACATCCATCAAGATTTATCTTCAATCCACATGATTCACACACTAATGTGGACACTCATCAAGATATATCTAAAATCCATATGATTCACACACTAATATGGACACTCATCAAGATATATCTCCAATCCACGCGATTCACACACTAATGTGAACACTCATCAAGATATATCTTAAATCCACATGATTCACACACTAATGTGGACACTCAGCAAGATATATCTTCAATCCACATGATTCACACACTAATGTGGACACTCATCAAAATATATCTTCAATCCACGTGATTCACACACTATTGTGGACACTCATCAAGATATATCTTCAATCCACATGATTCACACACTAATGTGGACACTCATCAAGATATATCTTCAATCCACATGATTCACACATTAATGTGGACACTCATCAAGATATATCTTCAATCCATATGATTCACACACTAATATGGACACTCAGCAAGATATATCTTCAATCCACATGATTCACGCACTAATGTGGACACTCATCAAGATATATCTTCAATCCACATGATTTATAACAGTGTGAAGGACTAAGAAAGACTGTTGGTTTCATATAAATAAGGTTTATTTTCCTTTTGATGACAAGTTCTATCAACATGGCGTCCTTCCAGTTCCAGGCCCTGATCTTGACTGACCCCTGACAACCAACTACGTCACGACTTGAGCATCTCTCCTCCCATTCTCCCCCGATGCTCAATCGTGCTGTAGCCTTTTCCCCAACCTAATACTCTACTTCTGTTACACCTCCCTCATGTTTACTAAAGAATTTTTCCTATAAAGGAAAAAATCTTTACTCCTAATCCCCCTACTCTATTCCCTCTTTTTCCTTACCTCTCACAGTTCCTCTAATCTTCCCCAAACCAACTCCAACTTAAGTAAATATTCTATTCTTTAACTCTTTCCCCTGCTATATAGTCAACCCACTTCTTCTTCGTTTCTGGCCCTTCAAACAAACATAACATATTTACATATCCTTAATAACATTTAAATCTCAACTTTATACAATACATCATAACACATCTTCTTAAATACTTCTTTTCCACTTCATAAGCAATCCGCTTACCATTTCAAACGCTGATACCAACTCCTTATTCTTATCACCAACACTACTAATTCCCCACTTTCAACTAACCTGAAATCACTTTCACACGATAGGAAGACAAAGAATCGGTGGCCACCGGTATTTAAAAGAAGCAGTAGAACTCTTTCTTACAAAAACCACACTCAGCTAAATCACACACCCCCTTTACCAAACCATACTCCTTTACCCTCCTATGTCATTTGAGACTTTATGTAATAAAGTCTAAAATAATTATATCTCCTACAGTACCACTCATTATAGTAAACGTTTACGCTGCTATCTACAGCATCAAATACCAACCATCAAAAATTATTCACTTCCAATTGTCTATATATTACAGACACTACTACTTTTATGTCTCTGAACCTTACTTCAACCTCTCATTGTAATGTCAACCACAAAACATATCCCGAGGACACAATTAAAAAGGTCTATTATCCCTTAAGACCTCCTCCAACATTATACACATCATCTCACATAACTAATCTTCTCCTATACCTCACTCAGAATTCTCTCGCCGAAAATTTCAGCGACCCCTTACTGTCCATTTATTATGGGCATCTCTATTAAAAGCTCCCCTTATGCCGTTATCGACAGCAACAATCTACTACCCCTAACTCCTGTCTGTGACTGCTTGCAATCAACTTTATCTCAGTCCATATATTACGGACCCACAAAAACCCCTTGTCATTATGTCTCCACTATGTTCATTTCTTACTATTTTACTGTTATCCACAGTGTCTAATCACTCTTCAGATTTAAACATGGATTCAATTCATGTTTTTGCTATTTGTCTGGGGTAACCCGTTACCCAGTTCTTCTTCTATAACCCAGCAATCCTGTGTACATCATGGCTCTTCTGACCCCATGGAAACTATGTTTAAAACTTTCTCCTCATTTATCCCACTGCTATATTCACTAATCTTTTCTTCTCCCATCTGGCTTCCAATCCCATATTTTTTCCAATGCTGACTTTAGTGTAACTCTAAACTTTCCATAACCATCCCCGGTATATGTTTCTACTACTTCATAACCATATCAACCTCATTATGCTGATTATCACAGCAACATAAATACCCATGAACTTATTCTTCACAAAGAGAATGTGTCTCTCTATTAGCTCTCAGTAGTTTTATTAACTCTTTTCTGAACGAAGGGTCTCAATTAAATCCCATATATTGTCTTTATTCTAGACAAAACTATGTAAACTAAACATAACTTAATTAACTACTATTTAACATACAAAACAGCGAAATAAAATCACAACAGGATATCATACCCCCCCCCCCCCCCAAATTTTTTTTAAACATCATTTATGTTTCCCCTCATATCAATTAAAGGTATGATGATGATGGTGATGATGATGGTGATGACGATGGTGATGATGATTAAAATAATACTACATACATCCTAATCTATTTTTACCTAATACTACTGGTCTCTTTTACGGACCAGTAGTTTGTATGCACAATTCTAAGAACACAATAATCCTATTCTAAAATAATAACAATCATTTTACAGGACCAAATCAAGCAAAAAAAAACATTATACATGAGGCAATAAAACAATTGTCTTCTCGCTAAAGAGAAGGTTTTCAAAAAAAATAACTCCCTTCAAATTAACTACGTACAGTGGTCCATCAACATTGGCCTCCTATATGAGCTATTCATTCCACTATTTCTATAACTGAGAAAACAAACACTTCACCGCCAAGTATGTATATCTGTTAACTACAGACCAATTTCTTAACTTAGAACAACATCTGTTCTCTCTGCACACAAAAATTACTAATCACCAATGACCGTGCTATCGTTGATTCTCTCCCCTCACAATTTTCTACCTTTTACAAAACTAACTCTTAACACATCACCATATCTAGAATATCATCTTAAACAAGCTCTGTAAACTACAGGTCAACTCATTTTATCTATTACTAATGTGGCGATTATTCTAATGTCATCTCAATGTACCAGCCGTCATCTATCTACTCACTAACCTGTGGCTCGGCACACCAATTGTTTCCCTTGGATTTATACCAAACATCACTACTACTTCTTAATCATTATTACCGTTATCTACGGTATCTCCACTCTCCTACGTCCAACAAAACTTTGTCTATTTACTATAGACCTCCCACCAACACATCTACTTACTGTACCAATAACTAATTCTACTTTTAAGTTTCTCGTCTATCCGACGCAATTACTTAACGTATCATTACTTTCTAACATCTCACCACGACTACTCTAAGCTATCCTCAAGTCTTTCCTAGCACTCTTGCATCGTGACGATAATCAAACCGGTCACCCTCTTCGGAACACGTTCTCCAACATTCATTTAACTAACCTTGTTTACCTCCGTATCTTTCACTCTTCTTCTTTCAGAACTGCAACCCACGCCACTTATAACTGACAGCAGACCTCACTTTTCTCGTTTCTCAGTATTAGGCATTCCTGCTTCGACATGTCCCTGTCAAGAATACTAAACATGTTTTATGAAACGTCATTCAGAATGTTAACTCTCTTTCCATCAACCTGTCATACAACTTCCATAATTTCCTTCCAAGATCACCCATTCCTAACCAAAGGACATCACAATTCTCTAATCACGTTCTTTCTATCTCTCAATTTTCGCATACTCTATGTTCCACGTTTTATCAACGTCACTTATCAACCACTCTTCGCATATTCACACGGACAGTGACACACAACCTCGCTCTCACCTCACGACTATTCTCGCATCGCGGCAACCTAACGTGTCTATACTCTTACTTCACAACAACAATTTAAACATCAATTCAACATTCTAGCAATCACTCACCACAATCTAAGCGTATCGACTTCCTCTACACACATTGACACAAGATATATCAGCTTCACTCTTACATTTTATCTATGTATTTCACTTAGGCGACATCATCACAGCTCAATCCAACTTCACTCATCGCGACGAACAACGCATAACCAGACGAATTACTCCACAGGACTTTCACAATTCACTACTTTCTTATTTCTACTTTACTCAACCACTCACTCCTATACGAAGGTCAGACCCTATACATTACCTCTCGCAACTTATATCGCTTTCACAGCACTATATACTATCTCTTCAAAACGAACCTCATTCCTCTGAAGCACTAACCTCGTAACTATCATTCTATACTTCTCCACACAACAACTTTCTCAGACTTAATCAGCTCTTCTTTCTCCACAAGCACGACGTAACTCGTATTTTTCAAGCATCCACTTCTACAGTCTTTTACTCTTAATATTCTCACGTTCAACTGGCTATTTTACACACAGGATACTCAATTCCTCCTCAATCTATATCTCCTCACCAGACACTCTCGGTTCACCTGTCAACCATACTATATTTTCTTCTCAAACCAACAAGCAAAACTATCTCAGACATCGCGTCATAGCTCTGAGTCAAAGCATTTCTAGTACTTAGTTTATCTCTCACCCTCTACTAATTCTGTGCTGAATCTACTCTATTTTAATCACATCAGTTATACATCAGTCAACCTGATTAACTCTCCATTCTTTCCATTCCGGACAAAGGAGTATTTTTACCTAGTTTACTCTCCCTACATCGTAACCAAACAGAAGATATCCTGTATTACGTATCCACGTAGAATATCATTTTTCCGTAACTCTACTATCCTCAACAACACCATCGCCTACCCTGTACCATGCGATGCTACACCAAAAAATTCATCTGCCTATTTTAGACAGCTCATATATCTATATGCTCAAACCGCAGTTCTTCTCATAAGCCAAAACTATTTCATTTTCCTTCTTCACCCATGGAATTTTAACAGTTATAGAGTGTGTCCAAGTTAAATATTTCGTTGTCTCTCAATACATTAGTATGTCTTTCTCTAATTATGTCATCCTCTCTATCTGTTGTCAACCTGTTAAAGTACTCAGGTCTTAAGGTCATAAGGTCTTCTATTTTTCCTAAGTCACTTTCTGTCGTTGAGTAAACTCCCGCTATCTGTCTACTATTATTCTTCTTCTTAAATGATTTCTTTCTATTTCCTTTATTTGCGTCGGTCTGCTCACTGTTTCCTATATACCTTACGTAACGTTTGTACTTCCCCATCTCGTCTTCAGATGACACACTGACAATAGTTCCTTCATCAGACCCATAGCCTACTGCAAACACGTCGACCCTATTCCCATAGTCATCTTTAGAACGTCTGACTTTCTTTCTCTTTCTCGGTCTTCGTCCCTTAGCCTTCCCTACTTTCTTGTCATATAAACTGGTATCTATTTCTAAAGAGTCATTAACCAAAACTCTGTCCGTCTGTCTACCAGTAACTACACCGTATGAGGGAACATCACGCTTCGATTCAGGATCTGCTCGTAGTGCAACTCTCTCATTCTCCGAATCATCAGTATTAATATCTGTTTCAGCATCACTATAATATGCGGCGGTAGGAATATCTTCTCCGTAACCTGAACTCTGACAGCTAATATTCCTACACCATTTGGGAATTAGTTTCATGTCTATACCTGAGGAACTTGACACGGCAGTACCTCTATTTACTATCATACTACTATTCCTTTCTTCAATACTTTTCCTCTTTGGCTTTCTTTCGTCCTTGGTTCTCGTCTGTCTATCTTTCTTAACTTCAACCTTGTCTCCCTTAGTCAAATGAGTTGATTTTGACTGAGTTTCTATTAAGTCAGTTTGACTTCCCTTTGTTATCTTGCTGGCTGGTTGTACCTGGACCTTTTTCTCTATTGTATCTACCTGAGTCTGCGTACTATTTTCTATCGTATTACCTGCCTGCGTCTGTGTCTCTCGGTTTATTTTCTTTACTAATAACGTCGTCTTCTTTTCCTGTTCAATCTTAATATTAGCAAGTACTTTAGGAGTCGTTGAATTCTTATCTTTGTGTTCTACTCTGTCCTTCGATCCTGACTTCAAATATTGTCTTTGTCTCTTTTCAAACCAGTCGTTACGTCTTTTTCTAGCGGTTGCACTGTGAGAGGGCCAGTCCCATGATTTCCTTGAAAGGTTTCTCTCACTCCCATTTTTGTATTTATAACAGCTATACCAGTCCGAGCTTTCACCATTACGTCTGTTCTTCTCACCGTCTTTTACTCTATATACATCAGGCCTTGGTTCGTCATAACCATATTGTCTTCTGTCTTTATTAAGCAATGGCTGTCTCCTGTTATTCTTTCCTACTCCATTACAGTCTACCATAAATCTATAAGGGTCTTGTCTAGTCGTTCTGTTCTTCAACGTTTCCACAAAACTCTCTACTTCAGTAATTGACACCTTTAATTCCCCCAACCATGTACCAATACGTTGTAATTCTACATATAAATAACTCATATTTCTACTTCTTCTTCTTGGTACCTGGAAAAAAAAACTCGTCTTGAACTCAGCCGAAATTATGCCTGTTTCTCCACTGTGCTGTGATGGTTCTGCTGTGCTGAAATATTATTATACAGACCAAGCAAACAACTTCACATTTGTAACTTACTAATTTAAGAAATACAAATTACCTATACCGTAAGAACAGTTCAATCAGTTAATAGGTGTACAAATTACCCTACTCTTGTTTCTCGATCCACACAAGATGTATTCTCCTAGGTTCGCCGTCAGGTTAAATTCAACGCTGTATTAGTTGAAAGCAATCGCGCACTTCAGGTAGTTCGTTCCTTCTTCCAAGGTAGGTTCTCTTCTTGGGATGCCTCAGTACAGTACTTCAACCCTTGGTTGGGTCCCTTCTGAGATGGAGTACATCAAATCGACGTCTTGAGAACGACTCATACGTAACAGAGGCCCAAAAGTATTAGCGAGCGGCTCTCATTTGTAGTAGAGCCCTGAGATAGTCTGACACGTCAACAAAACATTGGGCAATCCATGAAGTAATGAGGTATTTATTTGCTGTCTCGATTGTCTTTTACCAACGTTCTTTTTTCCCAGTTGTTAGCGCTCAGAACAAAACCTATTAACATTGAGGCTGAACTTGATTGTCTTATTGAAAAGTTCTTGCTCACCTGAAACAACGATCAGACTGGATTGCCCTTTAGCCAAACTCTTGCTCGCTCAAGACACGATCAAACTGGGCCGACTTTCAGCACACTCCTGCTCGCTCGAGATATCAATTTACTGACTTGAGCTTCAGCACACTCCTGACACGTTCGCCAGAGTAATGGACAAGAGGAGTCGTTAGGATGGTGTTTACAGTTGATGCTCGCCGGTTTGATGACAATCGCAGGCGCTGCAACCTGTTATGGCAAGTTGGTCTTCAGCCTTTTCTTGACACCAATTAAATTTTAATATCAAGTCTTGAAAAAGACTTACAGACAACCACCCCTGGCCGGGCTTTTGGTTGCTGTACTTTTCACAGATAACTTATTGGCCATTTTTCCAACTGCGCTTTGTTATGTTCAATACTTGTTTAGAACCGTGCCGAAATTCTGTTTCTGGCGATCGACACAAACGGACCAAGGATCTTGAGCTACTTCGATGTATTATATAGTAGACATCGTTTTTAGACTCCGCGATCTTATTCAGTAGACAGCATTTTGAGACTCCGCGTTGTTACTCAGTAGACAGCATCTTGATACTTCGCGTTGTTACTCAGTAGACAGCATTTTGAGACTTCGCATTGTACCAGGCTCGAATCCTGTGTCGTGGGCTCCAAAATTCGTAGTATAACAGTGTGAAGGACTAAGAAAGACTGTTGGTTTCATATAAATAAGGTTTATTTTCCTTTTGATGACAAGTTCTATCAACATGGCGTCCTTCCAGTTCCAGGCCCTGATCTTGACTGCCCCCTGACAACCAACTACGTCACGACTTGAGCATCTCTCCTCACATTCTCCCCCGATGCTCAATCGTGCTGTAGCCTTTTCCCAGCTACTACTCTACTTCTGTTACAGATTCACACACTAATGTGGACACTCATCAAGATATATCTTCAATCCACATGATTCACACACTAATGTGGACACTTATCAAGATATATCTTCAATCCACATGATTCACACACTAATGTGGACACTTATCAAGATCCCTCGTAACTTCACGGGGGGGGGGGGGGGGGGGCAGACATTAATCTAGACACTGATACAGATCTCGCTTCACTCCTCGTGGGGCAGACACTAATCTGGACACTGATACATATTCTTTTTTATTCCACGTGGGGCAGACACTAACCTGGACACTTATACAGATCTCTCTTCACTTCACGTGGGGCAGACACTAATCTGGACAGTGATACAGATCTCTGTTTACTCCACGTGGGGCAGACACTAATCTGGACACTGATACAACTCTCTCTTCTCTTCACGTGGGGGAAAACACTAATCTGGACACTGATACAGATTTATCTTTATTACACGCGGGGCAGACACTAATCTGGACATTGATACAGATCTCTCTTTGCTCCACCTGGGACAGACACTAATCTGAGCACTAATACAGATTACTCTTTACTCCACGTGGGGCAGACATTAATCTGAGCACTAATACAGATTTATCTTTGTTACACGCAGGGCAGACACTAATCTGGACACTGATACAGATTTCTCTTTATTCCACGTGGAAAAAAACACTAATCTGGCTAGCGAAGAGAGGATGAAACTTCGTCTCCGCTGTGACGAAGCCTCCGTAGAGGATACTCAGTGAACACTCTCGGAGGCTGCAAGAGAACCACAACAATTCTCTAGGATGACAGTAGACAGTCAGTATCCACGCCTTGCACTCATCACTTGGAGAACCCCCGAGCATGCTCAGAATGAATATGTTGATTGGCAACCGCGACCAGGCAAATCATCATTAGTCCCCAATTTTTCAACCCGTACAAGAGTGAACCACTGGAATTAATGGGATTATATAACGGGATTCTACAAAGGGATTCTACAGCGGATTCTACAACGGGATTATATAACGGGATTATATAACGGGATTATATAACGGGATTATACAACGGGATTCTTCAACGGGATTTTACAACGGGATTATATAACGGGATTATACAACAGTATTTTACAACGGGATTTTATAGCGGGATTCTATGACGGGATTCTACAACGGGATTATATAACGGGATTATATAACGGGGTTACACAACGGGATTCTACAAAGGGATTTTATAACGGGATTCTACAACGGATTCTACATAGGATTTTACAACGGAATTCTACAACGGGATTTCATTTAATACTTGAAATAACAACAACACAACAACAACAACAACAACAACAACAACAACTACTACTACTACTACTACTACTACTACTACTACTACTACTACTACTACTACTACTACTACTACTACTACTACTACTACTACTACTACTACTACTACTACTACTACATTTCGTAGTAAATTATTTCGCATTTGTCAGCCAAACACAGATAGTATGTTCACGCTTGTTTTACTGAGGATACGAGATATGCTTTTCTGTCGACAACGAAAGAAATAACTTTAAACATTGCAAGAACCCTGGTTAACTCTTTCAGTTTTATCTAAGTAGATTAGATTCCCTGCTAAATACATGTTTACTAGCTTACAATACCAGCCACTTGGTATGGAACAACAGAGAAAGCAGTGTTGTCCTATTGTACTTATTTGTTATTTTAGTATTTAATTTTATATATTTATTGATTACTTCTGATTTTTGGATAAGTCACACGTTGTTGTTCATCTGTGTACGATGGATTTTCTTAACTTGTAAGGTATGTAAATGTGCATTGTGTCTGTGTTTAGTAAGTCTCTTCTTTTCGCAGGAGCAAAATATACCTAATTGTTTCCAGCTACTTGGTACACAGAGTTAACGCCTGGGTTTAAGTCGCTTGGCGCGTTTTGTAAGTAAATATCTGGCATCAAAGACGTAAGCAGCTTGGCGGGCCTTGATCCCGGATGATGCAATGATGACGTTTGCTGGCGGTGACGGCGGTCGCTGCAGGGGGCCGGCTGGTTCACCTAGCATAAGTCAAGCAAAGGGCGCGAATACCACTACAGATTAATGAAACGACCCCCTGTGGTGTGAGTAACGCCTAGCGTACTTGCGATTCCACGTTCGCACAGTTCTTTTTCGCTGCTTCCTTTAACGATTTGAAAGTAGAATATTCGGAATACCAGTAGAAACATAAAAACTTAGATAATAACCACAAATAATATATAGCAGAACTTATTGCCTGGTCTAGTTATCTGTATTTGGTCAGGTGCATACTGCAGATAAAAAGTTCAGCACATAACATAGTAGCGTGATGAATCATTTGAAATGAAATACACAGAACACGCTGTCTTTTTGTGTACACAATTGAGGTCTAACCACGTGCACAACAGACGTCTCTGCAAACCACAACAACTTATAGTTATGTGTGGTGACCAGATCACTGAAATCTTTTTTGTCCTCGACATGCCGACATTCTATTAAATTGCGAACTATTGAAGAAAATGACCCCTTCCGGTTGATAAGGTTTGTCCGACATTCATATTAATCCCTATACTACCTTCCTCTTTTTCCTTTTACTATTTACGATAGACAGAATGACAGACAAACATATATAAAGACAGACAGACAGACAGACAGACAGACAGATAGATAAATAGATAGATAGATAGATAGATAGATAGATAGATAGATAGATAGATAGACAGACAGCCGGGCCAGGTCGTCAGACAGACAGACAGACAGACAGATCGACAGACAGACAGACAGACAGACAGACAGACAGACAGACAGATAGATAGATAGATAGATAGATAGATAGATAGATAGATAGATAGATAGATAGATAGATAGATAGATAGATAGATAGATAGATAGATAGATAGAGACAAGGAAAGAGAATATTGTACTGAATAGGCGAATTTATACTATACCAAACAAGACAGACAGACACAATCTTCTGGTGTGCTGAAGGGGACATCAATCCTACGAGGAATCAACAAAATAGTAGGAATATTGATCATTGGCATAACTGTGTGACTTCACCGGATTACGTCCCCTTTGATCAAACAAATGGTCCCAGCCATAGTACTCACTAAGGGCAACGCGGAGGGGAGGGAAGACGACAGACATTGATGTCTCCAGATGTTAGTGCAGTCAATCCCTTGCCTCTCTCTCTTCTCTCTCTCGTTCTCTCTCTCTCTCTCTCTCTTACACACACACGCACGCACGCACGCATGCGCGCACACGCACACACACACACACACACACACACAATCGTGAAATGTTTACTCGCTGCTAATATGACATCTTTATTATCTGTGCCATTACAAAAGCAGGTACTGCTTTCGAGGCTGTCAGTTCTTTTCTTAATAAATTAGTTAAGTATAAAGCCTATATGATTTTGATTAGTTCATATCATTCATCAACCCCTACACCGGTCGGTTGGACTAAAATGTTGACTTCTCGTCCTTGACTTGGTGACGTAAATTGCCTCAGAAATCGGAGCGGGTTTGCCTGGTGCCGAGGGACACTGGTAATAGGGAAAGCTAGCTCAAACGCAAAAAATCAGTCATAGTACAATAGCAGTAGTAGCACATGAACTACGCTTGAGTTCAAAGGGTGCGAACGAAAAAGAAATATGATATTAACGCTGTGTGAACTTGGGTGTTTGAAGTTGGTATTTGTTATAACAAGTTGGGTTGTGTGCATATCTCTAGAAGTTACTGCCCTGTTCGCCCCTGTTTCTTTAGTGCCCGCCAAGGATCTCTTAATGTAGATTTAATACTAACCATGTAAATAATTGTTCAGTATAATTGTTCATTATAATTGTTTAACCATAATTGTTCACTATATATGTGTGTGCGTGTGGGAGCGAGAGAGAGAGAGAGAGAGAGAGAGAGAGAGAGAGAGAGAGAGAGAGAGAGAGAGAGAGAGAGAGAGAGAGAGAGAGAGAGAGAGAGAGAGAGAGAGAGAGAGAGAGAGAAAGTGGGTGTCAGAGAGAGGGAGAGAGTGAATGTGTGTGCGCGCACGTGCATGCGTGTGTGTGGAGAGAGTGATTGAGCGAGAAATGGTGGGGGAATGTGTCAGTGCATGCATTCGTACGTGTATATGTGAGAGTGAGTGAGGGAGTGTGTGCGTGCGTGCATGCGTTCATGCGTATGTGTATGTGTGAGAGAGTGTGATTGAGAGAGTGAGTGTGTGTGTGTGTGTGAAGGATTGTGTGTGAGAGAGTGAGACAGTGGGAGAGTTGATGTGTTAGTGTGTGTGTATGTGAGCGCACGCATGCGTGTGAGTGTGTGTATATGAAAGAATACAGAGAGAGAGAGAGAGAGAGAGAGAGAGAGAGAGAGAGAGAGAGCTGAGCAGATGCATGACATGTAACACGCATGTTATGTAACACGCGAATCCATATGTTTGTGTATTCTCATCTGTCACATTATCAGTTAAATACCATTTGATTTTATCATGCATAATATAAACTCATGTTCATTACTGTAGTTTGAGTGAGAGAGTCAGTGAGTGTGAATGAGAGACAGAATGAATGAGCGGGAGAGTAAATGAGTGAGCGGGAGAGTGAATGAGTGAGCGGGAGAGTGAATGAGTGAGCGTGAGAGTGAATGAGTGAGCGGGAGAGTGAATGAGTGAGCGGAAGAGTGAATGTGTGAGCGTGAGAGTGAATGTGTGTGTGTGTGTGTGTGTGTGTGAGAGAGAGAGAGAGAGAGAGAGAGAGAGAGAGAGAGAGAGAGAGAGAGAGAGCATCACTATTTTTACGTCACATACTTTTTATGTACACATTTTTCTCCATGTTTAACATTTTTATGAGACTGCTCATGACACGTGTCAGTGTATGTGTGTGAGTAAAGTGTGGGAGTTTGTTCATACTAGTTTCAGTTCCTTGGTGTGCGTGTGTGTCGGTAGGTGGGGGTGTGTATGTGTCCCTTGGTGTGCGTGTGTGTGGGTAGGTGGGGGTGTGTGTGTGTGTGGGTGGGGTGATGTATGGATAGGTGGGAGATGGGCCTCATAACATGGTAATTAGCCTTGTTTATGTTTACAACATTCATTTCACAATGTTTATTTTTCTTCCTATGTAAATGTATAATACTCTTGATGATCGAAAGACGAGTGATTGGAAGGGGCGAATGTAAGACGGGCCTGCGCGCCCAATTTGTGACCCTAATAAAGTTGATTTGATTTGATTTGATTTGATTTGTTCTGTTGTTTTCCGGTTTTTCATTCACATCACCCATTACTTTTAGGTGTTATTACTTATAACCTTATTTCTAACATTCAATGGTGTGCATTTTTCTCCTATGGTGGCTCATTTACAATATCCATGTACATAAATATATGTTGGAATTTTCTTCTTCTCACGTGTTTCAATTGTTGCGAATCTAATATAGAAAGTTCATTCCAATTATCTTCTTAGCTGTACATATTCCTGTTCTACTACTCACCTTACAGAGTAGCTGTCCCTGTGCATGTTGTCTGCCTATAGAGTATATCCATGCGTGGGTATGATGCATTTGTTTGCAAACTCTTTTTATTTTGGGGCCAGTGTTAACCACTTCAATTATCTTGATTTACGTCTGTTTATTTGTTCAGAGATCTCCTCTAGATTATTGCTGACTCAGCAATTATTTATTGCACCCGTTCTCATAATCGATTTCCCTTTCTGTCTCATAACATTGCCAGGTATGTCTCCGTTTCTATAAGTCCTTCCTTCTATGCCTGGTTTCATTTCTATGAGCAGTATTTTCTCACTTGCGAAATGCAAGGCAAGCTCTAGCTTCTACATAGCAAGCCTAGAAAGTCTGTGTGTCTTTAGCCACAGAACATGAGTTTTCAGTTTTTCAGTATGCACCACTTGGAGGTGGAAATGACGCGAGTATACTAACGCCACTTCTAAGCGTGCCTATCAGTGTCAGTGAATATATTTATGTTGGCTTGTAGTGTCAGACACTTGATCAACCCTTCGTCATCCAGTGGCTTGTAGTGTCAGACACTTGATCAACCCTTCGTCATCCAGTGGCTTGTAGTATCAGGCCTTTGGACAACCCTTTACCATATAATGGTTTGTAGTGTCGGTGGTTGGACAACCCTTCATCATCCTGTGGCTTGTAGTGTCTGGAGCTATGACAACCCTTCATCATCCAGTGGCTTGTAGTATCTGGCCCTTATGGCAACCATTCATCATCTAGTGGCTTGTAGTGTCAGGTGCTTGGAAAATCCTTTATCATCCATTTTCTTGTAGTGTCAGGTGCGTCGACAACACTTCATCATCCGGTGGTTTGTAATGCCAGGAGCTTGGACAACCCTACAACATCCAGTGGCTTGTAATGTCATGTGCGTGGACAAAACTTCACCCTCCAGTGGCTTGTAATGTCATGCATTGACAAACCTTGATCATCCAGTGGCTTGTAGTGTCAGACACTTGATAAACCCTTCACCATCTAGTGGTGTGTAGTGTCAGGTGCGTAGACAACCCTTCATCATCCATTGATTTGTAATGTCAAGTGCTTGGACAACCAATAATAATCCAGTGGCTTGTTGTGTAAGGTCCGTGGACAGCCAGTGGCTTGTAGTGTCTGGCCCTTAGGCGACCATACATCATCTAGTAGCTTGGATTTTCAATAGATCCTTGGACGACCATTTACCATCCAGTGGCTTGTACTCTCCATAACTTCGCCCCATAACAGTCTTCCTAAATGTCTCTCTGTCATAAGAAAGGTCCACCCAGCATAGCACCATAAATCCCACACGACTAAGGAATGTGACAGGACCCTTTACTTGACAACAAGTCAATTGCTCTGCCTCTACGGCTGTTGCGTGTCAATTATTTACCACATCTTGAATCCATCTACGCTGTGGTGTTCCTTTTCCACGCCTTCACGGTACTCTCCCCTCCATTATTATTTTTCTAGACTTTCGTGTCATTTCACTGTTCTAAATATTTTATGATTTTTAAATTTTGTTTAAATCTTAGTAACCAGTCTTCTTTAGTACTGAGTGTTTGTTGGATAAATCTGTTTGTCCTCCTTTCTGTCAAATGACTTTTTAAGACTCTTCAGTAACATTTCTATTTAAAAGCGGATATGTGCTTTTCATGTGATTTATTGCATATCAACCTGTCTTGCCCCTATTTTGAGAGAGTCATTATTTTGCCACAGGAAATTTGCACGCGCTTTCTATTTCAACATGTATTGTTCTGTTTGTTCTAAGAGAGATGTTAGACAGTTTGGCGTCATAGCACAGAGGGACGTTGGAATCACAAATGACTGGCAGTACACGAGACAGAAGACCGTAGACAAACACGAGGACGATAGGCACACGGCATGGACTATAAGAAGAAGATCTGTTTCATTCCATCATCATCATCATCTTCCACTTTTGCCACCAAGCTCGAGTTAAGGAATAGTTGACGTTTCGGTACCCAGTGGGTGGCACTGGATAGTGTCATTCCTGTGATTGTACAATGTCATTGATGTCGTCAATCCATTTTTTTTCGGGCGCCTCTTGCTTTCGTATTAGATCTTCTTTGATATAGAGCCAGTGCTGGTAGTTGATGTGTTGCATTCTAGCGAGATGGCCGAACCATTTGATCTTCTGCCGTTCAATATATGTGGCACAATGTATTGATCCCACTGTCTGATAACAAAATTTCTTACTCGGTCTAGGGCAGTTAAGTTGGCAGCTCGTCTCAAACATCTCATCTCGCAGGTGTTGATTTTGCGTAAGTGTGATATGGACAGTGTCCAATTTTGACATTGGTAGCATGGGGATGTTGTTAAAATTCTATTTGTTGTCTATTATTTTAACGGAGATATGCATATTTGGACGTTTCAGAATGGATGCTAGTTGATATACAAGCACCTTGCTTTTTGACATATGATTTAGATTTCTCTGCTTTGATTGCACGCTATAAATGTTTCGCTCTATCCACGCACCAGAAATGTGCATTGTGAACGAGGCAACAACATGATTTCCTGGAAACGCACTGTGATTGTTCGCGTTGTAGAGAAACTTTACTTCTTGGTCATGGCTCAAATGTTGGCCAAACCTGGCCCTTCAGGGAAAAAGCCAATTTTACGAAAAGATGTGTTGGAAGAGGTGGCGAAAGCGAATGTACCATCACCATTTAGCCAGCCTCAATTACCAATTGATCAACAGTTTAGATCTTTTCTGAGCGATAACCTCATCGAACACAACACTTTGCTGACCATAGACTCCAGGCCGGCTCAATGCAGACTAACTCACATTGTCTGCACCATAGGACCGGCTTCCAGAGAGGTGACTGTCGTTATTGTAGAAATAGTCATTACATTTACCAAACACACTCTTTAATCAGTATCTGATTGAAAAGAATCTATTGCGTAGGGGAAAAAGTAGAAAAAAAACTCGAAAGAATAGACAAGACAGGATATGTTGACAGATGATCTCATAACTCGAAATTATTCGCACAGCCAGATTTGTTCGTAGAATGAGATGGCCTTGGCATGCATTAGACCCATATTCAAGGTGTGGTCGTTTGCCTTGCTGTTAAACATTTTATGTATTCTTTTAATTTGATCCCCAAGTGGTGCCTCTGAGCTTCCTCATTATAGCTAGTTTTATTCTAAAGTGTGTTTCAATTTTGTTGTTATGTTATTTCCATTCATTGCAGTCTATCAAATGACACTCACATGTAAGCTGATTGGAGTTGAGTTAAGAACCCATGTTACAGCTCTCGGGACAATTCCATAATGGTACCAGTGGCCATATGATTATGTGTCCGTCTGGACTTTAATAGGAGAACTAAGTGATTGCCAGAGCCTCCGACCACTCCCAGCTACACCAGTCTCTCCTTGGTGATGTATCTGTTCTCTCACACTATACACACGGTCCCATAGGGCCTTAGCTACATCTGCCTTATCGTGCAGCAATATTCCACCCAGAGGCGCAGATTGAGCTGATTTGTCCACCTGCTAATTTGCCAACACGCCAGCATGCCTTCGGGAAAAGATCTAACGGATGCTTCCTATTTTAGATTTTTTACATTGTAGCATGCCACACGGCACAAAGTTTACATTCTTAACCCTGTTCAACTGTCTCTGTGAGTACGTTACAATCACATGTGTGGGTTGTTTGCCCTCCAGCCAGTGGAGCCCTGCTGTGTCTGCCTCCACCTCCTTTCTCAGATTAGATGTTGTGGTATTATATGCCATGCATTTTTTGCACTAAACACCTCCCATTATCTCTTGCTTTGAACTGTGAGGCACTACACTTGCCGCTTATCATAGAGCCATCTGTGTTACATCACTTGGACACGAATTGTAATGGATCAATAGTTGCACCTCCCATTCAGCGCATCCTGCTGGCCAATTCCTACACTCTTGAATATTGGTCATTATGACACTGCACACGTTTTACATTTCTTCTGGGACTCTGACCCATTCATCTCTCCTCCTAATGATTTCAAGCATGCACACTTCTCTGATTGTGTCTTCTGCCTGTGCCATCTATAATTTCCTTCTTGTTATCCTTTGGCCCTTATCTGTGTCCAGGGCTTCATGCAAGAGGTGTTCCTTGTCAGCGGCCACTCGGAGATATGATTTAGCCTGCTGCACCTCGAGTCTGTTCGCAATCATTGGCGAAGCCAGGATGTATAACATACACACTATCGGCGTGTTCCCTGTGCATCTCAGAATCACCGGCATAGCTTCAATCTGTATGCACTCTGGTTTCACTAGCTGACTCTTTGACCTGTGAACAGTCCTAATTCAATGTCAATTACTGAGATAATCAGCTGTTAATTGAGAATGAACAACATTATTTGCTCCATGCTCATTGCTGCCGTTGTCCATGTAAGTTCATTCATTATCTATTCTTAGAGTTGTAGCGTTAATGATCATTTTGTCAGCTTTCTGTTTTATGGAGAGAATAAAAAGTGTTGTAGCTGTCATTCTTGTACTAATTTTGATATAAAATTTTCTGTCACAATGGCTAGTATATATGCAGGCCTTTGTAGCCCGTTCCTATCAAGTGTCGAGAGAAGTCACCTCTAATGTGAAGATGTGATATTGAGAGAGAGAGAGAGAGAGAGAGAGAGAGAGAGAGAGAGAGAGAGAGAGAGAGAGAGAGAGAGAGAGAGAGAGAGAGAGAGAGCGTGAGTCAGAGAGAGAGAGAGAGAGAGAGAGAGAGAGAGAGAGAGAGAGAGAGCGTGAGAGTGAGAGAGGAGTGGAGGGGGAGGGGGGTACTGTTTGAGTTGAAGTCTGAGATGGCGGGGTTGGTGACCTTAATGCAGGGACTGCCAATGTCAACTATATGCTGGAATATGTTGTCAAGCAATTATGACACATGTACTGTAGGAGAAGAGCAAGATGATACGATATCTCCGGCTTGTGTATCTATGCAGCAAACAGAAGTTCCCTTTGCTTATGCCACAATCGTATGCACAGCGAGGTAGCCGAAAGGGGCAGAACACCAATGCTTGGTGATGGTATTGACTGTACTATTTAGCTTATGGTTAGTAGCCACTGCACCATTTTAAATCCGTAGTTAGTAAAACGTCGTATCCCGAAGTTGTTTGTTCCTTTGCCTTATATAAAGGTCCTTCCGTCAAAGTGATACTGCCCCTCTTTATCTACAGGTATAATAACAATCTCATCAGGTGTGTATCTCATCATCTCGTGTACGTTGTGAGAGCACATGTTGCAACATGGGACATGATAAAGTGGTTTGAGCCCTAGCTGTTGTATATAAAATATTTTTGATATACAAATCTACCGCACCAAGAATAGGAGTCCTTGCAGATTAAGGTTTAGACAAGCGAGAGAAACAGTCAGTGGAGGTTGTGCCTGTCAGGTTGAGTAGGGAGACACCAAAGGGCCATTTGACACGTCTTCAGGGCAATATTGTCTATTGAGCAATCATCACTCTATGGGCGATGTTGTTAGTATCACGTTGGTCACCTTTACTTCCCAATGCGTGTCCTGGTACCCAATTTAGGCCTCGATTGCCTCCCTCCTCCCCACCTCCTTATGGACATGTCTCTCTGTCATTAACTAGATATTCTGCCTCCGTTTCTGTCATATGTACATAATCTATCAAATCATGAACCCATCTACATTGTGGTCTCCTCTTCTCATCTCCCCGATTCTTCCCCTCATAATTATATTTTCTAGACTTTCACGGCCTTTTACACCTCCAAAATTATTGCATTTTCTTAATTGTTGTTTCTCTTAGTAACCGGTCTTCTTTAGTTTTGAGCTCTAGTTGGATGGTTATGTTTGTTAGTCTTTCCGTCTAATGAATTTCTAATACTTCTTATGTAACATTTGTATTAAAATGCGGATTATGCGCCTTTTACCTTATTTGTTAAATGTGCAAGTTTCGTGCACATATGATAAAACGTGAAATGTGCATGCTCTATTTATTCCGACACAGTCACAAAATATATCTCTGATCCCGTCAAGTTCCCTCTGGGCATTGGGTTGCAATCAGCTGACTATGAAATGCCTACGGGAGAAGACAAGGAACGAGCTGCAGGAGATAGCGAAAGATTGGACGGCATGGCATGAGTTGGTTGATAATCCCTGCTCCAAATTGGGAATAAGAGCACAAGAAGAAGAAGAAGAAGAAGAAGAAGAAGAAGAAGAAGAACAACAACAACAACAGCAGCAGCAACAACAACTAAGCAACAACAAGAAGTCGGATTGGAGACAAATCGTGGCAAAAGAAGAAAATAATCAAAGAAATAGTTGAAACACTGGGATTTAAAACATTATTGAATGATAACAAGCTCGATGAGTAATGTAGTACATATCATACCGATCGCCTTTATTTCCCAGAACATTGTTGGTATCTATTTTAGACAGGATAGACCCGAGAGCCCAGGTCAGTTGACGTTTACAAAAAATCCTACCTCGAGGGAACAGGGTTTGTGGAGGAGGGGTCTATAACGCCGTCTGCAATCCCGCTTACAACGTTCGAAACACAACTGTAGGGAGATTGAGAGATAGACTGCCTTGCGATAATTTTCATAAGAAATAAATGGGGAGAACCGTTGAGGCCACTAAGACGATTAAACAAATAGACACACATAGTATTATTTGGCGCTCACAGAAGAAGAAGAAGGAAATAGAGATTAGAAGACGCACTAGACAACATAAAATTTGAAAGCTATAATAGTTACCGACCGGGATCGAACCTGTCGCCTCCAAATGACGACGGCGCCTCGCTGCAGGAACAAGTGTACTTCGACGCACGGCCAACTGATGGAAATGAGTGTCTGAAATGAGTTAATGAGAAATGAGTGTCTAGTTGGTCGTGCGTCGAAGTACACTTGTTCCCGCAGCGAGGCGCCCGTCAATTGGAGGCGACAGGTTCGATCCCGGTCGGTAACTATTATAGCTTTCAAATTTCATGTTGTCTAGTGCGTCTTCTAATCTCGATAATTTTCATAGAATGGTATGAGCTTCGGTCGTTAAAGAAGCAATGGTAAACTACTGAACATAAACTTGGCTAGTAAATCACAACACTGCCAAACAATGCTGTGGTTGACCGCGATGTTCTGTATTGAACATGCAATTGAGTTTAACCTCGAGGAGAAGATTTCGAAAATATGATCACCGGAACGGCTGGCTAGTCTGCTAGCCATTTGGGCTACCTCTGCTTCTTCAGAGTCCTACAGGCCGAGAAAAAGAAACCCACCACTGCTGGGGATTGAACCCTGGCCATTACTGTGAGACGCAAAAGCACTAACCACTAACTATGTTACTGCGGCTACTGCTGTATTGATAGTTTATCAAATAGTAATGATTATTGACTTGTAAATCGTGTAGGTATGCTGCTTTGCTAGTTAATGAAATAGTAATAATTGTAAATCATCTTCTTGATCGTTCAGGTGGACATGCTGGTGAAGTTGATGAAGGCAGGCATGAACATTTGTCGACTCAATTTTTCCCATGGGACCTATGATTACCACGCCGGAACTGTGAGGAACATTCGAGAGGCGGCAAAGCAGCTGCCTCAGGGAACCGTGGTTGCCATAGCATTAGACACAAAAGGGCCAGAAATCAGAACAGGTCTTCTAGTTGGTGGAGCCTCAGCGGAAGTCACTCTTCAAACAGGTAGAGTTAATGTCTGTTGTTATTTCATTCTATAGCAAGATATTTGAGATGTAGAATCGCAGTTTCCACGGGATCAGGTTGAACTTTGACCATGATCTGCTTTCGCTTTCCCGTAGGGCATCACAGTGGGAAGATAACAAACATATAGAAGAATGACAGTCTATATGAGTGTCTAACAAGAGCGAGAGGCAGCGTTGGAGATCCATTTCAGCCATTCTTGGTTGTGAATGCGACACCTGATTGATGGACTGAGGGCATACATCAATTAGTCACATTAATGAGTAATGAAGGGAGAATTGATCATTGTGATAACGTCTGCTAAGGGCTACACACTTTGTTACAAGATTGCAAAAGCCACACCCTGTGAATATGGTAGAAAACCAAAAGTCACCTTTTGCACACCCTTTCTGTAGAGCTTGCAATGAGTGCGTTGCTTGGCTACGAGGATAGGACTAAGTCTTTAGCACTTACAGTTTCTATCAGTTCATACAAGAGTAAACAGTTCGATATAATCAGTCTCTAAATGAATCAGCCACCAAGCTTAACCACAAAGCTAATAAAACATTGACCATTCATTCAGTACTCATTCGCATTAGCGGAGTTGTGTGGCAGTGTGGCGACCAGACGTAAGCATGAATTAAGAAATTCCTGTGCTCAAATCTGTGTGACTAAATATTCCCGGAGTAGGTTCAGCTTTATAGAATAGATAAAAGAAAATATTCCGGGACGCAATGCAGGTGGTGCGATACTGACCACTTCGAACATCAATCGCATGTTGGTCAAGACAGTCACTGTTATTGTATGAACCTTATAGTCAGAATTGTGAACTCTTATACGACATAATGAGTTTGAGGACTGGTGTTGACATTGTTTCTATCTCAGAGGGCAAGTACCAGACACATTTCGACCATACGCGTCAGGTCTCAAAGCGTTGCTGCAAGGCTTGGGTGCTGAATGTCGGCCATTATTGTGGGGATATGCAGTGACTCTTTTAGTATCAAAACGTGCAGGCTGGGTGGTCCCCGTCAGATGAGACCATGAATCTCGGAGAAGCAGCTTTAAAACGTGCAGGCTGGGTGGTTCCCGTCAGATGAGACCGTGAATCTCGGAGAAGTAGTCTCAAAACGTGCAGACTGAGTGGTTCCCGTCAGATGAGACCGTGAATCTCGGAGAAGAAGTCTCAAAACGTGAAGACTGGATGGTCCCCGTCAGATGAGACCGTAAATCTCGGAGAAGTAGTCTTAAAACGTGCAGGCTGGGTGGTCCCCGTCAGATGATACTGTGAATCTTGGAGAAGTAGTCTCAAAACGTGCAGGCTGGGTGGTCCCCGTCAGACGAGACCGTGAATCTCGGAGATGTAGAAATATAACATGATGTTTGTAGGACATTGCGATCAACCCCTAACCTAAGTTGATTTTCTAGGCAATTTACGTTGAGTAGTTTGTCGTTGCTTTCTGAACGAGAAGTCAAAGTTGATGTCCATTTGACCAGGTAGAGATGAACAAACATTAGTTTATGACAACCACGATTGTAATTTAGTAGGGTACTTGAAAGGAGTTATGTCCCTCTACCTTGCGGTTGGCAGGGCTGTTTTTGGGAAACACTACATACAGCCTTAAAAGACAGTGATTGTCTGCAACAACCCAAACTCATTAGTTACTTCCTACGACATGCTTGGTAGTTACGGTGTTACTATTCCTTGCTTCCATGACGAGCCCCAGTAACACACCGGCGTTGCCTAGTATCTAATCGCTTTTATGCAAGGATGGAAGCGAAACGAGTTTATTTTCCATCGCTGTTGGTTTTATATGATACGTTCTTGATATCTTCCTACATTATATGCTAGTCATACGAAAACTGAGAGTGTTCTTGCTTCTCATGAAGTGTATAAACTTTGTATGGCAAGGAGAGTGATGCATGTGATTTAACAACTGGACATCTACTTAATTTCAGCGCTGTAATGACATAGAAAGCTTAGCCCTTCATTCTCAGCACACGCATTTAGAATCACACTGTTGATTCCATTAGTCTAGTCAAGGACTATTTTCCATGGCATGATGTGTATTTTATATATAGTGCTAGTCTCATAATTGTATATACCAGTCGGCACTCAATTATCAATGTGGTCAATATTCCCCCGGCCTCCTTTACTTCCCGCAACATTTCCTGGCATCCTTTTTCGACTGGGTCGATCTAGAAGTATAAGTCATTGAAAAATAAATCCCCGCCTAGACGGGGATTCGAACACCGGACGGCAGAAAAGCGTGCTAGACACAGCGCTACCTCAGCTGCTTTGATTCCACGTGACTCGAGTCTGGTGCTTCCTATTGACGCGGACAAGGACCCGGAATACTATCGGCTTTGCCAGTAGGCCTACTGGGTTGTGCTCAATCTTTAAATCTCAAATCCCGGGGGGCACAAACCCCCAAATAAATCAATATAACAAATAATCTGAAAGCAGATTTGCATTAGTTGTATGGCCGTTACAGAACGTCACAAACAACCACATCATTTTTTTTTTACTGTTGTGATTGTAATAGGCAATTTTAAGTTGAGCAGTTTGCCATTACTTTATAAACTATCGACGATGATACCATTGTTAAAAATCAACGCAATGCGGTCTGTTACCAAATCGCCTGCAGCTGATTTCCAACCAGGTATGTGGGATTGTGAAACGCGTTTACTGCCACTGAACTACAGAAGAGTACAAGAGTATTAAATAAAGTCGCTTAAAAGTCAACATGGTTGACTTCATTGCACCGGGTTTTATCCCACATGGCTTAGTCTCTTTCCGCAGCGCGGAAAGCATCGCACAAGCATGAACTCCATAGCTCCAGCGACGACCCTTAGGAGTCTCCGAAAAAATGCACTCGTGAACCGAAGGAAGCGGCTCGGAATCGAACCCACAACCTTGGGAGCCCGAGTCTGACGACTTGACTACTACGCCACGGAGACTCCCACAAGAGTATTAAATTCATTGCACTGAAAAATAGAACAAAAGGATACACACAATAAGGAACACAGTATTTGAAAAGATTAGTTATTTAGACAAATACAACTGATTGCATGAAACATATTAGGCATGTAAAGAAACATGCATGCCTAGACAAAAATTAATTAGCTGAGAATTTGCCATTCGGTGAAGCACAGAGGAGAAAGGCCATGTCGTGAAAGGATTCAAATTCTGATATAATTTACACATGACAGCAACAGAGACATGGCATCTAGGTTATGATGTAGAGGAATTTTAAAAGGACTTATGGAGGCAAAGTTCCCGCATAACACGACGCTTGATGATGATGATGATGATGTTGAGATATTCATACATAAAGCATACACATAAGCTAGTTCAAGGACTCTAATCTTTAGAAATAGACACGTGATCGCATTTATCAAGTTGACAAGTCCTCCGACCCGACACGCATGAAGTGTTTGTTGTACACTGGAGTAACGGCATTTACATAAGAGACATTGGTTGTGGATTGTGAAACGCAAGTCCCGAGCTAGGAACCACCTATGAGTCTGTGATATGATAGGGTCACCGGTGTTTGTAGGTCTTAATGCATGTTGGTTATGGTCTGCACTCTGCGGAGATGGGCAGATGATCTCATCAATAGAGACAATGGCTATGGCCACCGACTAGTACAGCCACTACCCAGAAGGAAAGCAACGGCAAACTACTTTCTGAAAAACTTGGCAAGAAACCCAATAACAATGACGGTTGTTATAGGAGCAAAGTTCTGCAAGGGACTTGCTACGACGACTGAATGCACATAGAAAAAGGTGGTAAGTCTTTCCCCCAGTCAGCTGACGACCAACGCAGACATGGGACTCTCGTTCCACGACGCTCATGACATTATCAGCCTAGTCCTCTACCAACTACACTGATGGGATGTGAAGGTTATGTTAAAATCAGCTGAGATGGCCAGTTCTCTTCCTCGCTCGATTCTTTCCCTTCATGACAAGTCCCCAAAATATCTCCGCGATCCATGTTATTAGGCTGGGTCTACCCCAGAGCAGTACTAAGAGTTCCGCTAATGCTGGCCATTGAACCCTGACGACCTTCTTGATAAGTTATTGCACTATCCATATTCCCACCTCGGTTCGTGGCTATACACTATGAGTTAATAATGTTGAATTTCTGCCTTATCTTGTGACATCATCTTCTTCATGTAGCAGATCCTCTGTATTAGGTCGCTTTCATCACGGCACGCCGAACAGTTTCTGGATCTCTGGACATATCACTTGCCTCCCCCAGTTCATGCCCAAGATGCCTGAAATATCGCGTGTCCATCTTCGTCCTGGTAGACCACTGCCTCTTCTACCAGGAACCACGACTTCATTCAATGTTTTTTCCAAGCCATTATAACGTTTAATATAGTCAAAGTACAAGGTGTATTTTTAATGACTGTGCAGTGTTTGAAAATATTGCCGGTCCAAGTTGTGTATTTATCTATTATTTTGCATGCACTTTACAGAGGGTGAATACAAAACTTAGACTGGCAATATTTTCAAACACTGCACAGTCATTAAAATACACCCTGTATTTCAGTTTCCGACAAATTATGCTGTTCGTGAGCCAGTTTCTTCGATGATCCCATCTTTAGAATATGAACATCAGTCATCTCCTTGGTGCACGAGATTTAAGATCTGTTCTGCAACATTTAGGATTAAAAGCTCAAATTTTGTTCTTTAGTGATGACGAAATGGTCCACGACTCGCAGCATGTGACACATACATAAATGTTACCTTTCAGCTGTCATACTCATGTATGCTTTCTTGACGCGTCTACTGTAATGTTTATTTTAATTCGCTCATTAATCCCCTTGTCAGCAACTCTGTTCACCTATTATTTTTTGCTTTACCTGTTCCCATGGTGACAATCACTGTTTGTTCATACTTGGTTAAGCGTAGCTGGAGACACGCCAGTGTGTTACCGGGGCCTTTAAGAGAGGCAAAGAATAGTAACACTGCAACCTACCATGCATGTCGTAAGGGGCGACTAAGGAGAATTGGTGTTGTTTGACTGGCTGTCTCACTCCGTAGAACTTGATAGCTGCAAAATTAAACCAACCATGAACACATTTGCAGATAAAAGAAGGATAACTTGAACACCAAAGATGAATGGAGGCTCTTCTAGAAGGGGGATGACGGGATGCGGAGAAACCTCAAGGGGTCTAAGTCGTCGATTTAACCCCTTTCGCTAAGGAAGATCTCCTTAATTGGTACCTGGAATTTGCATGCATTTGGTAGAAGAAATGAAATATTATAGTAGAGAGAGACCTAACACGCGGTGAAGAGAATCAGAGGCGGGGATTTATAATGTGGTGAGGACATGGAGGGAGCTGCAAGAGGTAGCACAAGATAGATTAGCTTGGCATGGTTTCGTTGAGGACCGATGCTTCGATAGAGGATAATAGGCAGAATGAGAAATAAGGAGTAGCTGGAGATTAAGGATTTAAACAAAGAGCTTAAAATTAAAACCTTAAAAAGTGTGGCAGAAATTACACTAACCATGCCATTTGAATAACGAAGACACAAACAATAGATTGCACGATTTATTGCCTGGCATATTTCGCTGCATCTCGTCAGGTACATACTGCAGAAATCACACAACGTAAAGTAAATTAACTAGATAAATCCTTCAAGTTGAAATATACACATATTCGCACAGTAATGTCAATTATCTACCACGGTAATTTTAAGCTGACTAACATGTCTTTCTGTTTGCACAATTCTGGCTTGCGTTGATTGATCATAATTGCTTCTGCAAATTTTAAAAAGCGAGTATTTTGTGTCTTAACAACACGCGAAAGGCAGTGTCTCTGTCAACCACATGACCGCTTTCGATAATGTGCCTACCAATTGAAGACGCCGAGAGCTTCCGGTGTGTCGGCCCCACGAGGCTAGCATCTCCTGTGTGTTGTATCTTGTTGACCCATTGAGGTATGTGTTCTAACACTCGTTTGTTAAGCTGTCTCTCTGTTCTACCAATGTAGAAGGCCTGGCATCTACATGTGAATTGGTAAATACAATTGTTTGTGGCGTACAGAGGAACAGGCTCTTTGACTGCTGGTGTAGGAATCGGTACGGTTTTACATCTAATGACTGGAGTTGCAGCACAGAATGTTCGGCCTACTGCTGTAGTAAGCCGGTCTTGTAGACGTTGCATTACGTCATCCCCTCGAAAGGTTAGCTGGATGAATACCTTGAGTTTAGGGGCTGTAGTTACGTCTGGTTTTGGTTTGGGCTGTTGGCAGTGGCGCTTTATAAATCCTGTGGAGTACCCATTCAGGTTTAAGACATTCTTCAGAGTTTCAAATTCCTCTGTCAGTGTGTCCTGGGTGCATATCTTTCTAGTACGGTCAAACAGGGTCCGTACTAAGCCCCGTTTGTACTGGACAGGTGTGAAGCTCTGAAAATTTAGGTATTGGCCAGTCCATGTTCCTTTGCGATACACCGATCTTTGAATTGTGCCGTCTGCTCTACGTCTCATTAGAATATCTAGGAACGGCAACGCTTCGTTGTGTTCGTGTTCCATAGATAGAGAGATGTTTTTATGCGTCTTGTTCATTGTGGCCTGGAACGATGTTGCTTGTAGCTCGTCTGTGGTGATAATTAGTATATCGTCCACGTAACGACGGTAAAAGGCCAAGTTGTTGATGTCTGAGCATCTCTTTTCTTCTAAATGTGCCATGAAGATGTCAGCTAGAATAGGACCAAGAGGACTCCCCATGGCCACTTCGTCAATTTGGCGGTATGACTTAGTTAGAAAATTGAATTGTATGTTGGCGGTACATAGTAGTAGTAGCCTCTCAAGAATAGGTGTTGGTATATGCCTAATTTTAGTTGTTTGTCTTCAATGCGTTCCCTTATTATTTTCACTGTCTCCTCTAATGGAACGTTAGTGAATAGGGAGGCTTTATCCATGGATGCCATGTGTTTGTTATTTATGTCCATAGTATCCAATAATTCCACCAGTTGGAATGTATCTCTGAGTATTTTTGGATCGAAGGACTGTCGTACTGGCTTTAAAATTTCGGCTAGCCATCTCGCCATTCGGTGTTGTGCAGAGTTAACCATGGACAGGATAGGTCTTAGCGGGATGCCGGGCTTGTGAAGTTTGGGTAGACCGTACATCTGAGGAGTGTGCGAGTCAAGTGGTGTGAGCGTTTTTGCAGTGGCCTCACTGATGAGTCCCGCATTCACAAGTGACTGGATCTCTTTCCTCATTATTGCATCCAGGTCCTCCGACTTGTTTACTTTTTGATCTATCCTGAATTTGGATTCATCTGACAATATTTCATCCATTTTTCTCTTGTAGTCTGACATGTCCATCAGTACTGCACCGCTCTCTTTGTCAGGTTTCAGTATGACGAGGGTTTTGTTAGCCTTTAACGCTTTTAACGCAGTAAGGTGTTCGTTGGTCAGCGGACATGTCTGTTTAGAGGGTGTTGTGCGATACTGGTGTTCTAAATCTACCAGTTTGGCCTTCAGCCACCCGACCGACTCAGCAGAAGTAGGTGATAACCTGGAGACTTAATCAAACAACATTTCAAACTGTGCTTGCGACTCAACACGGTTGATGTGTTTAGGCTTTATGCAGAATTTTAATCCATATGCAAGGGCCTCCGTTTCAATGTTGTTGAGTACGTACGACGATAAGTTCCTCACATACTTCTCTGTGTTGTCTAGTACTGACGTTTTTACCTTTTCATAAGGTATTTGCATTAGGCGTTTCCATCCTGTTTCAGGATATTGCGGTGAACACCAGCATCTTTCAGCTGTATGTTGATTCCTAGGCTAGATTACGCTCATCAGCACGCCACGACTTTCTGAGCGACCGGCTCCATACTCTCATAAGTCACTAGCGTGACTCGAACCACTTCTAATTCTCATCCGCTCACGTCGACCACGAGAGTATTCGGGATTAACGGAGAAAAAAAAAGTGGAAATGGAAAAAGATTATTTAAAAAAAACAAACTTTTATTGAGTGTTAAAATCGTTGCAAAGTGTATTGTTTGTGTTTTTACAGAGCGTTGCATGTGGGCGTGTAGGTGACATATGCGCAAAAAATACAAATATTTTATACATTTTAACATTTCTACATTGAATTTGTTGTAGGGTAAAACCTTACAGAAACAACAGCATGATGATAGTGCACCGATATTATTTCCCCTGCCGCCTCCCTCTCCTGTCGGCTCTAAAACTCCAATACTATCACCACCACTCGGTAATGATGAAACTGGCAGTATAAAATGTCTGAACCGATCGGAGATGGCGGCAGCAGCATCAACAAACAAACAGTATCAAGATGGTGGGAATGGGAGGTGTAAACAGTATCGGGGTTTACAAGGCAGAAAGGGTAGTGGTTGCATTTATAATGTTTGTGTTGTTACATGCGTTCTGTGTATTTAGTATTTGTGTAGGTGTGTTTACGGAGCGTTGCATGTGGGCGTGTATGTGACGTGTGCATATTTTATTCATTGGGCATATTTACATGTGAAGGGGAGTAGATAGGGAGAAGGATAAAACTTTCCATTTTTGTTTCCATTGTCCTTTTGGACCCACCACTCTAATGCCCTCTTCAGCACTCTCTGGTAATGATGGTAAAGGCAGGATAATTTTTGGAACCAAAAGGTGAGGGTATCAGCAAAGGCAAACAAACAAACCATGAGCAAGGGAAGGGGGGGGGGGGGTCACATGGGAGATGAGTTTATATATTTATAAAGGTAACTATAATAATAATGCAAATAAAACCAAATACATCAATAATAATGATGACAAACATTAACCTACTAAGGGTGATAACAGTACTGATAGTAACAGCAAATGATAATAATAGTTATGATAATGATCCACTTTCCAAAACTGTGATTCCATTTGCTAGAATGATTTTCCTAGGAATGGTGTTAGCATAGCATAGCAGGTACATATAGTTGCAACATGCAATGTTTAATAATAGTAGAAGTAAAAGGAGTTGGTTATCTTTTTCTCCTTGCTTATGTTTTTTATTATTATTTGCAAGGGTACATTCATTTTTTCCCTCCCTCTTTTTTTGTGTTGTTGTTGTAAAAAGTAAACAAGCATCTGTATTAGCACACATTTTTACAATCTCATTGGTTTGGTAAACATATGTGGTTTTGTATTCATTCATTCATTATTCACTCACATCTTCTTGTTTTTTCCTCGCACTCATGTGTACTAAATTTTAAAATCAGAAAGAAGAGTACTTGTGTTTACTCTGGAAATATCTGTGATATTTTGTGTTTACAACATAGGAAATTTATCCATTAGCATATTCCATTCCTTGAACACATTTACATGTGAATGGGGGTTAAACAAGGAAAAGGGGAAATCTTTACATTTTTGTTTCTCTTGCCATCCTCTCACCAATTTGTTCCACTCCACTAATGCCTTCATCACCACTATCTGGGCAATGATGGTAAAGGCAGGATAAATATTTGAACCAAACCGGTGTGGGTATCAGCAAAGGCAACAACAACCATGGGCGAGGGTAGGGGGGGGGGGCACATGGGAAAAGGGTTTTTGTTTTATTACTAATGATGACAATAATAATAATGACAAGAAGAGACATACTGAGGGTAATAACAGCCAATATAAAAACCAGCAATGGTAATAATAGTTATGAAATGATAACCTGTTTACTAATTGTGATTCCATTTGCTAGGATGATTTTCTTTGGAATGGTGTTAACATAGCATAGCAGGTACCTACAAATGCAAACTGCAGTTTTTAATAATAGTTGGAGTAAAAGGATTTTTTTTCCTCATTTCCCCAAGCATTTGTATTTACACAAATTTTTCAGTATCATTGGTTTGGTAACCATATGTGGTTTTGTATTCATTCATTAAAACTTTACTCACATATTCCTGTTTCTTTCTCGTGTATACTAAATTTTGACATCATAAAGAAAGAGTACTTGTGTTTACTCTGGATATATCTATGATATTTTGTGTTTACAACGTAGGAAATTTATCCATTAGCATATTCCATTCCTTGAACACATTTATATGTGAATGGGGGTTAACAAAGAAAAAGGGGAAATCTTTACATTTTTGTTTCACCTTGCCACCCTCTCACCAATTGGTTCCACTCCACAATGCCTCATGACCATCTTAATGATGGTACAGGCAGGATAAATGTTTGAACCTACCAGTGGGGGGTAGTAGCAAAGTCAACAACTATAAGCAAGGGGGGCACAGGGGAGATGAAGTTGTAAATACTAATGATAAATTCAATAATACTTATAAAATTAATGATACTAAGGATAATAAGGTAAATACTGAATGCAAAGAAAAGGGGAATTGTTTTGCATTTTTGTTTCCCTCGCTACCCTCCCACCAATTTGTCCCACTCCACCCATGCTCTCATAAGCACCCTAATGATGGCACAGGCAGGATGAATGTTTGAACCAATCAGTGGGAGTAGTAGCAAAGGCAACAAACCATAAGCAAAGGGGGCACAGGGGAGATGAAGTTGTATATTAATAATGATGATATCAATAATACTTGTAACATTAATGATACTAAGGATAATAAGGTAAATACTGAATACAAAGAAAAGGGGAAATCTTTACATTTTTGTTTCCCTCACTACTCTCCCACCAATTGGTTCCACTCCACCAATGCCTCATGACCACTAATGATGGTACAGGCAGGTTAAATGTTTGAAACAACCAGTGGGGGTAGTAGCAAAAGCAACAACCCATAAGCAAGGGGGGCACAGGGGAGATGAAGTTGTAAATTACTAATGATGATATCAGTAATACCTATAAAATTAAGGATACTAAAGATAATAAGGGTAAGGTAAAGGATAGTAATAATAATAATGATAATAATAATAGTAAAATTAATAATAATAATAATAATAATATAATAATAATAATAATAATAGTATAATAGATATGTGATTTTATTTACTAAAGTGATAATCTTAGTAGTGGTGGTGGTATAGCACAACAAGTGCATTTAAAGCAAACATTCCATAAATAATAATTTGGAATGGAAGGAGTTGATTTTCTTTTCTCCTTTTTTCTTTTCCCCCTTATCTATAAGGGTTGAAACCATCATTTTGAAGCAAATAAAACAAGCATTTATACTTCCACTATTCTTTACATAAGGGATTTTCCATTGGTCTTTGACCATATGTGATCTTTTTTAATCATTCACTCACCATTCACTCACAGTTTCTACTTTCTTTCTCGCACTCATGTATACCAAATTTGTAATACAATAAGGAAGAATACATATGATTTACTCTGGAAATAGTTGTGATATTTTGTGTGTGTACATAAAGGAAATTAAGTGTGTGTTATATGTGTGGTGTTTGTATCTGGCAAAATTTCTGCAGGTCCATATAAGTTGTCTGTAGTAAGAAAGTGCTACAAGTAGTTTTGTATGTATGTCCTTAGCTGTCTTTGGTATAGTATTGAGAAAAATTGCTTTATATATGTCGGTTTGTTTGCCTGTGTGCGTTTGTATGAGGTGTTTGAGTGTTGCGCGTGTGGCAGTAATTGTTGGACATGTATAATAAATGTGTTCCTCTGTCTCTTGTGTGTTGTTCCTACATAATTGACATTGTTTGGATATGTATGCTTCTACCTGTGTTGTGGGGGTCATACTGTATAACAGTCTATATGTGATTTCCTTAGCTTTTGGAGTTATGTGTTTGTTGTGTAGGTTTGAAAAGGTGCATGTGAAGTCAGTCATGAAGTATTTGTGTCCTCTTTTAATCCTAAGTCTTAGTGATGGTGCTTGTTCTCTAACTAAATGTTTGTATATTGTGTGTGTTGTTTGCTGTATTAACTGTTCATGTCCTTTTATTGCCTGTATGCATGTCTGATAGAATGTTGGCAGTCTTCCCTGGTAGTGTGCAGTTGCATTGTTAAGAGGTGTGAGATGTTTGATGTTGTGGCCTATGTAGTATAGTGCTAGTCTGTTCTGTTCTGGGTGTCTGATGATTTTACCTATGTGACTGATTCTAAGTGACAGTATTTTTGTCTGGATGTCCTGTAGTGCAATTCCCTCTTGTTTCTTGTCTTGCATGAGAGTTTTGTGTTTAATGCTGTGTATTGTGTTGGTGAAGATGAAGCGTCTGATTTGTTTGTTTATGTTTGTGACGGTCTGTTTGGGAGGGTCCAGTACTGTCGCTAAATATATTATTTTGGGTAATATGTATGTGTTGACTATTGTGCTTCTACCAAATATTGTGGATGTCTTGTACCTATACCTGTGTAACATGTCTGTGATCTGTTCGGTCAGTGCGTGCCATGTCTGTCTGTGTGTTTCTGTGGGATCACATGGAAATGTGATCACATACAGCTTCATGGTGTCTATGTGTTTCAGATCTGGAGGGAAATCAGCCTTTTGTTTCCACTTTCCCAGACCCATTATCTGTGATTTCTGTACATTAATTTTGGCTCCACTGCCTTTTCCAAAATGGGTAAAGGTGTGGAGTATATTCCTTATTGATGTGTTGCTGGTGGGAAAGAAGGCAGTGTCATCTGCATAGGCGATGAGCTTCTGCTCTCCTATCCCATGCAGGAAGGTTCCTTTAATACTAGTGTCTTGCCTTATCTTCTCTAATAAAGGTTCTAGGGTGAGCACATACAGGAGTGGTGATAAGGGACATCCCTGTCTTACAGATCTCGTGAGCCTGAAGCTAGCTGTCAGTGAATGGTTCACCAACACTCTGCTCTCAGGATTTTTATACAAGATCTGTATCCACTGCCTGTAGTATTCTCCTATGTTACAAAGTTCTAGTGTCCTATGCAGGTATGTGTGGGAAATTCTGTCGAAGGCCTTCTCTTGATCCAAGGATAAGATGGAGGATGGACAGTCTTTCCCATGTGTGTAGTTGATTATGTCTCTAATGAGGTGTGTGTGGTTGTGTATATTTCTGTCTTTGACACTGCACTGTTGGTCTGGGTGTATTAGTGTTGGCATGAAAGGTTTAAGTTTGTTGGTGAGTGATTTGGCGAGTATCTTGTAGTCTGTGTTGAGTAAGGGAATTGGTCTGTAGTTCTTCAGTTGTGTTTTGTCAGTTTCATCTTTGCATATGAGTGTAATGTAAGACCTGTTGCAACTGTCCGGGAGATTTTTTTTGTCAAAGGCTTCCTGATAGACTTTGAGGAGAAGATTGCCTAGAATAGGGAAGAAGTGTTGGTAGAATTCTACTGTCAAACCGTCTGGTCCTGGAGTTTTGTCTTTGTTTAGTGTGCTTAGTGCCTGTGTTATGTCTGTCAGTGTCAGTTCTGTGTCCAGTGTGTCTCTGTCTGTGTCAGATAATTTCTTTGTGTACTGTAAGAAGTTGTCTTGTATCTGTGTGTCGACTGTCTCTGCTGTGAATAGTTGTGTGTAGTGTTGTTGGAAAGCAGTCTCTATGTGTGGTGTTTCTGTCTGCATGTTTCCTTGCATGTCATGATATTTTGCTTATTTGTCTGTTACGTTGTACGTTCTGTTCTATTGCTAAATATTGCCTCGTAGCTGTCTCTTGTGTAATTGTGTTGAGTTTTGTTCTGAGAAGAGCACCCAGATATCTGTGTTGTTGGCGTTCTTCTAGTTGTGCTTCTAGTGTGTGTAAGTGATGTGCATCTCTGTCTGTTTGTTTTGTTAGTCGTATGGCTGTCTGTATGATGCGCTCCTGTCTTAGTCTGTCTTTGTGGATCATGGTTGCTAGATGTTGTGTTCTGCTTCGTATGGTGTTTTTCAATAAGTCCCAGTATTGTGTGATGTTCTCAGTCGGTATATTGTCTGTGTACGTGTGTATGAGCTGTGTCATATATTTTACATATTCTGAGTGTTCCAATAGTGAATTATTGAACTTCCAGTGAGGTGACCTTTTGTTTGGCTGCGTGTTTGTGCTGTTTGTGCTGATGTGTACTAGTATTAGCTTTGTGGTCTGTGTAATCTAATGTTTCCCGTAGGTGTTTGGTTTGTATGATGTGATGTGTTGCGGGCGTGTAAATCCGGTCTAATCTAGATGATCTGTTGTGTGTTTTGTTTGTGTATGTCGTTTCTCTAATGTCGGGGTGTGTATGCCTGAATGCGTATGTGAGGTTGTGTGTATCGATGATATTTCGTAGTGTGTCAAGTTGATGTAAGCTGTCCCTGCCGGCTCTCCTCAGCTGTGTTCTCACCTCCCCACCCACCACGTCTAAATCTTCAAGAACACAATTGTAATCACCGGCAAGAACAATATTTTGTCCCCTGTATGTCTGTATTAGTAAGTCGTCTAAATGTTCATAAAATAGAGGTTGATAATTGTAGTTAGGTGGTGCGTGTATGTTCACAATGACAAATGAGTGTGTGTCGTTTTTAACTTGAACTGTGGAAATTCTACCATGTGGGTCTGTGTGTGTTCTAAAATAGTCCACGTGTCGGAAGTTTGGAGAATGGCTGTCCCTGACCCTACGTTATGTTTCGCATAACTGAAACACGAATTTCTTAATCCTAGCCGTGTCATTAATTCTGCTGCTTCAAAGTCTGTTTTGATGTTAGTTTCTTGCAATAAAATGAAGTCTGGTTTGTGTTTGTGTATGAGTGTGACTATGTGTTTTAATTTCATTCTCATTCCACGGATATTTAAGCTACATTTATAAATAATTTAAAAACTAAATAATGAGTAGGTTTGAAGTTAGTACCTTTTGCTGTCTTGTCTTCAGTTTTGGATTTTATCTCCCTCTGTGGTGTTTCTTTCGTTGTTGTCGTCCTCCTCTTGGTCTCCGTCGTCGGTGTCAGTATCTGTGTTGATGGAAAGCGGCCCTTCTGCATAGCTGTTTTCGCTCTGTTTGTCTTGTGTTTTTGAGGATTTCTTGTTTGGTTGGATGGGGACGTTCCCTTCCTCCTCTTCTTTCACGTCCTTGCTGGGTGACGAGTTCCTTCTGTCTCCCCATTGTCTTTTTCTGCTGTGGCTGACGACCTGAAAACCGTCGTCTTCGTCTTCTTGTGTTGTTTTTGTCGCTGTTACTGAGTTACTGATGGAAAAAGATTTTTTTTTTGGGGGGGGGGGGGGGGGGGGGGCTATCTATTTATTGCAATACTGAAAATAGTCAACACATGTGCACACGCACACACAAATTCAACAGCATGTAATCGCAAGCATTATTAAGCTGCCAAACACCATTTTCCAATAAGACTATACATCATCATCTTCAGTTTGTATGTCAAGTTTCCTCTTTGTGCCCATAGGGCTACTGGATTCATCTTCACTATCATCAGAATCTTCATCCTCGTCTTCATCTTCATCATCATCGTCATCATCATCTTTATCATCTAACCCATTAACAATATGGTTATCATCTTCATCAGAGTCATCTTCATCTTCACCAGAGTCTTTTTCATCTTCATTTTCGCCTTACAGCTCATCATCATCTTCGTCATCATTCTCATCATTTTCATCATCAACTTCCTCCTGCTCATCTCTATCAAATCCATCAAGATAGGTAATTTGTGATAGCTTAGCAAACACCTTCTCTCTATACTGATCAATGTTCGTCACCTCACAATTGAATAAATCAAGAGAGTGCAAGCTCTGAAGATCCTTCAGACCATCAAGGGTATCTATATTTTTAATCTTGTTTCCACTTAGACTTAGATGTGTTAGATTAGTGCATCCAGCCAAATGATTTAAGCCTCCTGATATTCTGTTCTCACTGAGATCTAACTTCTTAAGGTTATTTAGCTTGGGGAATCCTTCCAAGGTCTGCAGGCCAGAGTTTTTAAGGCTTAGCATTTGAAGATTTGTAAAATTAGAACTGAAGCCTTCAATTTTAGCAGCCTTGCAGTTGTCCAAGTTTAAAATCAAAACCTGATCCGCTGGCCTTCCTCTCATTTCAAGCTCTATTCGTTGTTCAAGTCCAAAAGACATTTTTTTTCCTTAGTGGCAGTAGAGTAAGAGTAAAATTAAATCAACTGTCACCGCCTCACTTGCACATATAGTAAAGGGCTGCAATTCCAGCCCAAGGGAAACCATTGAGTCGAGCAGGACCCGAATAATCTAGAACCTTCTCGGAAGAGATGGTCACCAAGTCCATGATTCCGTGGACACTGATGTGGCCCGCCTAATGCGGGGTCCACGAGGAACTCGGACAGAGTTACCGCCCGTGTCGAGTTAGGACACGCGGAGACCGACAGAGGAAAAACGGACTGGAGAGAGACAACAGGGCCTGCCTGAGAGGGACTCATAGATAGTGATAGATATACTAGGGCTAGATAGTGTGCTAGATTGTTGTATGACAACTATATGTTTGATGTTTAACTATCTGTGATATGTAAGATAAGAGAGCGCGGGTCTGTTTACCCACTGCGCCAACTGTACACTTCATACAATAAATGTTCTATATCCTAGCGAACAGTGTATTGTTGCCTGTATGAACCCGAACCATTATTTAGATCAGAGTAAGACCATGACAGGCTTTTTGGGGGCTAGTTTTCCGGTTTTGGCATAGAATGTTTTCTTAAAAACCTGTTAAATGCCATGTAAAATTAATTATTTAAGCATATCACATTGATTTTTGGATAACAAATTGATTTGTTTAAATCAAAGAAATTGTTAACGTTGCAAGTTTACATAAAACTAGTAGCTATCTAGCAATAAAATAGAAATAATCTGAGTCCCTCGGCAATGTCTCACCATTGCCTCCGTAGCGCCTCTTTATTTTGATTCTGTAAACAATTTTTTTTTTCCGACATGTTACTATTTTGACATTTTTTTTGTGTGACAGTGACTAATGTTTTCTCGCTCCACGAGCAGATTGTTCCGCAACAAGTGCCGCGTCCAACCGATGAAACCTTTCCAACAGTAACGAGAGTACAAGACAACATCGAGGAGCTTCAAAATTCAGAGCTAAGTTTCACCTCATACTCATTGTACTTCTAAGCTGTACTTCTCATGTTTCATCAATGTATTATTTTGTATCATATTGATTTCTTTGCATATTCATAAGTTTGTCACCAACATAACCTTGCATTTTGATTTACACATTAATAATTAGGGGAGTAAACCAAATTTTCGACCACATAACATATTTTTTCTAAGGGATTTAACTCTATAAACTTAACAAACAAGTAAAACACAAAATGTCTACTTTAGATCAATGCATTGAGCAAGGAATAAAGTTAGGTTATAAAGAAGAAAAACTGTCAGAATGGGCACAGAAAACACACGCAGAAAACATTGCCCGTGAAGAAAGAGCGATGGAACGAGAAGAAAGGAAACTGCAAATGGAGGCCGAGGAAAAGAAATTGCAAGCAGAAGAAAGAAATTGCAAATGCAAGCAGAAGAAAAGAAACTGCAAATGGAGGCCGAAGAAAAGAAATTGCAAATGCAAGCAGAAGAAAGGAAACTGCAAATGGAGGCCGAAGAAAAGAAATTGCAAATGCAAGCAGATGAAAAGAAACTGCAAATGGAGGCCGAAGAAAAAAAATGCAATTGCAAATTGAAGAGAAGAAAATACAATTGCAGGCTCAAGAGAAACAGATGGAGCTTGAGGCCGCCGCCAAACAGGCCCAATTAAATGCCGAGACACAGATTAAACTAAAACAGATGGAAATGGAGGCCAACGCAGAAATATCAATAAACAAGTTAAGAAGCAAAGAAGAAGAACAAAAATATAATAAATATAAAGGTCTCGTGAAGGCTTTCTGTTCTGGAGATTCCATCTCCGCCTACTTAGAAAATTTTGAGTGTCTCATGTCTCATCATAAAATCAGTAAATCAGATTGGGCATTTATTCTAATGAGAAATTTGGCTCTTGAACCACTGAAAGTAATAGAGACAATACCACAGGAAATGCGAAAAGACTATGAGTACCTAAAACAACGCATTCTCCAACATTTTTCTTTAGACACTGCAGGTTACCAACAACAATTTGCCAAATTATCTCCACAACCAAACCAAACCTTTATAGATTACTGTCAGTACAGTCCAAGACATATGCACAAAATGGATTAACTCGGCTAAAACCAACAATAGCCATGATAAACTTAAGGAACTGATTATAATAGATAAAATAGTTAGCACCATCCCCACACCTTTTGCCAAGTTCTTAAAACAAATGGACTGTAAGAGCATTCAGGAAATCGAGGCGAAGGGGAATGCATTTTTCACAGCAAATAGGGATATTTTTCAACATAACATAAGTCACAATGATACAGCAGCTGCAGTAGTGAACACCAAATACTCCAAACAATCACAGAGTAGATTTAAACCACGATCCAATGTCGGTAAAGTAGTAAGATGCCAATATTGCAATTTTCATCACGACAGTTACGGGATGTGTGACAAATCACCCACCTACCCTGAACACCTCAAAAAGATGGTGGAGAAGCAAACAGCTAAACGCATGGCTTACCACAGAGCAATTAAATGTTATTTCTGCAATAGCTGGGGTCACTATAATAAGGATTGTGAAGGCCGAAAGTTATTGAAACAGGCCAATGCGGCATTAGTAGAAACGTCGTCTGACGAAGAGCTTGAGTCACTAAATGAATGTGACAATCAACACGACAATGAAAGCGAGCTTGGGAATGCTGTAGACATCATAAACACCATAACAGACAGTAAGTGCAACACCTGTACGAAGTTCCAACTTGACACAACACTACATTGTGGTCACATAGTCCCAATTGCAAATGAAACAGCTAACGCTGCCTTATCATCTACAGGCAAGCTAGTTTTTTATACAGGGTTTGTTAACAACAAAAAGTGCACGTTAATTCGTGATTCCGGCGCAACGCTCTGTGGGGTGAGGAAAACATTAATAGACGCTAAAGACTACACAGACAAACATGTGACGTGTCGCACATTTTCAGGTACGACAGAGAAATACCCCCTTGCTTTGGTCGAAATTCAAACACCGTTCATATCTGGGCGAATATTGTGTGCTATCCTTGAAAATCCCGTCGCGGATATTATTCTTGGTAATTTACCCAACATACATCCATGCTCTAAAAGAGAAATCAAAATGTGGGAGCAAAAACACGGTATCCACCACAGAAATAGCGACACAAGAGAGAAACACCATTCTTGCTTGTCTCAGACTGCCAAAATACCAAGGGAGACAACCACTGAGGTAATTCAGGAAGAATTTACCGAGGTGTACAATGCAGGGGCGGTCGAATCAAGAAACGAGACGACCGAATTAAAACCTCGAATTGAGGATGCTACCAAACTACCAAGTACCGAACCTGTAAATGTGCAACAAAACACACAACACACAAACGCAATAACACGACAGACAACCCACAAAACCAACACCGACCAACTGCAGGAATCATTAGAAATAGTAGCGCCAAACTCAACTAACATCACTTTTGGTAATGAACAAAAAGCAGATAAAACACTTACACCATACTTTAAATTAGTTGGACTTAAACCAAAAGTCACTAAACATGCATCGTGGACATTTAGGCTACAGAATAACATCTTAACCAGATTTTACACAACAAACCAGACCACGACACAGCAAATTGTTTTACCACAAGCACATCGAAACAAAGTGCTAAAAATAGCCCATGACTCCCCTTTTGGAGGTCATATGGGATACGAAATGACCAAGGCTATTGTCCTAACCCATTTTTTTTGGCCAAAGTTTGACCAAGAGATTAAATCATTTTGTACATCTTGTGATACATGTCATAAACTGGTCAAGGGGAATAACCCTACTACATTCTCTGTAAATGGAAAATTGAAATTATTACATGTAAATATGTTGAAACCATACTATGCTAGACAGGACAATGAGACAAATGAACAGACGCAACAAACTGTGGACGGAGACGAAACGACAATTTCCCAACGGAATAACACCTCGACAAACGAAGCATCGTTAACGACACACGCTTACGACGACGACAATGACGAAGACAGATGGACATTACCGACAATCTGTGATATTGACAATAACGACAAATTTGACGACATATTGACGATCGATCTCGACGACGACGACAATGACATTGAAGACAATTTACAAACTGTAGCATCTGTGATAAATCAGACAGACATGGACAACACTGAAATCCCTGTGCCAATTATGACTGATGACGGAAGTATAAAGGACATACATATCTCTGACACTTTGACACAACAACAGCGACAGGACATTTTGACGCTCCTAGACGACTATAAGACGATCTTTTCCAACAAACCTGGACGCACTGATAGAATAACACATTCAATTGTGCTAACAGATCTGAGACCGGTCAAATGTAGACCATATTCTATTCCTCTCCATTACAGATCTAATTTAGATAAAGAAATTTTAGATTTAGAGAAGAATGGCATTATTCAAAAATCTATGTCTCAATATTCTTCACCGATTGTCTTGGTGAAAAAGAAAGACCAGACAATCCGCTTGTGCATCGACTATAGAATATTGAATACCAGAACAACAACGGATGCAGAGCCTATGAACAGTTGTGAAGATCTTATTTTAGATATGGCTCAATCATCCTTATTTTCTAAGACAGATTTAGCGAAAGGATATTGGCAAGTTCCTCTACACCCTTCTTGTAGACATATAACAGCATTCGCAACGCCTCTAGGGTTATACGAATGGCTATATCTTCCTTTTGGCCTGAAGAACGCACCGGCCACATTTGTGAGACTAACAAGATTGTTATTACACGGAATTAATGACGTAGTTGCTTATATTGATGATATATGCGTCCATTCTTCTGATATGACTTCTCACTTACTCACCCTTAAACAAGTCTTCCACCAAATCTCTCTTTTTGGACTTACTATCAAACCTTCCAAGGTTGAAATAGGCTATACACAAATAGACTTCCTTGGTCATAGAATTTCTGAAGGAAAATTGTTGACTGATGATAAAATTGTTTCCAAGATCCTTAATCTAGAAGTACCTACCACAAAGAAGCAGGTTAGAAGTTTACTAGGTCTGATTAACTATTATTCTAAATTTATTCCACATTGGGCAGAACTCACCTCAGTCTTTTCTGATATGTTAACTAAAGATCATCCATCAAAAATTTGTAAAAGTACCAGCTTAGATGATGCAATGTGTAGGTTGAAACATATTTTTTCTAATCCACCAGTCTTGCGATTACCCAACATAAATTTACCCTTTATTTTGACCACAGATGCGAGCGCTATCGCAATAGGAGGATGTTTAATGCAGGAAGTGGATGGCGTTCGACACCCGATCCTCTACGTAAGCCGCAAACTGAAGAAGGCTGAGACTCGTTATGCCACAGTTGAATTGGAGTGTTTGAGCCTTTTGTTCTGTATATTGAGACTATCTAAGTTCCTCTTGGGAAGCCATTTTGTGGTCCTCACAGACAGTTCACCATTATTAGTACTCAATCATGGGTCGCCCAAAAACAACAGGTTACAAAGATGGTGTCTTCTACTTCAAGACTTTGACTTCGAAATTCGCCATATTAAGGGCACCGAGAACATAGTGGCTGACCTTTTATCACGGCAGACAAATGCGCCAGTAGAATGACTCTAATCACATTGGCCAGTAGCCACACTATAAACTGTGATACTTTTATTCCGTTACATATAACAGTGTGACTCTACACCTGCTAGAGTACTCTCAGTGATTAGGTTAATTACGTCACCCTTAAACATACGTTAAGAGCTATATTGTAAGAACTATACCATCAAATGCCTAAGCTCTAGAACGATTCCAGCAAGAAACAGTAACTGTGTTTATTTCAACCAATTATATCAACCAGTGAACGATCTCTGAACAATGTTATATTTCATACGGGACAGTGAGGGCAATCCATACTTGCTGTTGCTACAAAACTTTGCAAACAGCCGAAACAGAACAACATCGACGACAACACTCAAGAGACAGCCATACTAACTTTAACATTCATGGCATAACACACGAACGAAGGAACGTCAACGCGCACATCATCGTTGGAGTTATTTAATTAATTAGTTTACTATTAAATATGTATTATATTTCCATTAATGATGTATATAAATTGTGTTAACCTATAACTTGTACATATTCTACTTTAATATTACAGACGGTACCATTCATATGCTAAATAACCGTCCTATACAAGTGTCTCTAGTTAAATTATAACCTATTTTTCATTTATCGTACAAAAAGTACGTATTTTCTTAAAGGGCAAATATCGCCTAGCCCATTTTTTCTAAGGGCAATAACGCTTACCTCAACTTTAAATATATATTTTAGCCAATTACTATTTTGAATGACAGATGAGTGAATGACTGCGTGAAAGGATTAAATGAGAGAACGATACACTTGGCGGACAAATTGTACGCAAAACGTATTCATTGTAATTTGTCTGCGTCTTCCATGTAAAAGTGCATGACTTGTCTAATTTGTCAATACATGTGTAGAACTTAGTTTAGTAGGGAGTTAATTTAGTAGTTATGTTAATATACTTAGATTAGCAGTTAGGATACATCTAAGCACCACTACTTGGAATACCTAGTCAGGTATTGCACACAGTGCAGTATTACATGATTGAGGTTATCCCAACTCGTGACGCTTGGAATTACACCACACATTCAGCACGCACGTTACACAAACCTCAAAACTCAACACTATCAATTTAAAATACAGTCACTTTATTAGAAACATCAACTTATTAGTTAACACACTAACAAGCCAACAAGTACACATGTAGTCTGAGGGGGATAAAAGAACAAGGTAACTACATATTTAGCATTATATAACATACGGGAGTAAAAGTGTATAGAAATACACACACAGATCAAGATTTGAAGGTGTACTTATTTAGCCAAGACTTCGGTCTTGTTAACCCTCTATTATATAGGGGTTATTTGTCTGGGTACCATTTCGGGTACTATGAGAAGGGCAAGTTGTAAATACAACTACTAAAATGCCACGTAACTTCGGTCTGATAAGCATATTTAAGCACACGAGAGACAGGGATCTCTGCACCAAATCAGACAAGTGTTGTATGGTAGAATACATGAGTTTTTAGTGCTAATAGGTAGGTTACCAGGTTACTATCCACCAAACTACAAACACCAACTGTATGTGATTCGGTGACAGAATTAGAACGGATCTAATTCCCAACAACAAATCATGTCACGGGGGAGGAGGGATCCTGTCACCGCCTCACTTGCACATATAATAAAGGGCTGCAATTCCAGCCCAAGGGAAACCATTGAGTCGAGCAGGACCCGAGTAATCTAGAACCTTCTCGAAAGAGATGGTCACCAAGTCCATGATTCCGTGGACACTGATGTGGCCCGCCTAATGCGGGGTCCACGAGGAACTCGGACAGAGTTACCGCCCGTGTCGAGTTAGGACACGCGGAGACCGACAGAGGAAAAAACGGACTGGAGAGAGACAACAGGGCCTGCCTGAGAGGGACTCATAGATAGTGATAGATATACTAGGGCTAGATAGTGTGCTAGATTGTTGTATGACAACTATATGTTTGATGTTTAACTATCTGTGATATGTAAGATAAGAGAGCGCGGGTCTGTTTACCCACTGCGCCAACTGTACACTTCATACAATAAATGTTCTATATCCTAGCGAACAGTGTATTGTTGCCTGTATGAACCCGAACCATTATTTAGATCAAAGTAAGACCATGACATCAACCTTCAGGTTCAAAAGACAAAAGATTAGGCGAAAGATCTATACGTTGTGAAGAGAAATCAGATCAACAAGAATAGGGCTTGCATTGGGTGATTAGCGCCTAAGTCATGTTTGTAGCGTGCAGTGTTAATAGATTATATATATTGCATTAGAAAATATAATTTACTGACTATTCGTAATCACAGTATTCTAACAATAGATTAAAGCAATCCTTTGTTAACTGCGAATGGCGGGTGTCTTTATATTAAACATTAAAGAAACATTGCATCTAATTGCTTCTTCCGAAAAAACTGGCGAATTATGTCCCTTGCTAACATAAAATGAGTCTTACGGTGCCAGGATTATACAGGTAGATAATTTGCGTATAGTCTTGCAGAGGTTGTTTCCCTTAGTTTTCGCTTACCGTACGTACTGATTATTTGGTAGTGTTGGCGCAATGGCTGGCATTCTAGCCTGCCGGCCCGGTATTCATATATATGAAACCCTTCAAATCCCCATAGCTGTTCCCAGATCGACTCAGCCTAAAATTGGTATATAATGAAACACAACTTTAAATCCTGAAGACACAATTAAAAACAAACATGTACCCATATACCAGTTAAAGGGCCTGAATCCACATAAACAATATATTATATAATGCATATAGAAGGTAATGCAAAGAATACCATGGACAGCCAGAAAGACCAATGAACAAATCCTTCAAGAAACAAATGAAGATCGTAAACTGATTAGAGACATTAGACGTAGACAGTCACAATTATTTGGGCATGTTATGAGAAGAAATGATTTGGAGAACTTGGTGACAACTGGTAAGATCGAGGGGAACAGACCAAGGGGAAGACCTAGAAGCAAGTATCTGGATGGCTTGGCCTTGTGGCATGGTCGAGACAGAAACGCGGAACTGATCCACGACTCTGGTGATCGAGAGAGATGACAGAACATGACCGCCCACGCTTACCGGCATGGCACATGATGGATGGATGGATAGAAGGTAATAGGCGAAAATAACGTACATATATAATAAAAACTAAGAAAAATATAAATGAAATAAGTCAGAGTAAAACACAACACAACTGTCCTACTCCCGTATGTTGCCGGGGCCCATAGGGGAAGCAAAGAATAGCAACACTGTAGCCTACCACTCATGTTGTAAGAGGCGACTAAAGAGGCTTGATGGTTCCGTCGCCCTGCTACTGAGTGAGTGCGTGGCGCGACACTGTGAGCTGTGAGTTTCGTGGGAAATGTATTTGAATCTGCCCGATGTTTTTTAGAACGTGAGTGCATGTTCGGAGCGATGGCAGATGACTATGTCCCAGAGTTGACCGGTTTTTGCCTTATGCAGAAATGCGTGGCTGCTGGGCTTCTGGTTGACTGCCACAACCATCGACGATGAACTGTAGTTCGTGGACTGTATATGAACATCTAGGAAACATCCAGATGGGAAAATGACTGATGATTCCATCAGAGATGAACAGGGTGTTCCGTGGGGTGTCGCGAGATAAATAAACTTGTTAGTTGCGATCGATGACAACCAAGCCCGACATTAGTCTGCAAACACAATAGGACCCTTTGATGTTGAACAGACTGAGTAAAATACGTCGTTAGAACTGTCTGCACCTGGTCGGCTTTTTGTATGAGATCAAAGTGAGTCACGTCGCGATGTCTACACACGGTCGACAGTTTGTTGACAGGTTGTTGTTTCGAGGAGACGTGCACTGGCGTCATCTGTACTGCAGGGCGGGAATCGGCCGTTGAAAGTGATGGACAGAATGTCTGCCAGAGGTCGGAAGGATTCTGTGATGTGGGGGGGGGGGGGAAGGTCTGCTGGATCACAGGACAGCCAGGATTCTTATGTTGTTCTGAGACAAAGAATTTCCCAGATGAAATTGAAACTTGACAGCGAATTCGACTCCGGTAGTCCTAGATAAACAGGAGGACAAAGCCAGATTCTGGACTGATTGGTGCGTCCTGGGCGTTTTGGTGACGTCACTATCAAGCACCCATATAAAACCCAGTTGCGGTAAACAGGTGGAGGGAGAAGTCCATATTAACAACATTCTGAAGTGTTAGGATCGGTGCATTATTCCGAGTTTGCGTTACATAAGAGAGACTATAATGTCTAAGTGGTGATAGTTAAACCGCGGACATAGATCCAGTCTGATTGCCATAGTTTTCTCGCAGTAGCACCTGAAATTAGGCATATGGTAGGCTTATATAATATCTAATTTAAGAGTATGATTAGGAATAGAGTACAGTGCTGTGCGGTGATCTAATGTATTATAGGTGCAGTGATATAATGTATTATGATGGTGATAGAATGTTCTATTAGTGCGGCGCTTAGAAAGTATCATAGGAGCGTCGGCAACTGGTATTCTATTGTGTGGCTTCAACTAGCTTGTGTGATATATCATTTTACTCAGGGAGTTGAGGACAATGTAGTGGAATAATAATTAGAGAGATTAAGGATGGTTGAGAGGGAGAGAGGTATGTGAATGGTAGGATCTTCCAGTAGGGCATCTGCTGGGTTCTACCCGTTCCCTTATTCCTTGTCCTGGTGTTGCCATGTCTCAGATCATATGATTGAGTTATTTGGCCGTATGACAGAGATCGGATCTCTGTTATAGGATCTGAGTGCTGTTATTGGCCTACACTTACCTAATTCCGGCCAGGACTGAGTTGCCCTCACCATAGTATTCTCTATTCTACAGGTTCCCATTTACAGGTCCACGTATGTGTGCTCTCTGATTTTCAACAGTGAAGCTAACACCAATTTTAGAAGATGATGGCTCAGAATTTGAAGACAGAAGTTGCTGAGAGGCCGCTACATTGGGCTTATACCCAAGTTGGTTTGCAGGAACCTGGCTTCTGCTGAGCACGACATGCTGATGGGATTATGAGTAGCAAGTGATAGTTGTATCATTGAACAGTCAGATCATTGTAGAGATACACTACTGATACCAGGAACATTCATACCAATTTATTACTGATACCCAGAACATTTAGAGTGTGGTGTTAATATGGGGAATCTTTACAACCAGTGACACTAGATCCATTAAGATTTCCCCAGTAACAGTGACAATAGGGTTATAATTTTCTGATTAACAATGAGTTAAATAACCGAGGAAATTCATAGTGTGAATCAGATTGAAGACTCTCATTGGACAGTATTTGTCATGGGTGTCCAAGCATCCTAGTGGTTCCAGAGGACAACGGAGGAAGTCTTCACGTGACCGGAGGAAGAATCACCTTGGTGAGGTTGCTTGACTGGAATATGGTGCTGGTGTGTTTCAGCACAGTGATGAGAATGACTATACTCCTGAACACTGATCTGAGTCTATAGACACTTTAGAGTACACGTCACACATTCTACACCTTATACACACACACCCACCTCTCCTACATATACTCTTTGCTTTAATAAATTTCTTGTTTTTATTTGTTGAAGCTAGAGTTGTCAAGTATGTTATGTTGGGGGAAGAATGAGAGGGGCATGATCCAGGGGTGAGTAAGAGTAGAGGAAGGTGTCTTCAGATTGAAGGAGTGTGTGGACGGAGTCTGCTGGATATCTCCAGGATAGAGATATTGGATTAAAAAAATAATGTGGGTGTTGATTCCCTTCACTCCAGGGACGACACTAAATTGGTAAAGAAGAACAAGTAACTACTACGACATTTATTCTTTACACACACGACATGGTGGACTATTGTGTTGACATAATGGCGGTGGCATTATGCACAGTGTATCTGTGCGGGCTGTTGTTTGTCGTGTCTCCTGTCTTTCCATTTTTCACCATTGGGCAGTGGGGAGCATTTTGGTGATGTTACGCTGGCACAGGAACGGAGCATAATGGGGACGACCGTTGCTGTGAAGTTGGAACTGCGACTAACTAACAACAACTGTCCTACGTTCAGTAAGTCCACTGCCTATGCCAGAAACAAAACAGAGATAATGAAATTAAAACACAATACGCATAATAAGAATATTTCTAAAGGGAAAGGTGAAGAATGAGTGTGTGATACAACCGTGGAAAGCAATAATACAGAGAAGTGTAAGTATGAAATTGGGACAAATAGAACTTAACATGGGCAGTGTCGGACTGATGAAGAAGTTACAGGTGAGCTATTATATGGGCATGACATGACAAAAGACAGTGATGTGTAATTTCACCAGACATAGTTTTCTTGTTTTTAACGGGCAAGAGTATCGACTTCATTGCACCAGGTTTACCCGTATGGTCTCAGCCTCTTTACCTCAGGGGTCCTACTGAAAGCATCAGACAAAGCACAAATTCTATAGCTCCAGCGAATCCCCCTGGAGTCTCCCCGAAACATGCACTTCAAACCTAACGACTTGGTCCAGATTCGAAACCCATAGCTTTCGGAGTGTAAGGCAGGTGGAGTATCATCACGTCGTCACGGAAATCCCCAAAAGAAAAACCATAAATGGAAAATGTAGAAGGCAAAAAAATTTCATTGGGAGATTATCAAACTGTGAACAGAAAAGAAGCTCTCTGACAAAACTATTTGCTAATATCTGATTGGTTGCGTAGCCTCAGATTAAATGTTTAATAATGAATGTTATAAAGAACATGATAATGGCAGTTATTTGTTTAATAAGTAGATGGGTGAAGTTATGGTAGTAATACAAATGGTAAACATGGACATCTTCAATTAGTAGAGTAGTTAAGACCATGTTAGTTTGTTGTGTTGTTATGTGCTGCAGGTTTCTAATACATGTAAAAATCAAGCCATATTTACTAATGTATTGTTCAATTAGGCATTTTTCCATGAAGATTTTAAACAAATGATTTCTAACTTGTAATTCAGAGCGGCAGCGGGATATGGCCAGGCGGTTCTTAAAATTACCGTGGTAGATCATTGACATTACTGTGCGAATATGTGTATAATTTCAACTGAAGGATTTACTCTAGTTAATTTACTTTACGTTGTGTGCTTCTGCACTATGACCTGACGAGATGCAGCGAATATGCCGGGCAATAAATCGTGTCAATCTATTGTTTTGTGTCTTCGTTATTCAAATTCACTACGGGAAAACATTGTTTTGAATTTCTTAAACCATGCCATTGTCTTGTAACATGTCAATATTGTTGTTAAAGATGTCAACAGGGTTAAGCACGTCATAAGGATAGTTTACAGATGGCCGTCCCACTTTTGACATGCACTAAAGAGGAGCAGCGTTCTGTTAAACGTTTTTTTTTTTATTAGTGAAGAGGTGAAACCTACAGACATTCATCGGCGAACGAAGGTCCAGATTGGTGATGCATGCCTGTCAGTCCAGCAAATGTATCAGTGGAGTTAGCACGTTTAAAAACGGCGTGACGTCTGTGACAGTCTGTTCAAGACCTGGTTAGACGCACCGAGTAGTGACCCCAGTAGTGACCCCAGTAGTGACCCCAGTGGTTACACGCGCGACCAAGAGAATTGTTTTTCTGCAGGAATCCAAGCAATTTATCGGCTCTGGAGGACTTGCATTGAACGCAGTGGTGAATACATCGTAAAATGATACATTTGTTCTTTACTTTTCAGAATATATTCACAAAACATAAGAAATAAAAACATTTACAATTTTTATCTGAAGTCCCCTCGTGTCTTGAGCCAGTTGTTACTCCAGAACTGCAACGAGTTTGTTTTTTGTGTGGTGTACAACGACGACTTATATCTATCTGGTTCTAGGTCGTCGTCCTTTAACTCGATAGTCAGAGCTTCTTTAGTTTTAGACAGTCAGCGGTAGCCGACAGGCTTCATTATGACAAGATGCAGAAGTAACCATCTTTGTTGCCTCTGTATAATCATCGTGTAGCGCAGTGGTTCTCAACTGGTGGGGAATTCCCCCCAAGGGGGAAATTTTAGGATTTCCAGGGAGGGGGGGGGGGGGGAATGAAGATCATTTCAAGATCGCGTTAATACAAGGACCGATTACTTCATATTGCTTTTCCCTTCATACTTTACAGTTATGCACGTTTCATCCTTCTCAAATTCATTTTATAAAGTAAGTAGACCTACAAATCACGTTTTATGTGGATGTCTAGACCTGTTTTAACATATTTACCTTCCATTTTTACGTATACTGTTTAGGGGTGGGGGTATTTTTAGGTAGGAAATATGAAAGGGGGGGAGGGGGAATGACGTTCTGAAAATATGGCGAAGGGGGGCACGGGCCAAATTTTTGATAGGAAGGGGGGGGGGGGGGGATGGCGTTCTGAAAATATGGTGAAGGGGGACACGGGACCAAAAAAGTTGAGAACCACTGTGTAGCGGGTCGTTTGCAAAACGTCGCTCTCATCAGAATCGGTCATGACAATTTTTTTTTCACTTCCAGGCAAGTTTTCTGGCCTCAGACACACTCACGCGCAAGGCGTCTGCAATGTCCTACTGCCCTTCTTCGTGTAGATCAGTTCGTTTCCCAAACCACGGCCCGTCGGTGTCACTTGTGGGTCCGCCCAGCTGTCAGAAAGTGGCACGCGAGGCTCGTTATTTAATATAATATTTTAATAATTTTAAAAATGCACTCGTAGCGCCCGGTCAGCGTGCGATAATTATTACTCTGCTCGTGAGTTGTTATGCTCAGATATTATCGAATGCGCCTGTTCAAGTTCGCCAACGAAACGTTATGAAGACACTGACTGAATTTAAAGTTTTAGAATTTTTGTTGACGCAAGTTAAGAGAAGGCTAAGAATGATATTGCTCGACTTTTATAAATTTTATTAACGTTGTGGACCGCTTGTGCCTTAGTACATTATGATTCGCCTAAAGACCGTTCATCGCAAGACAAGGGAGGAGACATTAAAATTAGCAACATAGAATGTTAGGACACTAAACGACGACGAAAAATTAGATAACATAAAACAAGAAATGAAAAGAGAAAAAAATAATATTTTAGGGATGTGCGAAACGAGATGGACAGGAGCAGGCATCACGATAGATGAAGATATTAAGATTATTTAATCTGGAGGTTAAGATCGACAAAGGGGAGTGGCAATTATTTTGGACAGGAAAACAGCAAAATCTGTTCAAGCATATTGGGCCGTGTCGGACAGAGTTCTACTAGTTAAATTAAGTGGCAGACCTTTTAACATAAATGTTATTCAAGTATATGCCCCAACAGGAGAATCCAGTGAAGATAGTATAGAGGAATTTTATAATGACATATAGTCTGCCTTAAAGAAATGTAAAAATTCAGAAATAAACATCATAATAGAGGACTTCAATGCAAAAGTATGAAATCAAGGTGATAGATACACAGTAGGAAACTATGGATTAGGAGAGAGAAATGAAAGAGGATACAGACTCGTAAAGTGGGTAAAAGAACAGGAAATGATCGTAGGAAACACCTGGTTTAAGCAACACCCTAGAAGATTATGGACATGGAGGAGTCCTGATAGCAGGATTAGAAACCAGATTGACTACATTCTGATTAGCAGAAGATTAGAAACGCGTCAAGAATAGGCAAAAACAGTTCCCAGTGCTGATTGTTATAGTTACCACAGATTACTTACAGGAACATTGGAGGATAAAGTTGAAGAAAGTCAAGTATATAACAGGAAACACTAAATATGATTTGTGTACATTGAGTAATGACAAGGAAATACAAAACAAATTCAACATAGAAGTACAGAACAGATTTGATATATTGTCTGAGAGATCCTAATCCAGGATGTGGATGATCAATGGGAAATGTTGAAGAATTCAATCAGTTTGGCTGCAGAAACAACTATTTCAAAATTAAAGATGGGTCGTAAGAAATGGGTGACTGAAGAAATTTTACAGCTAATGGAAACAAGAAGACTCAACAAAAATAATTCTGCCACATATAAAGAAATTCACAGACAAGTCAGAATATTATGTAAGGAGGCAAAAGAAGCATGGCTTGAGGAAAATTGCTTAGAAATTGAAAAACAACACAACAGTCAAAATACCAAATTAGTGCACAAAAGAATTCAGGAAATTACTAGTGAAAGAACAAATACAACAGCAGGCTGTCTAAAAACTAAAGATGGCAAAATCATAATAGAAAAAGATCAGATTCTACATGTATGGACAGATTATGTGAAAAACCTTTATGATAATAACAGAGAGGAACAGTATGATATTAGATTTAATAATGAAGGACCGACAATTTTGAAGATGGAGGTTCGAAATGTTCTTAAGCATATGAAAGCTGGCAAGGTCCCCTGTGCAGATAACATCACAACAGAAATGATTAAAGCTTTAGAAGAATATCGAATAGATCATGTCAGACTGCTGAACACATTATATGATACTGGATTCATATACCTTCTGGATTATGTAACTCTGTATTTATTGCAATCCCAAAGAAATCAGAAGCCTTGGAATGTGATCAACATGGAACAATTAGTATAATGAGTCACATCACACAGATTTTGCTACGAATTATCATGCAAAGAGTGATGAAGAAAATAACACCTGAAATAGGGAAGAACAATGTGGGTTTTGTAGAAGGAAAAGGGTACAGGTACTGCTGTGTATATGCTGCGAACAGTTATTAAACGTGCTATAGAAGTAAACAAGGATAGTTAGTTAGTTAGTTAGTCGACAAATCATCCTCATTGCACATCGAACCATTCAGTCCATAAGTGCTCGGATCCCCTCCTCAGCAAATCCCGCAGCGTGTAGCGGCTAACGACGCCAGGTCTGTGTTGGTTTATCAATCTTCTTTGGCTTCCTGCGTAGTGTTCTTGTTTGGCCACCCCTCTTTTAATTTGCTGCTCTCGCAGTCTGGCCATTGTTGTAGATTCACAGTCATCACTTGGTTCTCGCAAAAGTCTTACTTCTCGTAGAGCATTCAGAATGTCAGCCTGGTCCATGGCGCGTCCGCCCTCCACAGTAGCCTCACCTGCGAGCTTGTCAGCCCGCTCATTTCCTTGTACTCCCGCATGCCCTGGCACGAAGATGAAACTAATCTTTGCCAGCCGAGACCGCTTCAGAGGCAGCAACCATTCTCTTCGGATCGACCCCTCCTCTATCCTCTTGATCATGTTCATTGAGTCGCTAAGGAAACAAGCCCTAGTGAATGTCTGTGTCTCGAGCCATGTTATTGCTTTACTTACTGCCATGACTTCCATGGTCAGGCTACTTGTGGTTTCAGTGAAAGCACCAGAGTCCTCCTTCACAATTCTCCCTCCGGCCCGAGCTGTAAAGGCCCATGAGCTTCTCACATGTCGGACGACCGACCCATCTGTGTAGATGACCGCATCACCGTCTAGCGAATTCTCGAATATCAACGCTTGTACTTCAGCCTCCACAGCAGCCGTATTTTCTTGTCTGCATTTTCTATCTAGTTGGATGCAAACTGAAAAGGATGTGCAGAAATCTGTTGGCACTTGCACCCACTCCTCGCCAGGTTCTAAGTCCTCAAGTGAACACACCTGTTGAAGAATGTCTTCGGCTTGACCCATCCACGACCGTCCTCTTTTTAACCTGCTGCCCTTCACCTTCATAATTTCACTATGCAGTGGATGTTGTGTGTTTGCGTTAACTCTGAGGTAGGCGCGTGCCCTGCAAACTTGTATTCTTTCTTCAATGGTTGGAAAATCAAGAAGGTAGCGCATTGCCTTGCATGCTGTATCTCTTGTACATTCAAGAATAATGCGCATAGCTTCATTCTGTATCCTTTCCATCCTTTCTATCTGCTTACGGCTATTCAAGGATATTCATCTTTACTTTATTGACTACACAAAGCTTTCGATTGAGTTAGACATGTTAACATGGTGGATATGCTTGCAGATCTACAAATTGATGGGAATGACATTAGACTTATAAAAAACATATATTGGAAACAACAAGCTGCCATAGGATTGATAATGAAGTGGGACAATATCAGCCTATTAAGAGAGGTGTTAGGCAGGATGTGTAATGTCTCCAGATCTTGTTTCCCTATACAGTGAAAAATATTTTCAGAAATTTAGAAGATATAAATGGAATCAGCATTGGAGGACGAAACATCAATAACATTAGATATGCAGATGATACAGTATTAATTGCAGACAATGCGCAGGATCTGCAACAATTAGTAGATGCGGTTGTTGTACACAGTGAGCAACTTGGGTTAGAATTAAATTGTAAAATGACACAGGTTATGGTAGTCACTAGGAAGAACGAAATACCACAATGTAATATACAAGTAAATGGGACTTTTCTCTCAACAAGTGAATCGGTACAATTATCTCGAAACAGTCATAACATGTGATGGAGATGCCTTGAAGAGACTAGAACAAAATCACCATGGCCAAAGTAGCCTTTAGCAATATGAAAAAACATTCTGACAATTAAAAGATGTCAATTGAAACGAGGGAAAAAGAGTGTTGAGGGGATGCAACATGAACAATAAAAGCTATAATTCCGCATCGGGTTTTGAACCTGTCACCTTCAAATAACGACACCAGGAAAATACATAAATATCATTTGTAGTTTAGTTATATTTTCTATATGTCTGTCCCTCCGTCCGTCCGTCTGTCCGTCCGTCCGTCCACCCGCACGCCCGTCTTCCTTCCTTCCTTCCTTCCTCCTGCTGCCTGCCTGCCTGCCTGCCTGCCTGCCTTCCTTCCTTCATTTATGCCTGCCTGCCTTCCTTCCTTCCTGCCTGCCAGCCTGCTTTCCTTCCTTCCTTCCTTCCTTCCTTCCTTCCTGCCTGCCTGCCTGCCTGCCTACCTTCCCGCCTTTCTTTCTTTCTTTCTTTCTTTCTTTCTTTCTTTCTTTCTTTCTTTCTTTCTTTCTTTCTTTCTTTCTTTTTCTTTCTTTCTTTCTTTCTTTGTAGAGGCGCCTTTCACTTAACCGTTACAAACTTTGCTAAGACATATCCAGATACATCATCTACTCTGATGTCCAATATGAGTCTTCAGGTAACAGAATAGTGGTAACAACCAACGACGAGTACGCGGAGAAGTGTTCAGCGGACATCCTCTGGGTGGACTACAAAAGCATCACCAAAGTGCTCAACGTAGGGAGTATTATCTACGTCGACGACGGACTAATAGCCCTGCAGGTAACATACAAGAATCATGATCGACTGGAATGTACAATCTTGAATGGTGGACAGCTGGGAAGCAAAAAGGTAAATGTATACTTGGTCTCCATCCTTCTGCAGGTATAGAAAGAGTTTTTGTACGATGCATTTTGTCGATGTTGAAATTCTTCATAATGTTAGGTACATCCTAATGTCTCTATCGTCACCGGAATTGTTAGTTCTTAAAATAATGCTATTTCATTGAATCTTAAAGCCCAATGTTGTATCCATTGTAATGAAACGGCAGACGAGTTGGCAAAGGCTGGAGAAAACCTCGAGCTCTTCCGTCTCAGAGATGTAGGGAAGCAAGAACACTAACAAAACAATATACAAGGAAAATCTGGAGGAAAGAAAACAAAAGCTGTAGATCAGAAAACGACAGCATAAATTAGTTTGGCAAAAATGCACATAAAACAATTTGCAAACACCCCCCCCCCCCCACCCACACACACACAAAAGAGAAATAAATATAGTCAGCACACTTCTACCGAATGGGTCTCACAGACTTTACTTACCTCTTGCAAATTGTGGACACTCAAGCAAACCTCAAAACGTTTCCTTCATGACCGCACTGACTGAAGGAAGAAATCTGGCCGAAAGGAGCAACCACTCTGATAAAATCTATAGACGACCGATGAAGACCTCAAGCTAACCTCCTGTTTGTGACCCATGGCGGAATGGAACATAACAAATATTGAAAACAGAAGAAGAAGACGACTCTTACAATCAGTCATGTTTTCTGCTCTATGGAAGTCTGAGCCCCGATGTCCTTGTATACTTGTATATTGTTTGTGTCTTCTTGGACGTCCCTCTCCCTTTGCGTTTCGGTATTTTCAATAGAAAATCTCAATGTCTCTCTCATATTGTGAACAAATCAAAAACAGCCTATATTTGTGTATATATTTCAGTAGTTTTCTAGACGGACTTTTAAGCAAATAGCCATTGGAATAATGAGCGTGGCAATTCTTCGATGGCATGAGTACGAAAGTCCGGAGAGCAATATCGTTGATTCTTATATTCAGTATTGAGTATGGTCGTGTGTTTGCCCTCTATCTTTAAGGTTTTCATAATTTTATCTCTTTTCAGCTTAGATCACCTGTTTATTTGCATTCTGTTATAACACCACGTCTTAAAGTTGTCGACGATGATTTAATCAATTTAAGTCTTTGTTTTAGAATAGTATAGTGCTAGGGGCTATATGTGGGCAGTGATTATTCTTTTCTGCATTCAAATATTGATATTCCTTGGAAGAAATGCAAGTTTCTCACGGAATTCCTCTTTTAGTGTGAAGCTAATTCTGTCAACTCACTTACACTCCTGATACCACTTTTATATAACCCCACCTCTTATTCCCACCAGATCGCAGAGTCTAGAACGCTTGCGTGTCGCCCGGTCCATGTGTTATGATCCGCCTCCCTGCAAGGATTGAAGAACGATTGACCTGGGCTCCGAGGTTGACGTAGCCTAATGTGGATACCAGGAAATGTTCTGGGAAATAAAGACGACCGGTAGGAAGTTGACGTCATCACCCGCTGGGTGCCGGGCTAGCACCACATACTAAATACTCTTCAAGGCCTGGAAAAGGGTCCTTTCATGTTTGTTTGACATTAATTTACTTATGCATCTTTCACTGTGGTTGTAATCTCATATAGGCGCATGTTGCGATATCTTCTGGGACAAATAAGAGTTAAACATGATTATGGCCAATATCATGGTTGCCGCCTTTCCCTTCACAGAGAATTCATTGGCTGACAATTTATAGGCCGAGTGGAACCCAGGGTTGATATATTACTTGTGTTCCTGTTATTTCATGAAATAAATTCACGCCGTCGATGAAATTTCCATCGCAGCCGTGGTGACTTAGTGGAAGATCCGACTGATCAAATCTACAGTCCGACTGATCCGACTGATCAATTTGACAACTCTAAAGTAATGTATTTGCTGAGAAAATCAACAAAAGTAAACAAAGACCTATATCTTTACGTTACTGGCTACACAAAGATTTTGTTAGAGCAAATTCCTACATGAAAAAATGCATGCAGATATCCAAAAATGACGGAAAACCCTCAAACTTGTAAAGAACATATATTGATAAAAGTTTGCCGCCGTAAACATTCATAGGTGAATATTATCGAGTCCAGAGAGATGTGTAACAGTGATGTGTAATGAACCCAGATCATGTATTCTCCTATGCGGAAAAAATAATATGAGAAATTTACATGACTTGAGAGGAATGGACGGACAAAACAACAACAGTATAGGATGTGTAGATGGTACAGTATTGATTGCAGATATTGAAAAAAGATCTTCAAACTTTGCAGATACTGGTATTTTACACAATGAGCAACCGTAGTTGGAACTAAACTGTAGGAAAATAGAAATTATGGTAATCTCTAAGAAAAAAGAAACACCACATTGTAACATCCAAATAAATAGGGAAAAATATATTACAAAACTAGTGAGACTCTTCAGCTATCTTCACTATCTTCTAACAGTCACAACATCGAACGGATAATGTCGAGGAGAAATTAAAACAATAATCACCATGGGACCAGTGGGTTTTGCAAGATGGGACAATAAAACCCACTGTCAGTTACAGTGAGAAAAAGCGCGTCAAAATACTAAAGAATACCATACTGCCGTATGCATGTGAGACCTGACAATAAGCAGAGAAGCTGAGAAACTTATTATGTCAGCGCAAATGTGATTTCTGAGAAATATGCACAGAAAATCACGGATGGACAGAAAAACAAATGAGACAGAACTTCAAGAATTACACGAAAATTGAAAACTGATTATAGAAATTAAATGAAGAAAGTCAGACTTTTTGTGGTATTATATGTTAAAATAAGGATGTTGTTTGCCCAGACAGAATGATGATGACCAGTCAATTCATCCAGTGGGGTTGAAAGTATGGAGCCTTGAGTTTTAAGATGGCTGATAAGGCCTATTTTGGCTCGAAATGTTCTTTGACAATGTGGGCAAAGATTGCTTGACGTTCCAGGAGGAGGATCTCCTGTAGTGATTTTTCTGTCCAGCCTTTTTTTCACAGCTCTTGCAGTCCTGGTTGCTTCACAAGTGACTGCACCCTTGCGTAGTGATGTACGTCACGAATTTCGGTCTTTGGCAGCAGTCTCCCAGGTGTCAAGTTAAATTCCAAAAGCCTTCAGTGAGATTTTCAGAGTGTCTTTAAAGCGTTTCCTCTGGCCACCCTTGGAGCGTTTACCACAACGCAGCTCGCCGTAAAAAAAATTGTTTAGGAAGCCTGCGATCTGGCATGATTCTTCATTAGTATAGTGTGTTTACTGGGCATGGACGCTCTTTCTAGAACTTCAGTGTCTGGGATCTTGTCTTGCCATTTAATCTTCAATAGCTTCCTAAGGCAGACTGTGGAAGTGGTTTAATTTCCTAGCGTGTCGCTGATAAACAGTCCAGGTTTCACTAGCATATAGCAGTGTGGATAATACAACTGCTTTGTAGAAGTTCAGCTTTATTAGCAGGCTTATTCAATTTCTGTCCCATACATTCTTGTACAGTCTGCCAAAGGCCACGCTGGCCTTGGAGATTCTTGCATTCACTTCGTCATCGATTGTGTCAGCTTGTTACACAGCGCTGCTAAAATAGGTGAATTTGTCCACAACTCTTAGTCTATGATCATTTACCTTGATATTCGGCACGGTGTGATTATTCCCTGGAGCTGGCTGATACATAACTACAGTCTTCTCCAAACTGATATTGAGCTCAAAGTTGGCACAGGCATATGAGAATGCTGAAACATTGTGTTGCATGTCTGCCTCTGTGTTGGCATATAGAGCGCAATCATCAGCAAACAGCAGCTCTCTGACGGTGTCGCTGCTAGTTTTGGTGTTTAGCTTTCAGCCTTCTGAGATTGAACAACTTTCCATCAATGCAGTAGTTGATGTCTATTCCAATGTCATTGTTCTCGAAGGCATTCGTCAGCAAGCTTAAAACATGAGGCTGAACAGTATTGGTGTCATGACACATCCTTGCTTCACTCCATTGGTAACCGGAAAGGGTTCAGACAGTTCACCATTTTCCTGTACTCTTGCTTGCATGCCATCATGAAATAGCCGCAATATTTGGACAAACTTTCGCGGAGAGCCATATTTCGCCATAATCATCCCCAGTCCTTCTCTGCTGACTGTATCAAAAGACTTGGTAAGATCAATGAAAGTGGAGAACATTTCAGAGTTCTGTTCCTGACATTTCTCTTGTAGCTGGATATATGAATTTGGATGAAGAATGACTTGCGGGATGAATTGTATTAAAGTGAGGAAAGTTGCGCAATTTGTCGACCTCATTCTCTCGCCTGAGTCCATCTGAGCCCATTGGTAAGACAAGTCAAGACGACTGGAGACGAATACAGGTGCAGTGGATGACCAGGGCGCTCTACGTGCCTTGTCGTGCTCATCACGTTCAACAACGCTTTGCAGGTAAACGCTGTCTTGCCCGTTGAATCAACAATGATTTCTTCCGCGCAGTCTGCCAAGTTAAAATAAGGATATAAACTTGATGACAACTAACAAACTTGATGTGAAAATAACATGAGGACCACAAAGAATAAAAATACCCATATGGATTGGCCGAGTAGCTTAAATTTGACAAGACCATAGACTTGACCTGAGAATTTCATGATTATGTGTGCGGCTAACCATTATCGCCCAACCTTAGCGGTACGATGTTGATAATAATGGTGACGATGGGCGCATCAAGGTTAGAAATAGTGTCATAAAATGTGTACCTGTTAATTAAAACAGTGTTTTCCCGTAGTGATTTTGAATAACGAAGACATGAACAATAGATTGCACGATTTATTGTCTGACATATTTCGCTACATCTCGCCATGTACACACTGCAGAATTCACACAGTATAAAGTAAAATAACTGGATACACCCTTCTCACTGTACCTGTGCGAATATGTGCATGGATACACCCTTCTCACTGTACCTGTGCGAATATGTGCATGGATACACCCTTCTCACTGTACCTGTGCGAATATGTGCATGGATACACCCTTCTCACTGTACCTGTGCGAATATGTGCATGGATACACCCTTCTCACTGTACCTGTGCGAATATGTGCATGGATACACCCTTCTCACTGTACCTGTGCGAATATGTGCATGGATACACCCTTCTCACTGTACCTGTGCGAATATGTGCATGGATACACCCTTCTCACTGTACCTGTGCGAATATGTGCATGGATACACCCTTCTCACTGTACCTGTGCGAATATGTGCATGGATACACCCTTCTCACTGTACCTGTGCGAATATGTGCATGGATACACCCTTCTCACTGTACCTGTGCCGAATATGTGCATGGATACACCCTTCTCACTGTACCTGTGCAATATGTGCATGGATACACCCTTCTCACTGTACCTGTGCGAATATGTGCATGGATACACCCTTCTCACTGTACCTGTGCCAATATGTGCATGGATACACCCTTCTCACTGTACCTGTGCGAATATGTGCATGGATACACCCTTCTCACTGTACCTGTGCGAATATGTGCATGGATACACCCTTCTCACTGTACCTGTGCGAATATGTGCATGGATACACCCTTCTCACTGTACCTGTGCGAATATGTGCATGGATACACCCTTCTCACTGTACCTGTGCGAATATGTGCATGGATACACCCTTCTCACTGTACCTGTGCGAATATGTGCATGGATACACCCTTCTCACTGTACCTGTGCGAATATGTGCATGGATACACCCTTCTCACTGTACCTGTGCGAATATGTGCATGGATACACCCTTCTCACTGTACCTGTGCGAATATGTGCATGGATACACCCTTCTCACTGTACCTGTGCGAATATGTGCATGGATACACCCTTCTCACTGTACCTGTGCGAATATGTGCATGGATACACCCTTCTCACTGTACCTGTGCGAATATGTGCATGGATACACCCTTCTCACTGTACCTGTGCCAATATGTGCATGGATACACCCTTCTCACTGTACCTGTGCCAATATGTGCATGGATACACCCTTCTCACTGTACCTGTGCGAATATGTGCATGGATACACCCTTCTCACTGTACCTGTGCCAATATGTGCATGGATACACCCTTCTCACTGTACCTGTGCCAATATGTGCATGGATACACCCTTCTCACTGTACCTGTGCCAATATGTGCATGGATACACCCTTCTCACTGTACCTGTGCGAATATGTGCATGGATACACCCTTCTCACTGTACCTGTGCCAATATGTGCATGGATACACCCTTCTCACTGTACCTGTGCCAATATGTGCATGGATACACCCTTCTCACTGTACCTGTGCCAATATGTGCATGGATACACCCTTCTCACTGTACCTGTGCCAATATGTGCATGGATACACCCTTCTCACTGTACCTGTGCCAATATGTGCATGGATACACCCTTCTCACTGTACCTGTGCGAATATGTGCATGGATACACCCTTCTCACTGTACCTGTGCGAATATGTGCATGGATACACCCTTCTCACTGTACCTGTGCCAATATGTGCATGGATACACCCTTCTCACTGTACCTGTGCCAATATGTGCATGGATACACCCTTCTCACTGTACCTGTGCGAATATGTGCATGGATACACCCTTCTCACTGTACCTGTGCCAATATGTGCATGGATACACCCTTCTCACTGTACCTGTGCCAATATGTGCATGGATACACCCTTCTCACTGTACCTGTGCGAATATGTGCATGGATACACCCTTCTCACTGTACCTGTGCCAATATGTGCATGGATACACCCTTCTCACTGTACCTGTGCCAATATGTGCATGGATACACCCTTCTCACTGTACCTGTGCCAATATGTGCATGGATACACCCTTCTCACTGTACCTGTGCCAATATGTGCATGGATACACCCTTCTCACTGTACCTGTGCCAATATGTGCATGGATACACCCTTCTCACTGTACCTGTGCCAATATGTGCATGGATACACCCTTCTCACTGTACCTGTGCCAATATGTGCATGGATACACCCTTCTCACTGTACCTGTGCCAATATGTGCATGGATACACCCTTCTCACTGTACCTGTGCCAATATGTGCATGGATACACCCTTCTCACTGTACCTGTGCAATATGTGCATGGATACACCCTTCTCACTGTACCTGTGCCAATATGTGCATGGATACACCCTTCTCACTGTACCTGCCAATATGTGCATGGATACACCCTTCTCACTGTACCTGTGCGAATATGTGCATGGATACACCCTTCTCACTGTACCTGTGCCAATATGTGCATGGATACACCCTTCTCACTGTACCTGTGCCAATATGTGCATGGATACACCCTTCTCACTGTACCTGTGCCAATATGTGCATGGATACACCCTTCTCACTGTACCTGTGCCAATATGTGCATGGATACACCCTTCTCACTGTACCTGTGCCAATATGTGCATGGATACACCCTTCTCACTGTACCTGTGCCAATATGTGCATGGATACACCCTTCTCACTGTACCTGTGCCAATATGTGCATGGATACACCCTTCTCACTGTACCTGTGCCAATATGTGCATGGATACACCCTTCTCACTGTACCTGTGCCAATATGTGCATGGATACACCCTTCTCACTGTACCTGTGCCAATATGTGCATGGATACACCCTTCTCACTGTACCTGTGCCAATATGTGCATGGATACACCCTTCTCACTGTACCTGTGCCAATATGTGCATGGATACACCCTTCTCACTGTACCTGTGCCAATATGTGCATGGATACACCCTTCTCACTGTACCTGTGCCAATATGTGCATGGATACACCCTTCTCACTGTACCTGTGCCAATATGTGCATGGATACACCCTTCTCACTGTACCTGTGCCAATATGTGCATGGATACACCCTTCTCACTGTACCTGTGCCAATATGTGCATGGATACACCCTTCTCACTGTACCTGTGCCAATATGTGCATGGATACACCCTTCTCACTGTACCTGTGCCAATATGTGCATGGATACACCCTTCTCACTGTACCTGTGCCAATATGTGCATGGATACACCCTTCTCACTGTACCTGTGCCAATATGTGCATGGATACACCCTTCTCACTGTACCTGTGCCAATATGTGCATGGATACACCCTTCTCACTGTACCTGTGCCAATATGTGCATGGATACACCCTTCTCACTGTACCTGTGCCAATATGTGCATGGATACACCCTTCTCACTGTACCTGTGCCAATATGTGCATGGATACACCCTTCTCACTGTACCTGTGCCAATATGTGCATGGATACACCCTTCTCACTGTACCTGTGCCAATATGTGCATGGATACACCCTTCTCACTGTACCTGTGCCAATATGTGCATGGATACACCCTTCTCACTGTACCTGTGCCAATATGTGCATGGATACACCCTTCTCACTGTACCTGTGCCAATATGTGCATGGATACACCCTTCTCACTGTACCTGTGCCAATATGTGCATGGATACACCCTTCTCACTGTACCTGTGCCAATATGTGCATGGATACACCCTTCTCACTGTACCTGTGCCAATATGTGCATGGATACACCCTTCTCACTGTACCTGTGCCAATATGTGCATGGATACACCCTTCTCACTGTACCTGTGCCAATATGTGCATGGATACACCCTTCTCACTGTACCTGTGCCAATATGTGCATGGATACACCCTTCTCACTGTACCTGTGCCAATATGTGCATGGATACACCCTTCTCACTGTACCTGTGCCAATATGTGCATGGATACACCCTTCTCACTGTACCTGTGCCAATATGTGCATGGATACACCCTTCTCACTGTACCTGTGCCAATATGTGCATGGATACACCCTTCTCACTGTACCTGTGCCAATATGTGCATGGATACACCCTTCTCACTGTACCTGTGCCAATATGTGCATGGATACACCCTTCTCACTGTACCTGTGCCAATATGTGCATGGATACACCCTTCTCACTGTACCTGTGCCAATATGTGCATGGATACACCCTTCTCACTGTACCTGTGCCAATATGTGCATGGATACACCCTTCTCACTGTACCTGTGCCAATATGTGCATGGATACACCCTTCTCACTGTACCTGTGCCAATATGTGCATGGATACACCCTTCTCACTGTACCTGTGCCAATATGTGCATGGATACACCCTTCTCACTGTACCTGTGCCAATATGTGCATGGATACACCCTTCTCACTGTACCTGTGCCAATATGTGCATGGATACACCCTTCTCACTGTACCTGTGCCAATATGTGCATGGATACACCCTTCTCACTGTACCTGTGCCAATATGTGCATGGATACACCCTTCTCACTGTACCTGTGCCAATATGTGCATGGATACACCCTTCTCACTGTACCTGTGCCAATATGTGCATGGATACACCCTTCTCACTGTACCTGTGCCAATATGTGCATGGATACACCCTTCTCACTGTACCTGTGCCAATATGTGCATGGATACACCCTTCTCACTGTACCTGTGCCAATATGTGCATGGATACACCCTTCTCACTGTACCTGTGCCAATATGTGCATGGATACACCCTTCTCACTGTACCTGTGCCAATATGTGCATGGATACACCCTTCTCACTGTACCTGTGCCAATATGTGCATGGATACACCCTTCTCACTGTACCTGTGCCAATATGTGCATGGATACACCCTTCTCACTGTACCTGTGCCAATATGTGCATGGATACACCCTTCTCACTGTACCTGTGCCAATATGTGCATGGATACACCCTTCTCACTGTACCTGTGCCAATATGTGCATGGATACACCCTTCTCACTGTACCTGTGCCAATATGTGCATGGATACACCCTTCTCACTGTACCTGTGCCAATATGTGCATGGATACACCCTTCTCACTGTACCTGTGCCAATATGTGCATGGATACACCCTTCTCACTGTACCTGTGCCAATATGTGCATGGATACACCCTTCTCACTGTACCTGTGCCAATATGTGCATGGATACACCCTTCTCACTGTACCTGTGCCAATATGTGCATGGATACACCCTTCTCACTGTACCTGTGCCAATATGTGCATGGATACACCCTTCTCACTGTACCTGTGCCAATATGTGCATGGATACACCCTTCTCACTGTACCTGTGCCAATATGTGCATGGATACACCCTTCTCACTGTACCTGTGCCAATATGTGCATGGATACACCCTTCTCACTGTACCTGTGCCAATATGTGCATGGATACACCCTTCTCACTGTACCTGTGCCAATATGTGCATGGATACACCCTTCTCACTGTACCTGTGCCAATATGTGCATGGATACACCCTTCTCACTGTACCTGTGCCAATATGTGCATGGATACACCCTTCTCACTGTACCTGTGCCAATATGTGCATGGATACACCCTTCTCACTGTACCTGTGCCAATATGTGCATGGATACACCCTTCTCACTGTACCTGTGCCAATATGTGCATGGATACACCCTTCTCACTGTACCTGTGCCAATATGTGCATGGATACACCCTTCTCACTGTACCTGTGCCAATATGTGCATGGATACACCCTTCTCACTGTACCTGTGCCAATATGTGCATGGATACACCCTTCTCACTGTACCTGTGCCAATATGTGCATGGATACACCCTTCTCACTGTACCTGTGCCAATATGTGCATGGATACACCCTTCTCACTGTACCTGTGCCAATATGTGCATGGATACACCCTTCTCACTGTACCTGTGCCAATATGTGCATGGATACACCCTTCTCACTGTACCTGTGCCAATATGTGCATGGATACACCCTTCTCACTGTACCTGTGCCAATATGTGCATGGATACACCCTTCTCACTGTACCTGTGCCAATATGTGCATGGATACACCCTTCTCACTGTACCTGTGCCAATATGTGCATGGATACACCCTTCTCACTGTACCTGTGCCAATATGTGCATGGATACACCCTTCTCACTGTACCTGTGCCAATATGTGCATGGATACACCCTTCTCACTGTACCTGTGCCAATATGTGCATGGATACACCCTTCTCACTGTACCTGTGCCAATATGTGCATGGATACACCCTTCTCACTGTACCTGTGCCAATATGTGCATGGATACACCCTTCTCACTGTACCTGTGCCAATATGTGCATGGATACACCCTTCTCACTGTACCTGTGCCAATATGTGCATGGATACACCCTTCTCACTGTACCTGTGCCAATATGTGCATGGATACACCCTTCTCACTGTACCTGTGCCAATATGTGCATGGATACACCCTTCTCACTGTACCTGTGCCAATATGTGCATGGATACACCCTTCTCACTGTACCTGTGCCAATATGTGCATGGATACACCCTTCTCACTGTACCTGTGCCAATATGTGCATGGATACACCCTTCTCACTGTACCTGTGCCAATATGTGCATGGATACACCCTTCTCACTGTACCTGTGCCAATATGTGCATGGATACACCCTTCTCACTGTACCTGTGCCAATATGTGCATGGATACACCCTTCTCACTGTACCTGTGCCAATATGTGCATGGATACACCCTTCTCACTGTACCTGTGCCAATATGTGCATGGATACACCCTTCTCACTGTACCTGTGCCAATATGTGCATGGATACACCCTTCTCACTGTACCTGTGCCAATATGTGCATGGATACACCCTTCTCACTGTACCTGTGCCAATATGTGCATGGATACACCCTTCTCACTGTACCTGTGCCAATATGTGCATGGATACACCCTTCTCACTGTACCTGTGCCAATATGTGCATGGATACACCCTTCTCACTGTACCTGTGCCAATATGTGCATGGATACACCCTTCTCACTGTACCTGTGCCAATATGTGCATGGATACACCCTTCTCACTGTACCTGTGCCAATATGTGCATGGATACACCCTTCTCACTGTACCTGTGCCAATATGTGCATGGATACACCCTTCTCACTGTACCTGTGCCAATATGTGCATGGATACACCCTTCTCACTGTACCTGTGCCAATATGTGCATGGATACACCCTTCTCACTGTACCTGTGCCAATATGTGCATGGATACACCCTTCTCACTGTACCTGTGCCAATATGTGCATGGATACACCCTTCTCACTGTACCTGTGCCAATATGTGCATGGATACACCCTTCTCACTGTACCTGTGCCAATATGTGCATGGATACACCCTTCTCACTGTACCTGTGCCAATATGTGCATGGATACACCCTTCTCACTGTACCTGTGCCAATATGTGCATGGATACACCCTTCTCACTGTACCTGTGCCAATATGTGCATGGATACACCCTTCTCACTGTACCTGTGCCAATATGTGCATGGATACACCCTTCTCACTGTACCTGTGCCAATATGTGCATGGATACACCCTTCTCACTGTACCTGTGCCAATATGTGCATGGATACACCCTTCTCACTGTACCTGTGCCAATATGTGCATGGATACACCCTTCTCACTGTACCTGTGCCAATATGTGCATGGATACACCCTTCTCACTGTACCTGTGCCAATATGTGCATGGATACACCCTTCTCACTGTACCTGTGCCAATATGTGCATGGATACACCCTTCTCACTGTACCTGTGCCAATATGTGCATGGATACACCCTTCTCACTGTACCTGTGCCAATATGTGCATGGATACACACTGTGCCTGTGCCAATATGTGCATGGATACACCCTTCTCACTGTACCTGTGCCAATATGTGCATGGATACACCCTTCTCACTGTACCTGTGCCAATATGTGCATGGATACACCCTTCTCACTGTACCTGTGCCAATATGTGCATGGATACACCCTTCTCACTGTACCTGTGCCAATATGTGCATGGATACACCCTTCTCACTGTACCTGTGCCAATATGTGCATGGATACACCCTTCTCACTGTACCTGTGCAATACAATTGTGCATGGATACACCCTTCTCACTGTACCTGTGCCAATATGTGCATGGATACACCCTTCTCACTGTACCTGTGCCAATATGTGCATGGATACACCCTTCTCACTGTACCTGTGCCAATATGTGCATGGATACACCCTTCTCACTGTACCTGTGCCAATATGTGCATGGATACACCCTTCTCACTGTACCTGTGCCAATATGTGCATGGATACACCCTTCTCACTGTACCTGTGCCAATATGTGCATGGATACACCCTTCTCACTGTACCTGTGCCAATATGTGCATGGATACACCCTTCTCACTGTACCTGTGCCAATATGTGCATGGATACACCCTTCTCACTGTACCTGTGCCAATATGTGCATGGATACACCCTTCTCACTGTACCTGTGCCAATATGTGCATGGATACACCCTTCTCACTGTACCTGTGCCAATATGTGCATGGATACACCCTTCTCACTGTACCTGTGCCAATATGTGCATGGATACACCCTTCTCACTGTACCTGTGCCAATATGTGCATGGATACACCCTTCTCACTGTACCTGTGCCAATATGTGCATGGATACACCCTTCTCACTGTACCTGTGCCAATATGTGCATGGATACACCCTTCTCACTGTACCTGTGCCAATATGTGCATGGATACACCCTTCTCACTGTACCTGTGCCAATATGTGCATGGATACACCCTTCTCACTGTACCTGTGCCAATATGTGCATGGATACACCCTTCTCACTGTACCTGTGCCAATATGTGCATGGATACACCCTTCTCACTGTACCTGTGCCAATATGTGCATGGATACACCCCTTCTCACTGTACCTGTGCCAATATGTGCATGGATACACCCTTCTCACTGTACCTGTGCCAATATGTGCATGGATACACCCTTCTCACTGTACCTGTGCCAATATGTGCATGGATACACCCTTCTCACTGTACCTGTGCCAATATGTGCATGGATACACCCTTCTCACTGTACCTGTGCCAATATGTGCATGGATACACCCTTCTCACTGTACCTGTGCCAATATGTGCATGGATACACCCTTCTCACTGTACCTGTGCCAATATGTGCATGGATACACCCTTCTCACTGTACCTGTGCCAATATGTGCATGGATACACCCTTCTCACTGTACCTGTGCCAATATGTGCATGGATACACCCTTCTCACTGTACCTGTGCCAATATGTGCATGATACACCCTTCTCACTGTACCTGTGCCAATATGTGCATGGATACACCCTTCTCACTGTACCTGTGCCAATATGTGCATGGATACACCCTTCTCACTGTACCTGTGCGAATATGTGCATGGATACACCCTTCTCACTGTACCTGTGCCAATATGTGCATGGATACACCCTTCTCACTGTACCTGTGCCAATATGTGCATGGATACACCCTTCTCACTGTACCTGTGCCAATATGTGCATGGATACACCCTTCTCACTGTACCTGTGCCAATATGTGCATGGATACACCCTTCTCACTGTACCTGTGCCAATATGTGCATGGATACACCCTTCTCACTGTACCTGTGCCAATATGTGCATGGATACACCCTTCTCACTGTACCTGTGCCAATATGTGCATGGATACACCCTTCTCACTGTACCTGTGCCATATATTTCAGCTTGAAGTATTTATCTAGTCATCTACTATATGCTGTATGAATTCTCCAATGTGTACCTGACGAGATGCAACAAAATATTTCCGGCAATAAATCGTGCAATCTATTGTTTGTACCTGTTAATTGTCAAAATGATGTGGAGATTGTCTGGAAATAACAGGTGGGGACGACAGAAACTGACCATTATATAGAATATAAACTGTCCGTTAGCAGTTTCTTGCTATGGGTCTGTGATGTCATAGCGTCATCGCATTTTGCAGACCTGAGAGCAAGGAGGATCAGGTGTCTTTCCCTCACTTTGGCAAGCAACGAGACTAGGCGTCGAACCTGCGTCGGGCAGTGTTCTTGACATTACCGGCACAGTTTGCCATCAACTTAGCTGTCACGCTGCCAGACGGGTCCTGCGTCCATGACTAGTACCATAAATAAAATTGGTGCAGCGGTTAGGAAGTCAATCTGACAATTACTCCAGCGCAGTCGGCCAAGGGTTCAGTGCCTGCACTCGATGTTCGCCACGGGAGGCAAGGACTAACCACCTGTTCCTCCCTACACCCAGGCCTATAAAAATGGGATGATTCTAACACTTTACATAGTCACAGCAGATGACTGCTATGGGCGTTGTGTGTGTGTGTGTGTGTGTGTGTTGTGGTGTGTGTGGTTTAGTAACTCTGGTAATGTCATGAGCACGGTCGGACGTGGGTTCGACGTCTGGGCTCGTCACTTGCCAAAGTGATGGAAAGACTGGCCACCTATTCCCACTTGCTCTCAGGCCTACCAACTGTGATAGCGCTTTCATCTAACAAACATGGGATTGCTTCGGACACTGCTTCGGAAGAAACATTTTTGTCATTTAATTTTATTATTATTATTATTAAATTTTATTTTATAATTACCTAATTCCCTTCTTTAACGTACGTGTCACAAAAATGTGTTGCTAAGATTATAAATATGTAAGAACTGTAAAGATCATTTCGTGAATTGTTTACATTTGACAGGGTTGCAATCTGCCAGGCACTATGGTTGACTTGCCAGTCGTATCTGGAAAAGACAAACAAGACTTGCTATTTGGTTTAGAACAAGGTGTTGACATGGTCTTCGCTTCATTTATACAGTAAGCCTGACACTTGCAGCTTTGTGTATACTGCCGCTTTGTATTACCTCAATACGTCTTCCGGCCCACTGTATATTTGACTATGTACTTTAAGCATTTTACCTTAAAGCGTAGTTTACGTGCACGAAAGCCGTCAGTTTACATGGTAATATTTTTATGGGGGGGGGGGGGGGTAAATTGTGGAGACTAGGACTAGGCCATCGACGAAAGGAAACACACACACACACACACACTCACACTCACACTCTCTCTTTCACACACACACACACACACACACTCACACTCACACTCTCTCTTTTCACACACACACACATACACACACACACACACACACACACACACAGACACACACACACACACACACACACACACACACACACCGGGAAACGTTTTCACCGAATTCTTTATCAACGAAAAATGGAAACTTAGTTCGTGTTTAGAAAGGTAATCCGATACTCAAAACATGGGAACGCGGTTTAAATTTT
>JACEFZ010000109.1:27500-40000 GCA_014155875.1 Cepaea nemoralis | reverse complement strand
GGCAAGCCTCTGGCCACGGAGACGGCGATGGATGGATTACTAAAACTGAAATGTAAAATCGCATTGTAGGGATACAATACCATTGACTATATGGTTTAATTGTTTCAGCTTAAGTACTATTCCTATATTTCCTTCATATGATATAAAGCTTTTGCAGTATGCACCTGACGAGATGCAGCGAAATACGCCTGGCAATACATCTTGCAACATATTTGTTTGTGGCTTCTGTGGTTAAATTCACCAAGGGAATACATTTCTTTTGCGTTGAGAATAATTGCCTGTTTGCATATATCAATATTAATGATCATGATGCTTTATTCAGGGATGGCGCTGGCATTAGAGAGATGAGACAGATACTCGGAGATAGGGGAAAGCACATTAAGATCATAGCAAAAATAGAGAGCTTTTCCGGCATCTACAACTTCAATGACGTTCTGAAGGAATGTGACGGGGCAATGGTAGCCAGAGGAGACATGGGGATTGAAATACCCCCAGAAAAGGTGATTATGCGAATAAAGTTTAAAAAATATAGTGATTACTGACATATCTCTGAATTTCTCTCTCTCTCTCTCTCTCTCTCTCTCTCTCCTCTCTCTCTCTCTCTCTCTCTCTCTCTCTCTCTCTGTGTGTGTCTCTCTCTCCCTCACGCACACACGCACACACACATATACAGACATTCACAGATACATACATGGATATATAAATACACACAAAAATACATACACACATATATACATACAATATATACATAGATATATAAATACACACAAAAATACATACACACATATATACATACAATATATACATAGATATATACATACATACATGCATGATGCTTACATACCTACGTTCAGAATGCGTAAATCGGATCACTAGTGCAATTATTTTCGGAGACCGTTGTAGATGCAAGACTAAAATAGGAACCAGAAATATCAAGGGTACTAGAGCCGCAGTGTGATATTGACTTAATCATGCTTCGGGGAACGATTGGTCAATAAAAATGAGTCCAGTATCATATGCTCAAGACGCCTAAAATCGCGTGATAGGGTTCGTTACTTTAACTAATTTTACTACCGGAAATATTAAATCCAGCGTACCAATATTGCCACACCTTACCCAGTGTCTATTTTATTTATGTCGTCCCTGGGGTGAGGGGAATCAACATCGACATCCTTTTAACCCCATATCACAATCTTGAGGATCTTCTTGATTTCTGTCCACAAAACCCCGTCGGTCCCTGGATCTCTCTCTCTCTCTCTCTCTCTCTCTCTCTCTCTCTCTCTCTCTCTCTCTCCTCTCTCTCTCTCTCTCTCTCTCTCTCTCTCTCTCTCTCTCTCTCTCTCTCTCTCACACTGAAAAAAGCCCCCTCTCATTCTTTTCCCAAAACACACTACACAACACTGGCTCTAACAAAACAACAATTTAGTTTAATAGAGAAAAGTGTCATGTATGTGCGAAAGTGTATGAGTAGAATGTCTGTCGTATAATCTAATGTGTATGCAGAATCAGACCGAACAGCCAAGGAGCACAGTCTGCTTCATCATCGTACTGGCCACACCACAACACCATATCAGGGATAGAAAACCTCACCCAGATGATGTGTCTCTCAGGCCAAGTGTCGACTTCAGATAGCTCGTGGACAATCAGGATGCTTGGTCCTCAATATTGGAAACAGTCCAATATTGATCCTCAATCTAACACACACAGTGTAACTACTCTGTTCCTAAAAGTTCTGTGATCAGAGAATCCTAAAATTATTGTTACTGTCACTTTGGAAAATCTAAATGTTAGTATTTCACTTGTTGTAAGAATTCCCCAATGTTAACACACAATGTTACTGTTCCAGGTATTTATATTTACTAGTGTTCCTGGTACAGGTGTTATTTTCAGTGTCCTGAATTTAATGTGATGTAAACTATCACTTAATAAACACCTTTATATAATAATAATTTCCTGCTCAGCAGAGGCCAGGTTCCTGCAGACCATCTGGGTTATGGGCCCAGTGCAAAAGCCTCTCAGTAAACTCTGCTTTCAATACTCGAGCCATTACTTTCTATGACTTTGTTGCTAGCTTCTTGGTAGAATAACGTGGAACAATCGAGTGGAACCTGTTGAAGAAAGAACACACCTCGTGAGAGCAACCCGATTCCGACCTTTATTAGGTGAGTGTAGGCCACCGGCCGCACTCAGAAAAAATAACAGAGAACCAAACTCTGTCATAAGGCCGAGGAGCTCATCACTTCGGTCTGAGTCATGGTAAGACAAGGAAAGACTAAAGGAAAAGGGTAGAAACCCAGCAGATGCCCTACTGGAAGATCCTACCATTTTACATTCCCTTCATCCCCCCAAACCATCCTCAATCTCCCTAAATATCATTCCACTACATTGTCCTTAACTCCCTGAGTTAAATGATATCTCACACCAGCTAGTTTAAGCTACGCGATAGGCTACTTGTTGCCTGACGCTCTTATAATACGTTCTATCACCGCACAGTACTGCACTCTATTCCTAAGAATAATCTAAGTTAGATATGTTTACTAGAATACCATATAATTATTCCTGTTGTAGATGGAGACTATGAAATCACACACTGGATAGATGTCCGCGGATATATATCAACAATAGACACTATAGTCTCTCTCTATAAACAACTAGGAATATTGCACACGTCCGTAGCGCTTCACAACTTTTGGTCGACTACTCCAAATTTGTTTACCTCAACTGGTTTAATACTGGGTCTGAGTGACGTCACAAAACTGTCTAGACACTAGACCGTCTAGAAATCTATTTTTCTCTCTCCTGTTTAGACTGGTTGGAAACAACCCGCCGTCTATTCCGCTTTCATCTGGGGACCTGTCCCGGCACTTCAAAAGTCTTGCCGTCTGTAATCTAGAGAATTCTTGTCCCCACAACAAAAGATATGGCCGCCTTACATCCAGACAGAGTGTCTCCAATTTCAAAGGATGGCTGCCGCCTTGTAGACGTATGGCTGCTATAGTCCCTCCTCGATCAACAACATATTAAAGAAATGCCGACTGTTTGTAGACGTTTTGGCGCGACTTCTGTCATCGATCGACCATCCAAGATTTATTGTGACATCCAGCCGCTATTTCTTCTTGATTCCCAAAATTTTACTATGCTGCTGCACGCCAACTGTATAACCATGCAGAATGCACTGGATTCACAAAGGTCGGTGTCTGTGTATTAGGGGTTGTAAACGCAGATTCATAATCACACATACTGGGTGCGAGGTCAACCGCAGGCGATGTTAAGAGCAAATCGCGATCGCATAGATTTTCACATTGGTATGGCGTCTCCAGTTCAGAAGGCAACGGCAAAATACTGAACATACGATTGCACAGAAAATCAACACACAGCCAATAAATGCCATGGGTGATCGCGTCGTCTTTATAAAGACATGCAACTGACTTTTATTTCATTCATGAAGATTATTTGCACCTCACTTCAAACAAAAAAGTCTGTTGGATGAATAATGAGACCTGGTTATCATCCATGTCAAGGTGTTCGTTGCCCAGAAGCTGATGATATCCGCCTGCAATGTCGCGGGGAAACCCGTCATCTGCGCCACCCAGATGCTGGAGAGCATGACCTACAAACCCCGAGCTACCAGGGCCGAGTCCAACGATGTTGCCAACGCAGTTCTGGATGGAGCAGACTGTGTCATGTTGTCCGGGGAGTCTGCGAAAGGTAACCGTGATAGCATTCTATTTTCTTATTGGTAATAATTGGGTTTAATTTTGTTGGCTGTCTTTGGACAAACAACAATGACGACGACGTCGACGTCGACAACAACAACAAAAGCAACAACAACAACAACAGCAACAACAACAACAGCAGCAACAACAACAATAACAACCACCACCACCACCACCACCACATCACCACCAACACCACCACCACCACCACCACTACTACTACTACTACTACTACTACTACTACTACTACTACTACTACTACTACTACTACTACTATTACTACTACTACTACTTCTGCTGCTGCTGCTACTACTACAGCTGCTGCTACTATAGCTGCTACTGCTTCTGCTGTTGTTGTTGTTGCTGCTGCTTCTGCCGTTGCCGACGCTGCCGCCGCAATCGCCGCGGCTACCGCTGCTGTTATTATTAATATTATTATTATTATTATTATTATTATTATTATTATTATTATTATTATTATTATTGTAGAATAATTTAAACCCACGAGAATGTGGGAATCCACACGTAACCATTTCAATTACAAGTCATTATTAAACACTAAGACGTGTTTGTCCTGAACCGAATGTTTTCTAGCAACACATATACTGTACAATAATGAACGACAGATCTGCTCACTCGTATCCCAGCATGATCTGAATATGTACGTAAGTCCATGGAAGAGGGAATTGCTCATGTTCTGTAGTTACTTACTCCACATATGTTCGTTGTTTGAAATACTGTAATATGTAATAATGTAATTCTGGCGGTGGTCTCCGTGGCGAAGTGGTCAAGCCGTCTGCCTCGGGCTCCGAAGGTTGTGGATTCGAATCCGGGCCGTGCTCTTCGGTTCACGAGTGCAGTTATTTAGGGGATTCCTGTGGTTCGTCGCTGGAGCTACGAGTTCGTGCTTTGTGCGACGCTTTCCGTGCTGCGGAAGAGACTGAGCCATATGGGATAACAATCCGTGCAATGAAGTTACCCTGTCGACTTTTAAGCGACTTTTTATGTAATACTGTAATATGTAGCACTGTAATATGTAATACTGTAATATGTAATACTGTAATATGTAGCACTGTAATATGTAATACTGTAATATGTAATACTGTAATATGTAGCACTGTAATATGTAATACTGTAATATGTAATACTGTAATATGTAATACTGTAATATGTAATACTGTAATATGTAAAGCTGTAACATGTAATACTGTAATATGTAATACTGTAATATGTAACACTGTAATATGTTATATTGCAACATGTAATACTATAATAGCCGGCTTCCTGGCCTAGAGGTTTAGCGACTTTTCTCCGTAATCTCGTACGACGGTGAGAATCAGTAGTGGTTCAAATCGCGTCGGTAACTTACGGGGTATGTGAGCCGGCCGCTCAGAAAGCAATGGCAAACTACTGAGCGTAATCTTGCCAAGAAATCAACATACAGCTGAAAGATGCTGATGTTGAGAGCAATGTCCTGTAAAGGATATGCAAAAAAAAAAAAACTATAATATGTAACACTATAGCATTTAATACGGTAATATGTAACACTGTAATGTGAAAAACACTGTATCATGTAATTTGGAAATTCTGTAATATGTAACAGGGTAATATGTAAAAGGGTAATATGTAACAGTGTAATATGTAACATTGTATATGTAACACTGTAACATGTACACAGTTTATATGTAATACTGTAACTTGTAACACTGTAACATGTAATACTGTAACATGTAACACTGTAATATGTAATACTGTAACATGTAACAGTGTAATATGTAATACTCTAACATGTAACATTGTAATATGTAATAATGTAACATGTAACACTGTTATATGTAATACTGTAACATGTAACACTGTAATATGTAATACTGTAACATGTAACACTGTAATATGTAATAATGTAACATGTAACAGTGTAATATATAATACTGTAACATGTAACACTGTAATATGTAAAACTGTAACTTGTAACACTGTAATATGTAATAATGTAACATGTAACACTGTGATATACAATACAATACTGTAACATGTAACAGTGTAATATATAATACTGTAACATGTAACACTGTAATATGTAAAACTGTAACTTGTAACACTGTAATATGTAATACTGTAACATGTAACACTGTAATATGTAATACTGTAACATGTAACACTGTAATATGTAATAATGTAATATGTAACACTGTAATATGTAATAATGTAACATGTGACAATGTAACTTGTAATATTGTAACTTGTAACACTGTAATATGTAATACTGTAACTTTTAACACTGTAATATGTAATACTGTAACGTGTAATACTGTAACTTGTAACACTGTAACTTTTAACACTGTAATATGTAATACTATAACTTGTAACACTGTAATATGTAATACTGTAACATGTAACACTGTTATATGTAATACTGTAACATGTAACACTGTAATATGTAATAATGTAACATATAACACTGTAATATGTAATACTGTAACATGGAACACTGTAATATGTAATACTGTAACATGTAACAATGTAACTTGTAATACTGTAACTTGTAACACTGTAATATGTAATACTATAACTTGTAACACTGTAATATGTAATACTATAACTTGTAACACTGTAATATGTAATACTTTAACATGTAACACTGTTATATGTAATACTGTAATATGTAACAATGTAATATGTAATACTGTAACATGTAACAATGTAATATGTAATCCTATAACATGTAACACTGTAATATGTAATACTGTAACATGTAACACTGTACTATGTAATACTGTACCTTGTAACACTGTAATATGTAATAATGTAACGTGTAATACTGTTATATGTAATACTGTAACATGTAACAGTGTAATATGTAATACTGTAACATGGAACACTATAATATGTAATACTGTAACACGTAACACTGTAATATGTAATACAGTAACTTGTAACATTGTAATATGTAATACTGTAACATGTAACACTGTAATATGTAATAATTACTTAGAATTAGACACGATCATTGTTCTGGTGACTCGAATTAGCAGTGATTGCTTCCTGCCACCTCCATCTTCAGACTTGAGATTGTAGTTCTGTAGGCTCCATTCTGCGCAGCAAAAAATCTTCCATCTGACTTTAGCTGAGCATCCCCAGTCAGATTTCTTCCCGCTATGAAAGAGCGTCGGTATGCACGATTAAGCTATCGTCACTGGTAATCTGATCTTTCAATTTTTAAATCTCTAATTTTATTATTTGAAATGTAGAAAACAAGACGAGCACATTAGCACGGATTTTACAGCACGTTATGTTTTGTGATTTTGGAAACAAGTGCAGAAATTCAGATATCTAGACACATGGATAATATCGGATAGAAGATGCACTACATACATAAAGAACATGATAGGACAAGACAAAACTCTACTTTATCAAATGAAGAACATTTTATGCAATGAATCCTTGCCCTTGGAAGTTACAAAAAGGGTTCTTGCATGTTACATAGATCCAGATTTAACATACGACTGCGAATCCTGCACGGTTAGTAAACAGGCGGAAAAAAATCTCTAAAAACCTTGGCTATGTGGTTTTATAGAAGAATGCTGGAAATTCACGGGGCAGCCAAAATGAACAATTAAACATTTTGAGGGAGGTTAAGACGTAATGACAACTTATCGCAAGCATCAGAAAGAAGCAGCCATAATTTTTGGCAACATTATGAAAAGACAACAAGTGGAACTTGTGACAACCGGAAAGATTTGTAGAAGGAGAGATAGAGGAAGACAGCGTGAGAAGATTCTTGACAGTCTTGTGTCATAGCACGGAAGTGAGTCAACACACGAACTAATCCATGTCGTTGGAGATGGCAATTTTTGGAGAGGCATGATAGCGCACGCCAGCCGGCAAGGCACTGAGTGATGATGTTTTGATTGCAAAATGAATATGTTACACCTATAACAAACGTGTACAGCTAAAATGTCCAAAACATGAGTATTGATAATGAGGTAAATTCATTGCGAAAGTGATTAGAGAAATCACCGTGATGGAGTAACGCTTCTTAAGAGGTTGATTAATAGAATATTTTCATGTGGGGTATCAACAGTCTGCAAGGGGGAAATATTGTAAATGATTGACAGAGATGAGTGTGTATTTCTTCGGAAACTGACACAACAGTTTAATATACACAGGGCAGTATCCCGTAGAAGCTGTCACTCACATGGCTTCGGTGTGCTCAGAGGCGGAGTCTGTTCTTTTCAGGTGAGTCAAAGGTCGAATGTACAGATGCCAGTAAAAGCAGGCTGTTTTAGCAGCAGTCATGGAAGACCCAAATGGCCCAGTGACACACACACACACACACACACACACACACACACACACACGCACGCATGCACGCACACGCACACACACACGAACACACACACACATGGTACATAAATAGTACATAGCACATAGTAAATACGAGTACACAGAGAGAGAGAGAGAGAGAGAGAGAGAGAGAGAGAGAGCGGGGAGAGAGAGAGAGAGAGAGAGAGAGAGAGAGAGAGAGAGAGAGAGAGAGAGAGAGAGAGAGAGAGAGCTTTGTATAATGCATTGTGAATCCTGATTACATTTAAAGCTAACACCATAACTACGAAATTTGTACCATTGCTGGTGTCTGTCGGGAAGGCTTTTCAGGTCATGGCAAAAAGACCGCTTGGCCGAGCAGTTACCATGCAGAGTACATGCTAAGATTTTTTTTATTTTGCCTTCGCTACACAAAAACCACTAGTATTGTCCAGGAATAGAACAGACGTTTTATGTAGGGCTGGTATCATACTCCATCGGCCGTAAGCCAGTATTAAAGCAAGAATATAAAAGTCGAGTGAAGCTTTCATAGCAATCTTGTGGAAGTTAAAAGAAATTTAAATCTAGTACCAAACTGTGAAAGATTATCTCCAAGCAAGTACTACTGTATGAGTCTGAAACACATACAATACAACGCATGCCCTTGCAGGAAGTTGTGATCAACCCTAAACCCACGTTGATTTGCTAGGCAATTTTGATTTTGCTATTGCTTTATGAAAGACAAGTCAACTTTGAAGTCCAACTGTCCCGTGCATGGGTTTATCCCGCTATTCCACCGTCAGCGCACAGGAAGTTTAAGAGCTAGGGCGATCTAATCCTTTCGGTGGCGTTGACTGCTCAGAAACATATAGGACGATTCAATCAATTACTAACAGTCTAGAAGCATCAATTAACTAGTGTAATTGAAGAATAATGCTAAGTGGTATCATAGAATGGATATGTGGTTGCTTGGGGTGCGAACTAAGCAAATACCAGGTAATCAAGAGGTGAGGCAAAGACGCTGGCGCTGGGTAGGACACACATTTAGAACATATTTTAATAGCGTAATTATAGAGTTCAGTCTCTGGATCCCACCAGCTCAAAGAAATAGTAAGCAAAGACGCGTCCAGGGTAGTGGCAGCCCCATACCTTCAAAGACCAATCGACAATTCACGGGCGTATGGTCAATATTATGCCTGCCATCTTTTATTTCCGTGAACAGTACCTGGGCAGTTAAGGGATCCCAGGCCAATTAAAAACAATTCGTACCTCGATGGGAATTCTATTACATGATCATCGGACGGAAAGGAAAGAGTGCTATCCAGTGTGCTACCGTAGATCCTCCAAATAAATACAAGGACACATAAATTACACACAGAAGAGCATTAGAGACTGAGATGAATACCATAGAGAAACAAGGAGGAAGCAGCAGGACATGGTGAAATAAAAAAGGACTTGAATGTCAATTGGGTGAGTGGACATATGCTCTGAGGGTTGAGGCTGTTAAAAGGCAAATGATCGCCATCACATGCGGGATGCAGAGGCTGTGATAGATGATATGATAGGGATGGGGGTTCATACAGAAGAAGGATTTTTTTACCTCCACGTGGAACATTCTGGGCAGAAATGAATCTAAACAGACGCCATAAATAAAATATTGCACGATGTAATGCCTGGAATATTTCACCGCATCTCGCCAGGTGCCATGCAGAAATGAGTCTGGCCAACGAAGAGAAAGTTGAAGATGGTCTCAGCTACGACAAAACCTGACGAGGACTACAAACTCTGCAAGCAAAGAGACTACAAGAGAGGCACAGTGAATCCTCATGATGATAGTCGACAGCCAACAGATAGTACATCTGCTGACCTCCTGGAGGTCCCACCAGCCTGCTAGGAATGAATGTGCTGTTGCCTGCAGGGATTGAACTAAGTTATCTAGTCTACAGATCTTCATGTCGTAGAAGTGTGAACAGCTCAATCTATACCTCTTTCTTCAACTTCTATGAGCGTCAATCAATACTTGCGAATTTGTTTACGAAACAATTCGAAAGTGTTCGACAACAACAACAACATCACAACATCAATATCATAATTATCAACAACTTCACCAAATCTCTTATGTCAGATGCCAGCGATAGTATAATACTTTCCATACTTTTCAATAATTTGAATTTTCAAACAAAATATGGAATTTTTGGTGAAAGAAATAAGGACTCTATACGAAGAATTAGGGTCTTTCATGTCGAACAGGTCAAAGGATAGTGACTAGGTGAAGCGTGGTACAACTTGTCATGTACCAAGATTGAGAATAGCTAAAGGTTACGAAAAAATCCGAAATATGACGGTCAAAATGGAATGTACCGAGCTACAGGCTTAACGAAACAGTGTAATGTAGTTCCCTATATGTTAACGTATTTGCTTGTGCAGTGCTGCAATTTGATAATACTTTTCATAATTGCATGAGAAGGAAACACGGTGAGGAAGAGACTTGATCACCTTAACCCACCATGCCAAGACCGAGTATACATGAAAGATGAATATTCACACGCTCGATTGTTGCATCTGACACATACATACTTTTAACAGTAATATTTTCCATATTTCTGCAGTCTCCGAACGTTTCAAGAATTGAAAAGCTTCACCCCATTGTACGCGGATTCTGAGCAAACTATCGCTTTAGCTGCAGTAGGAGCCTCTTATCAATCAATGGCCGCAGCAATGATATGCGTCTCCATGACGGGCCGAACGGCCGCGATCTTATCCGCTTATAGACCCCGATGCCCGATCATCATGGTGACCAGAAACGAAATCGCAGCAAGGCAGTCGCTGCTGTACAGGTGAGCTTGTCATGTCAGTTGAGAAGCAATTATCGGCGCTATAACACAACAGCCAGGGTGTTACCTTGAGTAAAGCGAAGCATACGACCACTGTAAACTACCTTACATTTCGCAAGAGTCTACTAAGGGGGGTTGACGAGGAATTGGCATCCTGTAGAAAATTGTTAATGCAAAATCTAACAAACCATGAAATTGGCTACAGATAAAGAGTAATAACTTAGCCAGAATGAATGGAAGGCTTTTCTAGAAGAGGCACGACACGATGCGGAGAATAGCATAAGGTGTCGTGGTCGCCGACGTACCTCCTTTTATCTAAGAATAAGCTTCGCCTATTACCAGTACCCCTCGCCATCAGGCGCACCCACTCCGACTTCAGAGGTACTTGTAATTTATGCCCTCAAATCAACAACGAGAAGTCAACATTTTATTCCAACTGACCACTGTAAGGGTTGAACCCGCAACCTCGGCATCAGCAGACAGGAAGTTTAAGAGCAAGCACTCTTATTCATTCGGTGGTGCTGACCTCCTTGGATTGTGATGAGAATCGATCTGCAGATTTTTGAGGTGATCTCTCGTGTGTCATGTGTCTTATTATCACGTGTCTTATTGTCATGTGTCTTATTGTCATGTGTCTTATTGTCATGAGTCTTATTCAGGATCTTTGTCATCTCTGCTATGTCTCTTCATTACATCATTAAAGTATTCTAGGACAACTGCAATACACACATTTATCAAGAGCCATCTTTGCGGCGCCTCATATTAATATGTAGTGTTAAATTTGTTGTTTGTTTCACATTATATATTCATTCATCTTGTCTCATGCCGGTAAGCGTGAATGGTCATGTTTCGCCATCTCACTCGATCACCAGAGTCGTGGATAAGCTCAGTGTTCTTGTATTGATCATACCATGTGGTCAAGCCATCCATGTATTTACTTCTCTGCCTTCCTCCTGTTCTCTTCCCCTCGATCTTGCCAGTTGTCGCCAAGTTCTCCAATTTATTTCTTCTAATAACGTGACCAAAACATGTTGACTGTCTACGTCTAATTTCTCTCATCAGTTTACGATTTTCATTTTGTTTCTTGTAGGACTTGGTCATTTGTTTTTCTGTCTGCCCATGGTATTCTTTACATTTTCCTCAGAAACCACATTTCCACAGCCATCTACTTGTCTGCTCATTGTCCACCTTCACATCCATACGAAAACTAAGGTTCACTGTAAAACCTCAACACTCTTTTTCTCGTTGCAAATGATAACTTTTTATTGTCAGTATGTTTTCCATCCTGCAAAAAGGCTGCCTTCGCCGTGGCGATTCTTGTTCAAATCTCTTCAAGGGATCTCCCATCAGATGGTATGACCTTTCCAAGATATTTGTTTCATATTATGTTGTTTGTAATTAGAGCATGTAATTTTAGGGCATGTCTTATTTCTTGTAGCATTATACAGTTATTTAACGTATGTTTTAGCATACTCTGAGTAAAATTAGATGGTGTTTATTGTACATGTAAGTGCTTATTTCCGTCCAATTTTTAAACGATTAGTTCATAATAAGGCAGTTTTACTACCTATTCGGAATTTTTAGGTCATTTTTAGGCGCAGTTTCAGGCTATACGATATTGTAGGTCATATTATGGCATTGTTAT
>JACEFZ010000109.1:0-20000 GCA_014155875.1 Cepaea nemoralis | reverse complement strand
TTTAACCACATGACCCATCCAGTGCGGATTTGTCTATAAACAATATGGCACCAGTACCATGTACCCGGTGCGATTCAAGGTGTGTAAAAGTGTCGTTGAATGTTTTCATGTTGATTGAAAATACACATTTCACGAAAATAAAGCCGAACGTGTGTTGTATTTCATTTGTAATGGTTGTAGCCGTGTGTACGTGGTATGGTGTTAAATGTATGTTGACATGTTGATCGATGGGGTTGATTTTTACAGTTTCTTCGTCATTAGATACAGATACACAAATAAGGGGGAACCCCAATGGCGTAGCGGCTAGAAGCTCATCTATCAGCCCAGTGGTCCTGGGTTAGAATCCGCATCGCGGCGAATTTATAAAATCGACCTGGACTCCCAGCCTAAATGGGTACGAGGAAATGTCTTGGGAAATAAAGACGATCGGTATAATACTGATGACATTACCTACCGAGCACCGGATTGGTATAATACTGATGTCATTACCTACCGAATACCGACTGGTATAATACTGATGTCATTACTTACCGAATACTGATTGGCAGGCTTGTCCATGGGATACATTTTTTAATCCCATCCCATCCCATCCCATGGTAATTTATGCCTGGCCCATCCCATCCCAACCCCTGGGATTCCCATGATAATGTTAATATGGAATGCAGTTCAAATAAAATTATGAAATTTATGAAAGTCTAGGGTTAGTGTCTACTAAATAGGACTACATATACAAAGAGACATGTAAAACAACATAATTTATTAATTTTAATACTCAAGATTATTTTATTAAACCAAAGTTTAATCTAATTATGACAATTCAGTGTCATTCTGACACTCTCATTCTCTTTCTGAATCACTCTGCTTATTCAGCACATTATCAATTTCCTGCTGATCGACTGATTCTAATAATTCACTTAATCCAGGTAATCCCTGAGCCATTTCCACAATTTTCATCTTACATGCAAATCTGATATACACAGAGTTTATAACGAGAGCTGGTAACATCCGTTTTTGTAACTTACTCAACAACAATGCAGCTGCACTAAATAAGCGCTCTACTGCTGCTGAGGACACTGGTATGGCTAAAACAATGTTTGCATTTGCTTTTAGCAGTGGAAACCTATGTTCATTTTACCAATAATTTAATGGTTGTGAAGTTGGTTGCCGTAATTTTTGAAACATGGTGACTTCATCCTCAAGACATTTGTTTCTGGGGTCATCAAACTTAAGTGCTTTGTTTGGTGGAGTATAAAAAAATAAGTCAAAATCACTTTTCGGTGTTTGTTCTACAATTCCTGCTACTTCATATACAGCAGGTGATTCAGAAAAAAAGATTTAATTCCTTGATGAATGAAATAACAGTTGGAACAACAGACTTAGAAAAAGCGACCCAATCACTGACCCATTAATGGTGTCCACATTCCCGTTCTTCTTAGTATCAACTGAATTGACCATGTCTTATGCTTTGGCTTTAATGTCAGCTCCAGTAAGGAATACTGCAGTAAATACCAGAAAACTGCCGCAATATGGCCAAAGTTTTTCTCCAATAATATTCTGAAAGTTCTGACAATATTTCGTGAATATGCTGCTGGAAGTTTCTTCGTCAATAGCAACAATAACTTTGTACAACTGATAGTCTAGGAGGAAGTATAACAGCAAAATTAAATGAGATGTAGCACCACCAATTTCTAGTTTGTCCCCCCCCCCATTTTTCCATTTACCTTTTATTCGTAATTTACTAATTCTGTCATTAACAGCTTTAAAGTTTAGAACGTTCCCCCATAACTCTTTTTTTGATGACAAATCCTGTTCCTAATTCATGTTTATTTTGGGTGTTTCCTCCATATTATTACAATCATTCCATTTTGCTCTAAAGTACCCTCTCCTGGCCACCTTATTTCTTGAATTGCTGTTATATCCATTTGATATTCAACCAGCTCCCGGGTTAGTTCTTCAGCCGCTCCAGCTCGATATAATGTCCGTACATTCCATGTTCCAAATCTCAAGAGTCCTTTAGCGTTCCGAGGTCGTTGTCCAAATAAGTCAGTCCGAATTCGAGGCTTGTGTATCTGTTTCGTAACAAAATAGGTTTTACAAAGGTGGGGATCTGAAGGACAGAAGAATTATCCCATGACTGGAAAGATTCATTGTCACCAACTGGCTGGGGTTAGATCCCAGATGGGCAACCACTCAGCCAACTTCGTTTTCTCCTACTGGGGTTTAGTTCTGGGTGCAGTTTGAGATCCCTTACCTCTGTCAGATGGTACTAATTACCACCCCAGATCCCAGAGAGAAAACCTGGAAATAGTGTCTTTTATGCTGATTTAAGACACCGTCCCTGATACTCAAGAAAACAGCCAAGAAGTGGCTCGTTGAAGATAGAATATATCTATATAGATTTGGCTGTACTTGGTATCACCAGAAGTGAGAAAGGAGGAGTTAAGTTATGCAACGTAATCTGGTTACTTATGACTGCATATGCAAGGTACCTCCCTGACATATATTCCTACTTCTGGACAATATGTGTGAACCCCCGCTAAATGTATACAAATGTGTGTACATGATTAACGCTACACAAACATTTATAAACATTTAGAATTATACGGACAAACTGAGTTTTAAAATACAACAACTGTGTTTATTATTACTATTGATGATCATATGATGATGATGATTATATTATGGTATACGTAACTTAAGAGGTCACATAGGTCATGCTTCCCCCAGTGAGACGCAGTTCACTGTCAGATTGAAGGAGTCCAAATTGGTCCCTTCACAAGGCTAAGTCACTTCCTGATATGGGTTGTTGACTGTCCATTGCTCCTAAGAGATCTGGAATGAAACGAACGGAGATGGGTAGTATCTACGTCTACACATCTCAAACACATATGTCTATACATTCATATAAACATACATTCAAGTCATAATATATGATGGTATGATGATAGATGATGGCATGTTACATAAACATATATCAGTTCTAATTAAATAAATATATATGTATATATTCATAAAACCATTTAGAACATCTATAGCTCAAAACATACATCATCACATACATTTATGTAATGGAGTGTTTCCCATATAAGTTCACCTCACTTACTCTTTCCCTTTCTGATTCATTCATACTGTCTTGTCGGAAGGGCTGGTCGCACAGTCCTGTCTAACATTAAATGCCTTCCCTGAATCTGTCTGGGATATTGAATGTCCTAAGTCATGTCTGTCCTCATGCAGACATCATGCAGACAAGGTGAACTGGTGCCATTCCTCAAACCAAGTGGTTTCACCACAATCTTGGTAGGCACTCAGAGTGTTGGTCCAAATAATCAATGTTAATTGGACGCTATCAAGAGACTGGTAGCTCTCAGGAATTTATCCTAAGTAGTCAGTCTCCCCAATGTTTAACATCATACAGGATGAATCTAAATGTATCTCCTGTACATGAATAAGCCACACGCTCATGTAGCTTGGATAATGGATTTCTCCAAATTATCACATACAACAAATCAGACAACCAAGTGGTGAATGAAGGAAGAAGATAGTTCTCAGTGAAATCGTAAAGCTAGAACTGGAACATTAAGTACAAAGAAAATCCACCAGTGTAAAGTTTGGGAGAATATGTAGAAACAGGAAACTACACAAGCCTTCAGACTAGCAGACAAACTAATGGTATTACCTGGGTTTTATAGTTTTGGAAATTCCATCATAATACTTCGTACAGAAGTCCAACAGAACGAAATGTTAATATTTCTCCAGTAGGTATCCTTTTGCTATACGTGAGTTTGCGTCTGAGGATTGGTTTCCCTGCTCATAGTTTTATTCTCTCCGTTCCTGGCTAGTTTCCACGTTGGCTAATTAATATGCCCCATATTAATTAACTCCACCTATTTTCCACATGGACTGTAGTTATTTCTGCCAATCAAATTGACCGATGCCCTGCCACATTCCTGAAACAATGAAACATGCTTTGGCGGCGATGCAGTTGCGTCATTACATTCCAATCTGCTGGTAACACCCGCCTTCCTGGGTTGCTGGCAAAAATATGTCAGCCATGTGTTCCTACTTTGCCGCCGTATTGCGGGTAGGTGTTAAGCCTGCATTATATTGCCGTCTTTGGATCACACGGGTTTTTCCCTGAGTAGCACCGCCATGTATTATTTCAGCCGGGTCTGGCTGACCCTCTTGTCTCCCATTCTGCCGTGGCTGGTTTACACATTAGGTCATGTTAACCGTAAGGTGTTAGGTGTCAGTCCCTATTCCAACCGCAGGATTGTAATCTGTCATAAGTCGGGGTGCCCCACCGGCTAGATGAAAGTATTATTCACTGGCGAGCAACCCCAAATAGTCAGAAACTGACTAGGGACAAAATATATATGGCTGAACTACAGATTAAGCCCATGAATATCCAACGTACAGCTCCAAGTGGCTCGTTACAAAATGAAATGAACTGTGCTGAATATTCGCCAAGGAATGGGAAAGAGAAGGTTAGCTAAGATAGATGTTTAAGTCTAAATATATGAGTATAGACGACTATCTCAGTACAGGTTTTTCTCCCTGACTGCTCCCTTCCTTGGTGTCTAAGTGAACCCCCACCAATGTACACAACAACACGTATGCACAATTGGAATTAAAATATAACGAGAGAACTATGAGTTACAAGACTACAACATTTATTTACTACTCATATTACACATGTAAGGTTTTTCCAGACGATGATGGATGCGTATGAGTTTCTGTACTACAGTAATCATGAAGGTGAAATGATTAATATACAATACGTAACTCTGAATCCTGTCTGGATCAGTGAGAGATCAGCAACTCTCCAGTGGAAACCAAAAAGAAACAGCTTGCCGGTATTCTGACGATCCTGTCAGTCCTGACACTCCTAGTCGTCACTCGTTCTTGAGATCTACAACATAGGTGCTCCTTGTGAGAGCTTGAAAGGAAGTCAAGAATGTGTTATATCTAGTTCTACATCAGCGCAATCCTAATTAAAACATATCATAACACAAACATATACAATGACCAGTCTGGCCAAGTTTATCTTCCAGCTCTACTGCGTTCACCATCCTCCTTCTCCCTACTGTCTTTAGTCTGGGACGGGCTTTTCAATTGTCTCACACGCCTGTAATGATTACATTTCTGCCGCCCCATGTCCGTCGCTAATACAGAAATTCTGTGTCGTACAGCCGCTCCGTCCAAAGTTGGTTTAGCAGCTCACAGGGTCGGTAATGGTATTATAATAATGCCGGGTCATCCGGGCTTACAAGCCGTGACCAGTAGCTGTGCCAGGTTCCCATGCATTACCGTGAACGCACGCCCACAATACACTGAGAAAGTTTAGCACCATATACCCTATACCAATTGTGGGTAATGTCTGTACCATTACACCTCTGCTTCCAACAGAATCGTTGGCCAATGTGCCAATGCGCAGACAATAGCACAACACTTCATATTGGTAGGTTTGCATATGACAAATCAATATATCAAACATCCAATACACATAAACATATTGATTAAACTAGACATATTATGATACTTTAACATCATAGCATAATGCACTAGTTAGTTTGTATGTATACGAAATGAGACGTATATACACAAAAAGAATATGTACGAAGCATAGTCCTAGCATCGTATATTCATATGAAATTACACATACATACATCCAACATATCCGTAAACATTATATTACTTCAAGATAGACATATAATGATACTCAACATAATAGCATCAGGCATTATTAATGAGTACTAATATTGTATAGCTACAAAATGAGATATACAACAAGTCTAATTGAAGTGACCACACAGACCAGCCATATTTGCTGATCTGCCCGGTTTAATCACCACTTAGTTACTGCTGTTGTAAGAATTAAATAAATAGTCAGTTGACTATATTCTGTACAACAAATGCACACACCAAAAAGCAACTAGGATAGTGTACAAAGAAATGACAAGCATCTACCAAGACACCTAAAAGTATACCCAGACAAGATCTGTCTCACATAAGGCTCTATTTCTCAGAAGAATAACACTTTAAAGCAATATGATATTGAACACAGAACTTAGAAAGAACACTCAAGTAACCTATGACAATGATAGTTCTTGCAATAACCTAGATCAGATATAGACTGAAAATCAGTAACTAAGAAATAACTTTTGTAGTGAAATCTAACATAATAATCATGCATATGACTACAGACATTGAGCTGGCTGCCTACCTGTTCTGAAGTCAGACTTAATCTAAAGGGAAAAGGTCTATCGTGGGTTTTTATACCTAGCCTAGCAGTAGACACTTATATCCCAGGAATTCCATTCATAAATTCTTCTTATCTCCCCCTGACGTTAATTGCAATTAACTCCAAGTCTGTCCAGTCATAAAAATTCTTTCTGCATGCACACTAGCCTTCACATCTGTGGGTCTGACCATTATTAGCCCCCTGAGTCTTATCAGTGATTTCACACCTTGCACCTCTAGTATTCCTGCTTCAGTTTCAATAGCCAACATTTACTTTGTGTGGCCAGTCTTGACACTTCACAGCTGACCGGTTTTACAAGGTCTGTTTTCACACTCTACTGAGTCTGCCGATCTGCAAGCTTACATCATGGCTAGAGGCTTTTTGTGAATAATCTTACCTCACGACTAGATAGCCTTGGAGTAGCGTGATTAATTCATTCTTTCTCAATTTGGCCTCTCAAATTTGGAGACCGAGAAAAATATTCTGGGATGTTAAGGCGGCATTTCACGACAGAGCTTCCCCCTTAATAAAAAAGTTTCTGCCAGAAATCTTTTGTCGACGCACGCCATACATCCCAGAATAATGCCTAAGCACTCTCCGTTCTGTATCTGCCTAAAGGTTTCCAATATTCCTTGTGGCAGTGGGTTGTCCTGCATCTGCATAAAGACGTCCCATTTCCATAATCGAAGGATACTCTGGATAGGTCCTTGTACCTGGTTTTCGGCCGGGATTCCATGCAATAGCTTGGTAAAATCCGATAATTGTCAGGAGGTTGTAATTTTACCCCTCTGGGAAAGATCACAATCAACGGGATTCTTCTACGCCTCTGGGCAGCAATTGTTTTACACCATTCACTCACTGTGATTTACTCCTTTCAGCCGAGGATGTACCCGTAGTGAGGTCTTGCATAAGCTGGCCACAGCAAAGCTTGTCTCCGTGATTTTCCTCCATCCATTATAGATTCTTAACTGATCCATCAATATCTTCCTTTTGAAAGGAATAATGTTACACATCATGGTTCCATGATATAAATTCAACTGGCGCTTTCCTCCTTCAAAGTCGAGCGTAACAATCTTCCCTCCTCGGTGTCGCGGTTTCTTCCCCTGATATTCAGTTAATGGGCTGAGTTTCTCTGCATTAGAGTTTCTTGTACAAACCGTGCTAGAAATTGGAGATTTAGTGTGCCAAGTTGTCCTGCCTTGAGAAATAACATAGTTACTCCAGGGCGATAAAGTGGTGTTACTTTTGAATAAAGTATCCACAAATAGCTGATCTACTACTATCAAATTGACCTGACTGAAGGGTAGATTGAGTCCTAAGAGTGTTGATTCCAAACCACTCTTGACTTCTGTTACTTCAGGTCCCTGTCTGCTGGAATTCCCTGATAACTTCAGCTAATGAGATGATAGGCGTTTCTTCCTCCATCTTGTGCAAAGAATTTTCTTCTTTAGCAACTACAGACAATGTTGTCTGCACAATATCAGAGTCCATATTCTGGCTCATGACAATTCCCTGTGTTTCCTGAGTCTCCGAACTGGTATACTGTGAGATAACAACTGGAAATGTTTCCTGGTCTGGATGTTCCTCTCTGGTCCTGCTTTCATGGGCTAAGTCCAGTTGAGGTAAATCCTGTGGTGGGCTGTCTAAGCAATCCATCACAATAGGTAAATGATTTGAACTGAGATCTAGTGTCTTGTCCTGAGCTGCAGCCTCAAAGATCACAAGGGGTTCCGGGTCGTCCTTCATCCTCTGTCAGTCAAATTTAATCCCACTTCTACCCTCTCCTGAGCTGAAGGGAATAATAAAGTCGGTTACCTTTCCGATCTCCGACCTCCTTTAAAGATGTCCTCAGGTCCTCTTCCTCTTGAGTTTCACCTCTCGTTGAAGTAAAATGAGATTCCTGGGAGTCTTGTACTGGCGGAACCAGTTAAACTCACATAATCTTGTAGGTACGAACAGATTGTCCTCTGGGTAACTGTTAATAGGCAAATTATCTGAACTGATAATTATGATTCTTCCCGCGTTGCAGTCAGTGAAATTCACCTGGGATTCCGTTTCTTCCTTCCTCCCTATTTCAGTCAGATGTAATTCCACTTCGTGATTCTGTGACCAGAAGGGAATGTGAGAATAGCCTAGGTCTCTGCCTGCGACCTCATTAAAGGTTGTCTTCAGTTCCTCTTTCTTCTCGAGATTCATTTCTCGCTAGAAGTTCAAGTGGTTTCCTGAAGGTCCTGTACTGCATTTAAACCACTATTACCGTGCTGCAATCAGTTATCACGTTTGTGACTGCTTTGAAGTGCCCTTGGCACGTTTATTCTTCCCTCTTTTCCATTTAGGACTGGGTCGAATGAGAACCTGTAGTTCCCGGTCCACTACCTCTGATTCCGCGGTGGGTGGCAAAGATGTCCCTTTCCTTCCTGGTTGGGTGAGCATCCATATCTCCTACCTTATGTTCCGCTAGAAAGGTTAGCTTCTCTGCATGGACTACTTCCATATGCTTTTTATTAATCTCTGCTTCTTCAGTTTTGCTACGCTCTTTTGCTTCAAATAACTCATCAATTGTTTTATTCATCTGTTCCTCCGCCATGTCCCACTCTTTCATCTCGTCTCTGATGTATATTTCTAATTGTTCTCCTGTTAAGCCCTCTATTATGCCTAACCTTCTCGTGGACTCTAAGTAATCTGTGTGCGCCTTCAGATAATCTAGATCCTGGGAAGTGAGTCCATATTTGCTAATGGCTATATTCAGGTAAGCTCCTATGTATCTATCAAATTCAGAGCTAAGCTAGAAAGACAAGAGTGAACCAATGACAGCAGAACCTAAACCAATGTGTAGAGTTTAGCCTCAGCAGTGAAAGACAACTGAAAGTAATATTCAAGTAGTTTCTTGCGACCGCAGTGAAGTAAGTGTGAGAGTTATATTACACAGTAATCAATACTAATATTTACCTAAATAAATATTAAAATGCACTGCATACATGTCATAATGAAAATGGCATAAGTAAGCATAAAATGGCAAATCAGTCAAGCAGTTAAATCATCAAACACATCAATGTAAATATGATTAAAGTGATCAGTTATCATTAAATGATGAATGATACACTAAATGATAAGAATTAAAATACTTATCAATAAATGATAGATGAGGTAGTTCTCATAAGTTCTTATCTGTTATACACTTTTGAAAAGTTATATCTATACTCTGTAACTTCCTCAACTAAAATTAGCTACATCTGATTATAGTCTATTTTGATGACTGAAGCTTACAAGAGTTAACTTTTAAAAATCGTATGTCTAGGGTCTAGTACCGGAGTCTATTGAAAGCGAGAAGTCCGAATTCAAATACCGTACGAGAAGCCCAATCTGTCATAAGTCGGGGTGCCCCACCGGCTAGATGAAAGTATTATTCACTGGCGAGCAACCCCAAATAGTCAGAAACTGACTAGGGACAAAATCTATATGGCTGAACTACAGATTAAGCCCATGAATATCCAACGTACAGCTCCAAGTGGCTCGTTACAAAATGAAATGAACTGTGCTGAAAATTCGCCAAGGAATGGGAAAGAGAAGGTTAGCTAAGATAGATGTTTAAGTCTAAATATATTAGTATAGACGACTATCTCAGTACAGGTTTTTCTCCCTGACTGCTCCCTTCCTTGGTGTCTAAGTGAACCCCCACCAATGTACACAACAACACGTATGTACAATTGGAATTAAAATATAACGAGAAAACTATGAGTTACAAGACTACAACATTTATTTACTACTCATATTACACATGTAAGGTTTTTCCAGACGATGATGGATGCGTATGAGTTTCTGTACTACGGTAATGGTATTATAATAATGCCGGGTCATCCGGGCTTACAAGCCGTGACCAGTAGCTGTGCCAGGTTCCCATACATTACCGTGAACGCCCGCCCACAATACACTGAGAAAGTTTAGCACCATATACCCTATACCAATTGTGGGTAATGTCTGTACCATTACACCTCTGCTTCCAACACAATCATTGGTCAATGTGCCAATGCGCAGACAATAGCATAACACTTCATATTGGTAGGTTTGCATATGACAAATCAATATATCAAACATCCATCAACATACCAAACCGCCATGTATTATTTCAGCCGGGTCTGGCTGACCCTCTTGTCTCCCATTCTGCCGTGGCTGGTTTACACAGTTAGGTCATGTTAACCGTAAGGTGTTAGGTGTCAGTCCCTATTCCAACCGCAGGATTGTAAACTAACACGCCAATCTCCACTGACTGGCTCCGCGATGTCTGGTTGATCAGACCATCAAAGGAAAAATCTCTTAGATGCAGAGACCAGACGTTGCTTTGATCTACCAATGTAGTAAAAATGATAGTGCGGGCTCTAAGTGACTCTGTATTTTTCTCTTACGTTTTTATCCTCTTCTGGTGGAAGTTTATTCTTTTAGAGAATGATAGAAACATTCTTGTGGGCTCTTTAATTCCTTCCAAACTTGTATAATTCTGATGCTGTCGGGGCCGTTCCGTGACATAGCTCCCCAATTTAAGTAGGTTCAGCAATGAAGCCTATAACAGAGCCTCGGCAGCATTCAAGAATGGTATCTAAGTGCTCTCCATTCCAGAATTGCCTCAAAGTCTGGGTTCCCAATACTCCTTGTGGCAGTGGGTTGTTCTATGAGTCAAAAGAAACATCCCATGTCCATAATCCCAGGATAAATCTTGCAAATCTTTGCTCCTGGTTTCATGTAGGATTTCCGGGCTATTGCTCGGTAATGTCCTGTCCTCTGGAGGTTTCACTTTTTCCCAGCCGGGAAATTGCAAAATGTATAACAAGATTCTCCTGCGCCGCAGAGAGACTGTTATTATCCACTTTATTTCTGGCCCTTGTCCTATAAACAGAGGAAGTGCTATCAGTGTTTTCTTAAAAGAATTGGTCGCAGTAATGTTGCTCCATTTTCTTTTCCTCCGTTGGCCAAAGATCATAATAAAATCCTTCAATCTCCTCCTTTTGGCAGGAAATTTGCTAAACATCATAATGTTATGATGTGCATTCAACTCATACTTGCCTCTTTCTTTGTAGGGCGTCCGTTTACTCCCTCCTGATTTAAGAGTCTTCTTCCCTCGATAATTCTTTATCCAGGTGAGTTCCTCTTCAACCGAGTTCCATTTTAGAATCTGTGTTTGAAAGTATTAGGCTAGTAGAAGTTGTCCAGCTTTGAGAAAGTCATGTGGTTCCCCAAGAACTGTGAATTTGTATCACTCCTTGTAGAAGTATACATAAACAGCTGTTCTCCACATCCAACATTGGTTGAAGTGAAAGGTAAACAAGGTCCTGAGTGTTGAGTATACCAACCGCTCCTGGCTTGTTCCACTGCAGAGTCCATCATTTGTGATCCCCTGTTAGCTTCAGCTGTGTTGATGATAGGTATTACCTTCATCTTGTCCAAAGAAGTAATTTCTTCTTTGTTGGTAGCAAACATTTTTATCGTCCCTGAATCAGAGTCCGTAGTATAATCTACATGATTGCTTTCTTTATCTGGAATTTCCTTTCGAAAAGACTCCAAGATACCTGACATCGTAAGAATTCTCCTCCGTGTCTTGTTTGTCCTCCATGGCCGGGCTCTCTTGTGCCAAGTCCAGTTGAGGTATTCTCTCCCTGGTCTGGTTTCTTGTGCCAAATCCAATAGAAGTGAATGTTGTGGGGTGTCATTTTCAATGTCATCTCCCACCTGAAATAAGTAATTCATACTGATAATTGTTTCATCTTGTGTGGCCACACCGTGAGAAACAATGGAATCCTGTTTTACATCCATTCCAATCTCAGCTGAATTCATTTCCACTCCTAGTTTCTGCTGAACTGAAGGGAATAAAAGAGTCGGGTAAGAGTCTCGCCTTCGATCTCTTTAATAGTTTTCCTCAGGTCCTCCTCCTCCTGGATATTTTCTCCTTGAAGAAGTCTTAGGAAGCTCCTGAGATTGCTGGGTTGCCAAGCCAGCTAATCCGCTTTCATTGCGGTGTAAACATTTATCACGTTTGTGACTGTTTACCGTACGCTTGGTACATTATTCCTCGATTCCGTTTCTTTTTCGGAATTGAAGTGGGAAGCATCTGCCTTTCTGTGCCAAGGTTTTGTTTTTCTGAGCCATGGGGATTTGCGAAGGAATGCATGCCTCTTCTTTGTGACGGTCAGCTTCCCCGCTCTCTATCAGAGTTTCGTCTTGAGTGATTGGCTTTTCCTCAATCGAGCTGGTAGATTCCTCCACGTTCAGTATTTCAATTTGCTTCTTCTTAATCTCATCTTCTTCAGCTTTGTGACGCATATCTGCTTCTAATTCTGCAAGTCTTTTCATCATTTGTTCATCTTCTTTGTCCCACCAATCCATTTCATCTCTGATAAATAGTTCTAGCTTCTCTCCTATTAAGTCGAGCCTTATGCCCCATCCTCTAGCGGACTCTAAGAAACCTGTGCGTGCATTCATGATCTCTTCTCAGCTTAACTCAGGCAAGTAATTATATTATTACCCTACACAGAGCTAGTTAGATTTATGCTAGAGCAGGATAGTGACAAGAGGAACAGACACTGCTATGAGAATGATAGTAGTGAATTTGAGTGAGAAAGTTGATGCAAAGCAGTCCGTCATACACTGAATTAACTAAGCATTATCAAATTATTCATGATTAAATCAAATGATAAAGTATGTAATCAAAATATCATCAAGTAAATCATCAATAAACTAATTAATATCACTAATTAATGTGATTATTAATTCTACAGTGGTGAATGATGTAAATTAACTCATATGATATTATCCATTATTAACTTTTTAACAAGTTATTTAAATTCTACAGACTTCCCTAGAAACAAATTCCTAAGTTAATACTTAGCAAATGTAATGGGTGAAGAATGAAAGAATGGTTTATGAAAATCAATAGTCTAGAATTTATTCTCTGATTCTATCATAGATGAGAAGTCCTAATGTGTCAAAATCTTGCCTACAATCAAGCAAGCTATTACATTAGAAATAAATTATAACTAACTAATGCTGCTAAGAATGTAAGTGAGAATGACCTAGGTTCTATCCATGGGCAAGACCGGAATAATACCAGACTAACAGATTTGAAATAGGTTCGTTCCTTGCGAGCGAACCAAAGTGTTCTAGGGTTTACTCCCGGATTCTATAGCGGACGAGCAGACCAATATGTCACCAACTGGCTGGGGTTAGATCCCAGATGGGCAACCACTCAGCCAACTTCGTTTTCTCCTACTGGGGTTTAGTTCTGGGTGCAGTTTGAGATCCCTACCTCTGTCAGAATGGGACTAATTACCACCCCAGATCCCAGAGAGAAAACCTGGAACTAGTGTCTGTTATGCTGATTTAAGACACTGTCCCTGATACTCAAGAAAACAGCCAAGAAGTGGCTCGTTGAAGATAGAATATATCTATATAGATTTGGCTGTACTTGGTATCACCAGAAGTGAGAAAGGAGGAGTTAAGCTATGCAACGTAATCTGGTTACTTATGACTGCATAGGCAAGGTACCTCCCTGACATATATTCCTACTTCTGGACAATATGTGTGAACCCCCACTAAATGTATACAATAATGTGTGTACTTATTTAAGCTACACAAACATTTATAAACATTTAGAATGTATACAGGACAAACTGAGTTTAAAATACAACAACTGTGTTTATTATTAGCTATTGATGATCATATGATGATGATGATGATTATATATGGTATACGTAACTTAAGAGGTCACATAGGTCATGCTTCCCCCAGTGAGACGCAGTTCACTGTCAGATTGAAGGAGTTCAAATTGCTCCCTTCACAAGGCTAAGTCACTTCCTGATATGGGTTGTTGACTGTCCATTGCTCCTAAGAGATCTGGAATGAAACGAACGGAGATGGGTAGTATCTACGTCTACACATCTCAAACACATATGTCTATACATTCATATAAACATACATTCAAGTCATAATATATGATGGTATGATGATAGATGATGGCATGTTACATAAACATATATCAGTTCTAAATAAATAAATATATATGTATATATTCATAAAACCATTTAGAACATCTATAGCTTCAAAACATACATCATCACATACATTTATGTAATGGGGTGTTTCCCATATAAGTTCACCTCACTTACTCTTTCCCTTTCTGATTCATTCATACTGTCTTGTCGGAAGGGCTGGTCGCACAGTCCTGTCGAACATTAAATGCCTTCCCTGAATCTGTCTGGGATATTGAATGTCCTAAGTCATGTCTGTCCTCATGCAGACATCATGCAGACAAGGTGAACTGGTGCCATTCCTCAAACCAAGTGGTTTCACCACAATCTTGGTAGGCACTCAGAGTGTTGGTCCAAATAATCAATGTTAATTGGACGCTATCAAGAGACTGGTAGCTCTCAGGAATGTATCCTAAGTAGTCAGTCTCCCCAATGTTTAACATCATACAGGATGAATCTAAATGTATCTCCTGTACATGAATAAGCCACACGCTCATGTAGCTTGGATAATGGATTTCTCCAAATTATCACATACAACAAATCAGACAACCAAGTGGTGAATGAAAGAAGAAGATAGTTCTCAGTGAAATCGTAAAGCTAGAACTGGAACATTAAGTACAAAGAAAATCCACCAGTGTAAAGTTTGGGAGAATATGTAGAAACAGGAAACTACACAAGCCTTCAGACTAGCAGACAAACTAATGGTATTACCTGGGTTTTATAGTTTTGGAAATTCCATCATAATACTTCGTACAGAAGTCCAACAGAACGAAATGTTAATATTTCTCCAGTAGGTATCCTTTTGCTATACGTGAGTTTGCGTCTGAGGATTGTTGTCCCTGCTCATAGTTTTATTCTCTCCGTTCCTGGCTAGTTTCCACGTTGGCTAATTAATATGCCCCATATTAATTAACTCCACCTATTTTCCACATGGACTGTAGTTATTTCTGCCAATCAAATTGACCGATGCCCTGCCACATTCCTGAAACAATGAAACATGCTTTGGCGGCGATGCAGTTGCGTCATTACATTCCAATCTGCTGGTAACACCCGCCTTCCTGGGTTGCTGGCAAAAATGTGTCAGCCATGTGTTCCTACTTTGCCGCCGTATTGCGGGTAGGTGTTAAACCTGCATTATATTGCCGTCTTTGGATCACACGGGTTTTTCCCTGAGTAGCACCGCCATGTATTATTTCAGCCGGGTCTGGCTGACCCTCTTGTCTCCCATTCTGCCGTGGCTGGTTTACACATTAGGTCATGTTAACCGTAAGGTGTTAGGTGTCAGTCCCTATTCCAACCGCAGGATTGTAAACTAACACGCCAATCTCCACTGACTGGCTCCGCGATGTCTGGTTGATCAGAACATCAAAGGGAAAATCTCTTAGATGTAGAGACCAGACGTTGCTTTGATCTACCAATGTAGTAAAAATGATAGTGCGGGCTCTAAGTGACTCTGTATTTTTCTCTTACGTTTTTATCCTCTTTCTGGTGGAAGTTTATTCTTTTAGAGAATGATAGAAAAATTCTTGTGGGCTCTTTAATTTCTTCCAAACTTGTGTAATTCTGATGCTGCCGGGGCCGTCCCGTCGCAGTCATTATTGATACCTATCTTTAAGAAAGGAGACAAGTTCCAATGTGAAAATTATAGAGGAATATCACTACTGTCCACAAGCTATAAGATACTATCCGCAGTATTACTAAATAGACTAAAACCATATTCAGAAGACATATTAGGTGACTACCAGGCGGGTTTTAGACAAAACAGATCAACAATAGATCAGATATTTATCTTACGACAAATAGCCGAGAAAAAGTGGGCATATAAAAGAGATCTCCATAACATTTTTGTGGATTTTAAAAAAAGGCTTATGATAGTGTCCATAGGAATAGTCTATGGAATGCTATGCAGGAATTTGGAATACCAAGGAAGTTAATCAACATGACCAGACTATGCATGGAAGATACTTATAATATAGTAACATATAAAGGCAGGAAATCAGACCCTTTCCAAATAACATCAGGCTTGAAACAAGGTGATGCACTATCGCCGCTAGTCTTCAATCTAGCTCTAGAGAAAGTTGTAAGGAAGGTAAAGGAGGAATGTGATATTGGAGGAACATCCAAGCTGCTTGGTTATGCAGATGATATAGATATTATAGGGGAAAATGAACAAAAGACATTAGAAATATTGACTCATTTAAAGGAAAAAGCCCAACAGATGGGGCTGGTTATCAACCAAGATAAGACAGAATATATGGTAATTTCAAGAGAAGGAATGGCTAAAAACTCTGGCCACATACAAATAGATAATATGACCATTAAAAGAACGGAAACATACAAATACCTGGGTCAATCTTCAACTGCTCCAACATCATAAGGGAAGAAATACAAACTAGAATCAATTCTGGAAATAAGATATACTATGCACTACAACATCTACTAAAATCAAATGCGCTATCTCGTAACACCAAAATCACAATATACAAAACACTGATCAGACCAGTTGTGCTGTATGGCTCTGAAACCTGGAGTACAACGAAAGGAGACTGAAGCCTCGTTACAAACCTTTGAGAACAAAGTTTTAAGACGCATCTTTGGACCCATTAGGGATACACAAAGTGGAGAGTGGAAAAGAAGAAGTAACAAAGACATTTATGATCTGTTTAAGTCCCCAGCTAATCACTGGTATCATGAAGGCTAATAGACTACAATGGTTGGGGCATATAGAAAGAATGGAAGACTAATAGGGAAACAAAACTCGCTTACACTCAGGAAATAAATGACCGTAGACCCCGAGGTAGACCAAGAAGACGATGGAGAGATAATATATATATATATATATATATATATATATATATATATATATATATATATATATATATATATATATATATATATATATATATATATATATATATATATATATATATATATATATATACTAGCTGACCCGGCCCGGCTTCGCCCAGTCCTTGGTGGGGACATCTCATTTAATTCATATAAGTAGTCATATAAGTTCCCGTTCCCGTTACCGACTATCTGTCTGTCTGTCTGTCTGTCTGTCTGTCTGTCTGTCTGACCCGGCCCGGCATCGCCCAGCTCCTGGTGTGGAGCATCTCATTTAATTCATATAAGTAGTCATATAAGCTCACGTTCCCGTTCCCGACTATCTATCTGTCTGTCTGTCTGTCTATCTGTCTGTCTGTCTGATCCGGCCCGGCTTCGCCCAGCCCCTGATGGGGAGCATCTCATTTAATTCATATAAGTAGTCATATAAGTTCCCGTTCCCGACTGTCTGTCTGTCTGTCTGTCTGTCTGTCTGTCTGTCTGTCTGTCTGTCTGTCTAATCATTTATTGGTTGCAGTTAGAACAACCTTAGATAAACGAAGACCAACTTACAAAAAGCATTAGAAAGAGCACTTGAAAGATCTTTACATCTTCCCCAACAATTAACTTGGGTAAATGGAGCAGCGGCAGCAGCAGCAGAAGAAGAAGAAAAAGGAGGAGTAGGAGCTGGGAGGAGGAAGAGGGAGGTGGAGGAGGGAGGAGGAGGGAGGAGTAGGAGGGAGGAAGAGATAGGCGGAGAGAGGAGGAGGAGGGAAGAGGAGGGAGGAGGAAGGAGGAGGAGTAGTAGGGAGGAGGAGGGATTAGGAGGAGGAGAGAGGAGGAGGAGGGAGGAGGAAGGAGGAGGAGGAAGGAGGAGGATGAGGGAGGAGGAGGAGGCAGGAGGAGGGAGGAGGAGGTGGGAGGAGGAGGGGAGGAGGAGGGGGAGGAGGAAGAGGGAGGAGGAGGGAGGAGGGGGGAGGAGGGAGGAGAAGAGGAGGAGGAAGAGGGAGGAGGAAGGAGGAGGAGGAGGAGAGAAGGAGGGAGGAGAAGAACGCAGGAGGAGGAGGAGGGGGAGAGGAGGGAGGAGGAGAGGGAGGAGGAGGGAGATGGAGGGAGGAGGAGAGGAGGCGGAGAGAGGAGGAGGAGGGAGGAGGCGGAGGGAGAAGGAGGAGGGAGGAGGAAGAGCGGGAGAAGAGGAGGGAGAAGGAGGAGGGAGGAGGAAGGAGGGAGGAGGCGGGAGGATGAGGAGGGAGGAATGAGGGAGGGAGGAGAAGGAAGAGGGAGGAGGGAGGGATGTAGGAGGGAGGTAGGAGGGAGGAGGAGGAAGGAGGTAGAGGGAGGAGGAGGAGGGAGGAGGAGAGAGGATGAGGAGGAGGGAGGAGGGAAGGAGGAGGAGAAGGGAGGAGAGGGATGAGGAAGAGGCGAGGGGGATGGGTGAGGAGGAGGGAGGAAAAGGGAGGAGGAAGGAGGAGGAGGGAGGAAGAGGGAGGAGAAGGAGGAGGAGGGGATAGAGGGGGAGAGGACGTATAGGAGGAGAAGAGGAGGAGGAGGGAGTAGGAGGAGAGAGGAGGAGAAGGGAGGAGGACGGAAGAGGAGTGAGTGATTAGGGAAGGAGGCAGGAGGAGGGAAGAGGGAGGAAGAGGGAGGAGGAGGAAGGCGGAGGAGGAAAGAGGAGGAGGAAGGAGGAGGAAGAGGGAGGAGGAGGAGAAAGAGGGAAGAGGAGGAGGAGGGAGGGAGAGGGAGGAGGGGGAGGGAAGAGGAAGAGGGTAGGAGGTGGAGGAGGAGAGGATGAGGAGGAGGAGGAATATAACGCATATGCCTGTAGATGTAATAATGGCTGGAAGTTGTTCCATGTCTTCTTAGAGTTGGCGACAGTGTAAAGAAATATAAAATCTTCAAACTTGATAGAGATAAGGTAACTATTATTTATTTATTCTTTAAGCATAAAAAGATGAGTTACAATGTTATGCATTATGCATTATTTTTATGAAAACTTTGAAAATGCCTTAAAGATTGTATCATTATTTATTATAACTCATATGCCGGTACATAACTATGGACAAAGAGTTTATAAATCTTTGAAAACGATGCCACAATATGACTATAAGGTATACAGAAAAGTTATTCCCCTTGAAATAACTTTTACAGAGTTAGGTCCCCTGAGATATATGAAATTATAATGAAAAATGGAAAATTAAATAATATTGGGTAAGCAGCCGATTTCACACTTAAAAAATATGACAGTGGGCTGCGCTGGAATGAAAGGAAGACGTGTAGAAAATTTCATCTCAATCGGATGGGCCGTTCGCGAGCGCATAAAGGACTTACGGATATACAGACAGACGGAGATCGCCTTTTATATATAAGAAGATATATATATATAGACCTACAAGCACTTGGAATCAACGACTGGCAAGAGAAGGTCAACCAGAGAGACGAATGGAGACGGACTGTATCTGCAGCTAAGAATCTCAATGTCTCGGAACGCTGAAGAAGAAGAAGAAGAAGAAGAAGAAGAAGAAGAAGAAGAAGAAGAAGAAGAAGAAGAAGAAGAAGAAGAAGAAGAAGAAGAAGAAGAAGAAGAAGAAGAAGAAGAAGAAGAAGATTATTATTATTATTATTATTATTATTATTATTATTATTATTATTATTATTAGTTTTTTTTTTTTTTTTAAGCGGACAGGGTTAGCTAAGAGTTGATGACATCCGCATCTGGGCTCGACCAGACATGGTTTAATGCATGGGCTGCACGGTGTGGATTTGTACAAATACCAAAAGGATGGTATACTTCTCCCCCTGATCCTGGGATACGGATCGGACGAGTAGACTTCTTGAGTAGGGGCGAAAATAGAAGAGGACTCGATTTCTACGTTGAAAACTCCCATGAAGATGAAACTTAGAAAGGGCTGGTCGGAATA